>CM056092.1:12630000-13082912 GCA_002259235.3 Caenorhabditis latens | reverse complement strand
GTCAGTTAAAATAGTCCAAACGGTGCCGCTCCAGCTCTCTAAAATTGAGGTCATTTGACCTTTCGAATTTCCAGTAAATCTAAGCAATACAGTGAAAAGTAGCAGTTTTCAATGGTACGGAAACCCAGGAAAACAGGGCACGAGAGCGTCATCCTTCTGGCCCATAATAGTATGAGACATGTCAGTTAAAATAGTCCAAACGGTGCCGCTCCAGCTCTCTAAAATTGAGGTCATTTGACCTTTCGAATTTCCAGTAAATCTAAGCAATACAGTGAAAAGTAGCAGTTTTCAATGGTACGGAAACCCAGGAAAACAGGGCACGAGAGCGTCATCCTTCTGGCCCATAATAGTATGAGACATGTCAGTTAAAATAGTCTAAACGGTGCCGCTCCAGCTCTCTAAAATTGAGGTCATTTGACCTTTCGAATTTCCAGTAAATCTAAGCAATACAGTGAAAAGTAGCAGTTTTCAATGGTACGGAAACCCAGGAAAACAGGGCACGAGAGCGTCATCCTTCTGGCCCATAATAGTATGAGACATGTCAGTTAAAATAGTCCAAACGGTGCCGCTCCAGCTCTCTAAAATTGAGGTCATTTGACCTTTCGAATTTCCAGTAAATCTAAGCAATACAGTGAAAAGTAGCAGTTTTCAATGGTACGGAAACCCAGGAAAACAGGGCACGAGAGCGTCATCCTTCTGGCCCATAATAGTATGAGACATGTCAGTTAAAATAGTCCAAACGGTGCCGCTCCAGCTCTCTAAAATTGAGGTCATTTGACCTTTCGAATTTCCAGTAAATCTAAGCAATACAGTGAAAAGTAGCAGTTTTCAATGGTACGGAAACCCAGGAAAACAGGGCACGAGAGCGTCATCCTTCTGGCCCATAATAGTATGAGACATGTCAGTTAAAATAGTCCAAACGGTGCCGCTCCAGCTCTCTAAAATTGAGGTCATTTGACCTTTCGAATTTCCAGTAAATCTAAGCAATACAGTGAAAAGTAGCAGTTTTCAATGGTACGGAAACCCAGGAAAACAGGGCACGAGAGCGTCATCCTTCTGGCCCATAATAGTATGAGACATGTCAGTTAAAATAGTCCAAACGGTGCCGCTCCAGCTCTCTAAAATTGAGGTCATTTGACCTTTCGAATTTCCAGTAAATCTAAGCAATACAGTGAAAAGTAGCAGTTTTCAATGGTACGGAAACCCAGGAAAACAGGGCACGAGAGCGTCATCCTTCTGGCCCATAATAGTATGAGACATGTCAGTTAAAATAGTCCAAACGGTGCCGCTCCAGCTCTCTAAAATTGAGGTCATTTGACCTTTCGAATTTCCAGTAAATCTAAGCAATACAGTGAAAAGTAGCAGTTTTCAATGGTACGGAAACCCAGGAAAACAGGGCACGAGAGCGTCATCCTTCTGGCCCATAATAGTATGAGACATGTCAGTTAAAATAGTCCAAACGGTGCCGCTCCAGCTCTCTAAAATTGAGGTCATTTGACCTTTCGAATTTCCAGTAAATCTAAGCAATACAGTGAAAAGTAGCAGTTTTCAATGGTACGGAAACCCAGGAAAACAGGGCACGAGAGCGTCATCCTTCTGGCCCATAATAGTATGAGACATGTCAGTTAAAATAGTCCAAACGGTGCCGCTCCAGCTCTCTAAAATTGAGGTCATTTGACCTTTCGAATTTCCAGTAAATCTAAGCAATACAGTGAAAAGTAGCAGTTTTCAATGGTACGGAAACCCAGGAAAACAGGGCACGAGAGCGTCATCCTTCTGGCCCATAATAGTATGAGACATGTCAGTTAAAATAGTCCAAACGGTGCCGCTCCAGCTCTCTAAAATTGAGGTCATTTGACCTTTCGAATTTCCAGTAAATCTAAGCAATACAGTGAAAAGTAGCAGTTTTCAATGGTACGGAAACCCAGGAAAACAGGGCACGAGAGCGTCATCCTTCTGGCCCATAATAGTATGAGACATGTCAGTTAAAATAGTCCAAACGGTGCCGCTCCAGCTCTCTAAAATTGAGGTCATTTGACCTTTCGAATTTCCAGTAAATCTAAGCAATACAGTGAAAAGTAGCAGTTTTCAATGGTACGGAAACCCAGGAAAACAGGGCACGAGAGCGTCATCCTTCTGGCCCATAATAGTATGAGACATGTCAGTTAAAATAGTCCAAACGGTGCCGCTCCAGCTCTCTAAAATTGAGGTCATTTGACCTTTCGAATTTCCAGTAAATCTAAGCAATACAGTGAAAAGTAGCAGTTTTCAATGGTACGGAAACCCAGGAAAACAGGGCACGAGAGCGTCATCCTTCTGGCCCATAATAGTATGAGACATGTCAGTTAAAATAGTCCAAACGGTGCCGCTCCAGCTCTCTAAAATTGAGGTCATTTGACCTTTCGAATTTCCAGTAAATCTAAGCAATACAGTGAAAAGTAGCAGTTTTCAATGGTACGGAAACCCAGGAAAACAGGGCACGAGAGCGTCATCCTTCTGGCCCATAATAGTATGAGACATGTCAGTTAAAATAGTCCAAACGGTGCCGCTCCAGCTCTCTAAAATTGAGGTCATTTGACCTTTCGAATTTCCAGTAAATCTAAGCAATACAGTGAAAAGTAGCAGTTTTCAATGGTACGGAAACCCAGGAAAACAGGGCACGAGAGCGTCATCCTTCTGGCCCATAATAGTATGAGACATGTCAGTTAAAATAGTCCAAACGGTGCCGCTCCAGCTCTCTAAAATTGAGGTCATTTGACCTTTCGAATTTCCAGTAAATCTAAGCAATACAGTGAAAAGTAGCAGTTTTCAATGGTACGGAAACCCAGGAAAACAGGGCACGAGAGCGTCATCCTTCTGGCCCATAATAGTATGAGACATGTCAGTTAAAATAGTCCAAACGGTGCCGCTCCAGCTCTCTAAAATTGAGGTCATTTGACCTTTCGAATTTCCAGTAAATCTAAGCAATACAGTGAAAAGTAGCAGTTTTCAATGGTACGGAAACCCAGGAAAACAGGGCACGAGAGCGTCATCCTTCTGGCCCATAATAGTATGAGACATGTCAGTTAAAATAGTCCAAACGGTGCCGCTCCAGCTCTCTAAAATTGAGGTCATTTGACCTTTCGAATTTCCAGTAAATCTAAGCAATACAGTGAAAAGTAGCAGTTTTCAATGGTACGGAAACCCAGGAAAACAGGGCACGAGAGCGTCATCCTTCTGGCCCATAATAGTATGAGACATGTCAGTTAAAATAGTCCAAACGGTGCCGCTCCAGCTCTCTAAAATTGAGGTCATTTGACCTTTCGAATTTCCAGTAAATCTAAGCAATACAGTGAAAAGTAGCAGTTTTCAATGGTACGGAAACCCAGGAAAACAGGGCACGAGAGCGTCATCCTTCTGGCCCATAATAGTATGAGACATGTCAGTTAAAATAGTTCAAACGGTGCCGCTCCAGCTCTCTAAAATTGAGGTCATTTGACCTTTCGAATTTCCAGTAAATCTAAGCAATACAGTGAAAAGTAGCAGTTTTCAATGGTACGGAAACCCAGGAAAACAGGGCACGAGAGCGTCATCCTTCTGGCCCATAATAGTATGAGACATGTCAGTTAAAATAGTCCAAACGGTGCCGCTCCAGCTCTCTAAAATTGAGGTCATTTGACCTTTCGAATTTCCAGTAAATCTAAGCAATACAGTGAAAAGTAGCAGTTTTCAATGGTACGGAAACCCAGGAAAACAGGGCACGAGAGCGTCATCCTTCTGGCCCATAATAGTATGAGACATGTCAGTTAAAATAGTCCAAACGGTGCCGCTCCAGCTCTCTAAAATTGAGGTCATTTGACCTTTCGAATTTCCAGTAAATCTAAGCAATACAGTGAAAAGTAGCAGTTTTCAATGGTACGGAAACCCAGGAAAACAGGGCACGAGAGCGTCATCCTTCTGGCCCATAATAGTATGAGACATGTCAGTTAAAATAGTCCAAACGGTGCCGCTCCAGCTCTCTAAAATTGAGGTCATTTGACCTTTCGAATTTCCAGTAAATCTAAGCAATACAGTGAAAAGTAGCAGTTTTCAATGGTACGGAAACCCAGGAAAACAGGGCACGAGAGCGTCATCCTTCTGGCCCATAATAGTATGAGACATGTCAGTTAAAATAGTCCAAACGGTGCCGCTCCAGCTCTCTAAAATTGAGGTCATTTGACCTTTCGAATTTCCAGTAAATCTAAGCAATACAGTGAAAAGTAGCAGTTTTCAATGGTACGGAAACCCAGGAAAACAGGGCACGAGAGCGTCATCCTTCTGGCCCATAATAGTATGAGACATGTCAGTTAAAATAGTCCAAACGGTGCCGCTCCAGCTCTCTAAAATTGAGGTCATTTGACCTTTCGAATTTCCAGTAAATCTAAGCAATACAGTGAAAAGTAGCAGTTTTCAATGGTACGGAAACCCAGGAAAACAGGGCACGAGAGCGTCATCCTTCTGGCCCATAATAGTATGAGACATGTCAGTTAAAATAGTCCAAACGGTGCCGCTCCAGCTCTCTAAAATTGAGGTCATTTGACCTTTCGAATTTCCAGTAAATCTAAGCAATACAGTGAAAAGTAGCAGTTTTCAATGGTACGGAAACCCAGGAAAACAGGGCACGAGAGCGTCATCCTTCTGGCCCATAATAGTATGAGACATGTCAGTTAAAATAGTTCAAACGGTGCCGCTCCAGCTCTCTAAAATTGAGGTCATTTGACCTTTCGAATTTCCAGTAAATCTAAGCAATACAGTGAAAAGTAGCAGTTTTCAATGGTACGGAAACCCAGGAAAACAGGGCACGAGAGCGTCATCCTTCTGGCCCATAATAGTATGAGACATGTCAGTTAAAATAGTCCAAACGGTGCCGCTCCAGCTCTCTAAAATTGAGGTCATTTGACCTTTCGAATTTCCAGTAAATCTAAGCAATACAGTGAAAAGTAGCAGTTTTCAATGGTACGGAAACCCAGGAAAACAGGGCACGAGAGCGTCATCCTTCTGGCCCATAATAGTATGAGACATGTCAGTTAAAATAGTCCAAACGGTGCCGCTCCAGCTCTCTAAAATTGAGGTCATTTGACCTTTCGAATTTCCAGTAAATCTAAGCAATACAGTGAAAAGTAGCAGTTTTCAATGGTACGGAAACCCAGGAAAACAGGGCACGAGAGCGTCATCCTTCTGGCCCATAATAGTATGAGACATGTCAGTTAAAATAGTCCAAACGGTGCCGCTCCAGCTCTCTAAAATTGAGGTCATTTGACCTTTCGAATTTCCAGTAAATCTAAGCAATACAGTGAAAAGTAGCAGTTTTCAATGGTACGGAAACCCAGGAAAACAGGGCACGAGAGCGTCATCCTTCTGGCCCATAATAGTATGAGACATGTCAGTTAAAATAGTCCAAACGGTGCCGCTCCAGCTCTCTAAAATTGAGGTCATTTGACCTTTCGAATTTCCAGTAAATCTAAGCAATACAGTGAAAAGTAGCAGTTTTCAATGGTACGGAAACCCAGGAAAACAGGGCACGAGAGCGTCATCCTTCTGGCCCATAATAGTATGAGACATGTCAGTTAAAATAGTCCAAACGGTGCCGCTCCAGCTCTCTAAAATTGAGGTCATTTGACCTTTCGAATTTCCAGTAAATCTAAGCAATACAGTGAAAAGTAGCAGTTTTCAATGGTACGGAAACCCAGGAAAACAGGGCACGAGAGCGTCATCCTTCTGGCCCATAATAGTATGAGACATGTCAGTTAAAATAGTCCAAACGGTGCCGCTCCAGCTCTCTAAAATTGAGGTCATTTGACCTTTCGAATTTCCAGTAAATCTAAGCAATACAGTGAAAAGTAGCAGTTTTCAATGGTACGGAAACCCAGGAAAACAGGGCACGAGAGCGTCATCCTTCTGGCCCATAATAGTATGAGACATGTCAGTTAAAATAGTCCAAACGGTGCCGCTCCAGCTCTCTAAAATTGAGGTCATTTGACCTTTCGAATTTCCAGTAAATCTAAGCAATACAGTGAAAAGTAGCAGTTTTCAATGGTACGGAAACCCAGGAAAACAGGGCACGAGAGCGTCATCCTTCTGGCCCATAATAGTATGAGACATGTCAGTTAAAATAGTCCAAACGGTGCCGCTCCAGCTCTCTAAAATTGAGGTCATTTGACCTTTCGAATTTCCAGTAAATCTAAGCAATACAGTGAAAAGTAGCAGTTTTCAATGGTACGGAAACCCAGGAAAACAGGGCACGAGAGCGTCATCCTTCTGGCCCATAATAGTATGAGACATGTCAGTTAAAATAGTTCAAACGGTGCCGCTCCAGCTCTCTAAAATTGAGGTCATTTGACCTTTCGAATTTCCAGTAAATCTAAGCAATACAGTGAAAAGTAGCAGTTTTCAATGGTACGGAAACCCAGGAAAACAGGGCACGAGAGCGTCATCCTTCTGGCCCATAATAGTATGAGACATGTCAGTTAAAATAGTCCAAACGGTGCCGCTCCACCTCTCTAAAATTGAGGTCATTTGACCTTTCGAATTTCCAGTAAATCTAAGCAATACAGTGAAAAGTAGCAGTTTTCAATGGTACGGAAACCCAGGAAAACAGGGCACGAGAGCGTCATCCTTCTGGCCCATAATAGTATGAGACATGTCAGTTAAAATAGTCCAAACGGTGCCGCTCCAGCTCTCTAAAATTGAGGTCATTTGACCTTTCGAATTTCCAGTAAATCTAAGCAATACAGTGAAAAGTAGCAGTTTTCAATGGTACGGAAACCCAGGAAAACAGGGCACGAGAGCGTCATCCTTCTGGCCCATAATAGTATGAGACATGTCAGTTAAAATAGTCCAAACGGTGCCGCTCCAGCTCTCTAAAATTGAGGTCATTTGACCTTTCGAATTTCCAGTAAATCTAAGCAATACAGTGAAAAGTAGCAGTTTTCAATGGTACGGAAACCCAGGAAAACAGGGCACGAGAGCGTCATCCTTCTGGCCCATAATAGTATGAGACATGTCAGTTAAAATAGTCCAAACGGTGCCGCTCCAGCTCTCTAAAATTGAGGTCATTTGACCTTTCGAATTTCCAGTAAATCTAAGCAATACAGTGAAAAGTAGCAGTTTTCAATGGTACGGAAACCCAGGAAAACAGGGCACGAGAGCGTCATCCTTCTGGCCCATAATAGTATGAGACATGTCAGTTAAAATAGTCCAAACGGTGCCGCTCCAGCTCTCTAAAATTGAGGTCATTTGACCTTTCGAATTTCCAGTAAATCTAAGCAATACAGTGAAAAGTAGCAGTTTTCAATGGTACGGAAACCCAGGAAAACAGGGCACGAGAGCGTCATCCTTCTGGCCCATAATAGTATGAGACATGTCAGTTAAAATAGTCCAAACGGTGCCGCTCCAGCTCTCTAAAATTGAGGTCATTTGACCTTTCGAATTTCCAGTAAATCTAAGCAATACAGTGAAAAGTAGCAGTTTTCAATGGTACGGAAACCCAGGAAAACAGGGCACGAGAGCGTCATCCTTCTGGCCCATAATAGTATGAGACATGTCAGTTAAAATAGTCCAAACGGTGCCGCTCCAGCTCTCTAAAATTGAGGTCATTTGACCTTTCGAATTTCCAGTAAATCTAAGCAATACAGTGAAAAGTAGCAGTTTTCAATGGTACGGAAACCCAGGAAAACAGGGCACGAGAGCGTCATCCTTCTGGCCCATAATAGTATGAGACATGTCAGTTAAAATAGTCCAAACGGTGCCGCTCCAGCTCTCTAAAATTGAGGTCATTTGACCTTTCGAATTTCCAGTAAATCTAAGCAATACAGTGAAAAGTAGCAGTTTTCAATGGTACGGAAACCCAGGAAAACAGGGCACGAGAGCGTCATCCTTCTGGCCCATAATAGTATGAGACATGTCAGTTAAAATAGTCCAAACGGTGCCGCTCCAGCTCTCTAAAATTGAGGTCATTTGACCTTTCGAATTTCCAGTAAATCTAAGCAATACAGTGAAAAGTAGCAGTTTTCAATGGTACGGAAACCCAGGAAAACAGGGCACGAGAGCGTCATCCTTCTGGCCCATAATAGTATGAGACATGTCAGTTAAAATAGTCCAAACGGTGCCGCTCCAGCTCTCTAAAATTGAGGTCATTTGACCTTTCGAATTTCCAGTAAATCTAAGCAATACAGTGAAAAGTAGCAGTTTTCAATGGTACGGAAACCCAGGAAAACAGGGCACGAGAGCGTCATCCTTCTGGCCCATAATAGTATGAGACATGTCAGTTAAAATAGTCCAAACGGTGCCGCTCCAGCTCTCTAAAATTGAGGTCATTTGACCTTTCGAATTTCCAGTAAATCTAAGCAATACAGTGAAAAGTAGCAGTTTTCAATGGTACGGAAACCCAGGAAAACAGGGCACGAGAGCGTCATCCTTCTGGCCCATAATAGTATGAGACATGTCAGTTAAAATAGTCCAAACGGTGCCGCTCCACCTCTCTAAAATTGAGGTCATTTGACCTTTCGAATTTCCAGTAAATCTAAGCAATACAGTGAAAAGTAGCAGTTTTCAATGGTACGGAAACCCAGGAAAACAGGGCACGAGAGCGTCATCCTTCTGGCCCATAATAGTATGAGACATGTCAGTTAAAATAGTCCAAACGGTGCCGCTCCAGCTCTCTAAAATTGAGGTCATTTGACCTTTCGAATTTCCAGTAAATCTAAGCAATACAGTGAAAAGTAGCAGTTTTCAATGGTACGGAAACCCAGGAAAACAGGGCACGAGAGCGTCATCCTTCTGGCCCATAATAGTATGAGACATGTCAGTTAAAATAGTCCAAACGGTGCCGCTCCACCTCTCTAAAATTGAGGTCATTTGACCTTTCGAATTTCCAGTAAATCTAAGCAATACAGTGAAAAGTAGCAGTTTTCAATGGTACGGAAACCCAGGAAAACAGGGCACGAGAGCGTCATCCTTCTGGCCCATAATAGTATGAGACATGTCAGTTAAAATAGTCCAAACGGTGCCGCTCCAGCTCTCTAAAATTGAGGTCATTTGACCTTTCGAATTTCCAGTAAATCTAAGCAATACAGTGAAAAGTAGCAGTTTTCAATGGTACGGAAACCCAGGAAAACAGGGCACGAGAGCGTCATCCTTCTGGCCCATAATAGTATGAGACATGTCAGTTAAAATAGTTCAAACGGTGCCGCTCCACCTCTCTAAAATTGAGGTCATTTGACCTTTCGAATTTCCAGTAAATCTAAGCAATACAGTGAAAAGTAGCAGTTTTCAATGGTACGGAAACCCAGGAAAACAGGGCACGAGAGCGTCATCCTTCTGGCCCATAATAGTATGAGACATGTCAGTTAAAATAGTCCAAACGGTGCCGCTCCAGCTCTCTAAAATTGAGGTCATTTGACCTTTCGAATTTCCAGTAAATCTAAGCAATACAGTGAAAAGTAGCAGTTTTCAATGGTACGGAAACCCAGGAAAACAGGGCACGAGAGCGTCATCCTTCTGGCCCATAATAGTATGAGACATGTCAGTTAAAATAGTCCAAACGGTGCCGCTCCAGCTCTCTAAAATTGAGGTCATTTGACCTTTCGAATTTCCAGTAAATCTAAGCAATACAGTGAAAAGTAGCAGTTTTCAATGGTACGGAAACCCAGGAAAACAGGGCACGAGAGCGTCATCCTTCTGGCCCATAATAGTATGAGACATGTCAGTTAAAATAGTCCAAACGGTGCCGCTCCAGCTCTCTAAAATTGAGGTCATTTGACCTTTCGAATTTCCAGTAAATCTAAGCAATACAGTGAAAAGTAGCAGTTTTCAATGGTACGGAAACCCAGGAAAACAGGGCACGAGAGCGTCATCCTTCTGGCCCATAATAGTATGAGACATGTCAGTTAAAATAGTCCAAACGGTGCCGCTCCACCTCTCTAAAATTGAGGTCATTTGACCTTTCGAATTTCCAGTAAATCTAAGCAATACAGTGAAAAGTAGCAGTTTTCAATGGTACGGAAACCCAGGAAAACAGGGCACGAGAGCGTCATCCTTCTGGCCCATAATAGTATGAGACATGTCAGTTAAAATAGTCCAAACGGTGCCGCTCCACCTCTCTAAAATTGAGGTCATTTGACCTTTCGAATTTCCAGTAAATCTAAGCAATACAGTGAAAAGTAGCAGTTTTCAATGGTACGGAAACCCAGGAAAACAGGGCACGAGAGCGTCATCCTTCTGGCCCATAATAGTATGAGACATGTCAGTTAAAATAGTCCAAACGGTGCCGCTCCAGCTCTCTAAAATTGAGGTCATTTGACCTTTCGAATTTCCAGTAAATCTAAGCAATACAGTGAAAAGTAGCAGTTTTCAATGGTACGGAAACCCAGGAAAACAGGGCACGAGAGCGTCATCCTTCTGGCCCATAATAGTATGAGACATGTCAGTTAAAATAGTCCAAACGGTGCCGCTCCAGCTCTCTAAAATTGAGGTCATTTGACCTTTCGAATTTCCAGTAAATCTAAGCAATACAGTGAAAAGTAGCAGTTTTCAATGGTACGGAAACCCAGGAAAACAGGGCACGAGAGCGTCATCCTTCTGGCCCATAATAGTATGAGACATGTCAGTTAAAATAGTCCAAACGGTGCCGCTCCAGCTCTCTAAAATTGAGGTCATTTGACCTTTCGAATTTCCAGTAAATCTAAGCAATACAGTGAAAAGTAGCAGTTTTCAATGGTACGGAAACCCAGGAAAACAGGGCACGAGAGCGTCATCCTTCTGGCCCATAATAGTATGAGACATGTCAGTTAAAATAGTTCAAACGGTGCCGCTCCACCTCTCTAAAATTGAGGTCATTTGACCTTTCGAATTTCCAGTAAATCTAAGCAATACAGTGAAAAGTAGCAGTTTTCAATGGTACGGAAACCCAGGAAAACAGGGCACGAGAGCGTCATCCTTCTGGCCCATAATAGTATGAGACATGTCAGTTAAAATAGTCCAAACGGTGCCGCTCCACCTCTCTAAAATTGAGGTCATTTGACCTTTCGAATTTCCAGTAAATCTAAGCAATACAGTGAAAAGTAGCAGTTTTCAATGGTACGGAAACCCAGGAAAACAGGGCACGAGAGCGTCATCCTTCTGGCCCATAATAGTATGAGACATGTCAGTTAAAATAGTCCAAACGGTGCCGCTCCAGCTCTCTAAAATTGAGGTCATTTGACCTTTCGAATTTCCAGTAAATCTAAGCAATACAGTGAAAAGTAGCAGTTTTCAATGGTACGGAAACCCAGGAAAACAGGGCACGAGAGCGTCATCCTTCTGGCCCATAATAGGATGAGACATGTCAGTTAAAATAGTCCAAACGGTGTTGCTCCACCTCTCTAAAATTGAGGTCATTTGACCTTTCGAATTTCCAGTAAATCTAAGCAATACAGTGAAAAGTAGCAGTTTTCAATGGTACGGAAACCCAGGAAAACAGGGCACGAGAGCGTCATCCTTCTGGCCCATAATAGTATGAGACATGTCAGTTAAAATAGTCCAAACGGTGCCGCTCCAGCTCTCTAAAATTGAGGTCATTTGACCTTTCGAATTTCCAGTAAATCTAAGCAATACAGTGAAAAGTAGCAGTTTTCAATGGTACGGAAACCCAGGAAAACAGGGCACGAGAGCGTCATCCTTCTGGCCCATAATAGTATGAGACATGTCAGTTAAAATAGTCCAAACGGTGCCGCTCCACCTCTCTAAAATTGAGGTCATTTGACCTTTCGAATTTCCAGTAAATCTAAGCAATACAGTGAAAAGTAGCAGTTTTCAATGGTACGGAAACCCAGGAAAACAGGGCACGAGAGCGTCATCCTTCTGGCCCATAATAGTATGAGACATGTCAGTTAAAATAGTCCAAACGGTGCCGCTCCACCTCTCTAAAATTGAGGTCATTTGACCTTTCGAATTTCCAGTAAATCTAAGCAATACAGTGAAAAGTAGCAGTTTTCAATGGTACGGAAACCCAGGAAAACAGGGCACGAGAGCGTCATCCTTCTGGCCCATAATAGTATGAGACATGTCAGTTAAAATAGTCCAAACGGTGCCGCTCCAGCTCTCTAAAATTGAGGTCATTTGACCTTTCGAATTTCCAGTAAATCTAAGCAATACAGTGAAAAGTAGCAGTTTTCAATGGTACGGAAACCCAGGAAAACAGGGCACGAGAGCGTCATCCTTCTGGCCCATAATAGTATGAGACATGTCAGTTAAAATAGTCCAAACGGTGCCGCTCCACCTCTCTAAAATTGAGGTCATTTGACCTTTCGAATTTCCAGTAAATCTAAGCAATACAGTGAAAAGTAGCAGTTTTCAATGGTACGGAAACCCAGGAAAACAGGGCACGAGAGCGTCATCCTTCTGGCCCATAATAGTATGAGACATGTCAGTTAAAATAGTCCAAACGGTGCCGCTCCACCTCTCTAAAATTGAGGTCATTTGACCTTTCGAATTTCCAGTAAATCTAAGCAATACAGTGAAAAGTAGCAGTTTTCAATGGTACGGAAACCCAGGAAAACAGGGCACGAGAGCGTCATCCTTCTGGCCCATAATAGTATGAGACATGTCAGTTAAAATAGTCCAAACGGTGTCGCTCCACCTCTCTAAAATTGAGGTCATTTGACCTTTCGAATTTCCAGTAAATCTAAGCAATACAGTGAAAAGTAGCAGTTTTCAATGGTACGGAAACCCAGGAAAACAGGGCACGAGAGCGTCATCCTTCTGGCCCATAATAGTATGAGACATGTCAGTTAAAATAGTCCAAACGGTGCCGCTCCACCTCTCTAAAATTGAGGTCATTTGACCTTTCGAATTTCCAGTAAATCTAAGCAATACAGTGAAAAGTAGCAGTTTTCAATGGTACGGAAACCCAGGAAAACAGGGCACGAGAGCGTCATCCTTCTGGCCCATAATAGTATGAGACATGTCAGTTAAAATAGTCCAAACGGTGCCGCTCCAGCTCTCTAAAATTGAGGTCATTTGACCTTTCGAATTTCCAGTAAATCTAAGCAATACAGTGAAAAGTAGCAGTTTTCAATGGTACGGAAACCCAGGAAAACAGGGCACGAGAGCGTCATCCTTCTGGCCCATAATAGTATGAGACATGTCAGTTAAAATAGTCCAAACGGTGCCGCTCCAGCTCTCTAAAATTGAGGTCATTTGACCTTTCGAATTTCCAGTAAATCTAAGCAATACAGTGAAAAGTAGCAGTTTTCAATGGTACGGAAACCCAGGAAAACAGGGCACGAGAGCGTCATCCTTCTGGCCCATAATAGTATGAGACATGTCAGTTAAAATAGTCCAAACGGTGCCGCTCCAGCTCTCTAAAATTGAGGTCATTTGACCTTTCGAATTTCCAGTAAATCTAAGCAATACAGTGAAAAGTAGCAGTTTTCAATGGTACGGAAACCCAGGAAAACAGGGCACGAGAGCGTCATCCTTCTGGCCCATAATAGTATGAGACATGTCAGTTAAAATAGTCCAAACGGTGCCGCTCCAGCTCTCTAAAATTGAGGTCATTTGACCTTTCGAATTTCCAGTAAATCTAAGCAATACAGTGAAAAGTAGCAGTTTTCAATGGTACGGAAACCCAGGAAAACAGGGCACGAGAGCGTCATCCTTCTGGCCCATAATAGTATGAGACATGTCAGTTAAAATAGTCCAAACGGTGCCGCTCCACCTCTCTAAAATTGAGGTCATTTGACCTTTCGAATTTCCAGTAAATCTAAGCAATACAGTGAAAAGTAGCAGTTTTCAATGGTACGGAAACCCAGGAAAACAGGGCACGAGAGCGTCATCCTTCTGGCCCATAATAGTATGAGACATGTCAGTTAAAATAGTCCAAACGGTGCCGCTCCACCTCTCTAAAATTGAGGTCATTTGACCTTTCGAATTTCCAGTAAATCTAAGCAATACAGTGAAAAGTAGCAGTTTTCAATGGTACGGAAACCCAGGAAAACAGGGCACGAGAGCGTCATCCTTCTGGCCCATAATAGTATGAGACATGTCAGTTAAAATAGTCCAAACGGTGTTGCTCCACCTCTCTAAAATTGAGGTCATTTGACCTTTCGAATTTCCAGTAAATCTAAGCAATACAGTGAAAAGTAGCAGTTTTCAATGGTACGGAAACCCAGGAAAACAGGGCACGAGAGCGTCATCCTTCTGGCCCATAATAGTATGAGACATGTCAGTTAAAATAGTCCAAACGGTGCCGCTCCAGCTCTCTAAAATTGAGGTCATTTGACCTTTCGAATTTCCAGTAAATCTAAGCAATACAGTGAAAAGTAGCAGTTTTCAATGGTACGGAAACCCAGGAAAACAGGGCACGAGAGCGTCATCCTTCTGGCCCATAATAGTATGAGACATGTCAGTTAAAATAGTCCAAACGGTGTTGCTCCACCTCTCTAAAATTGAGGTCATTTGACCTTTCGAATTTCCAGTAAATCTAAGCAATACAGTGAAAAGTAGCAGTTTTCAATGGTACGGAAACCCAGGAAAACAGGGCACGAGAGCGTCATCCTTCTGGCCCATAATAGTATGAGACATGTCAGTTAAAATAGTCCAAACGGTGCCGCTCCACCTCTCTAAAATTGAGGTCATTTGACCTTTCGAATTTCCAGTAAATCTAAGCAATACAGTGAAAAGTAGCAGTTTTCAATGGTACGGAAACCCAGGAAAACAGGGCACGAGAGCGTCATCCTTCTGGCCCATAATAGTATGAGACATGTCAGTTAAAATAGTCCAAACGGTGCCGCTCCAGCTCTCTAAAATTGAGGTCATTTGACCTTTCGAATTTCCAGTAAATCTAAGCAATACAGTGAAAAGTAGCAGTTTTCAATGGTACGGAAACCCAGGAAAACAGGGCACGAGAGCGTCATCCTTCTGGCCCATAATAGGATGAGACATGTCAGTTAAAATAGTCCAAACGGTGTTGCTCCACCTCTCTAAAATTGAGGTCATTTGACCTTTCGAATTTCCAGTAAATCTAAGCAATACAGTGAAAAGTAGCAGTTTTCAATGGTACGGAAACCCAGGAAAACAGGGCACGAGAGCGTCATCCTTCTGGCCCATAATAGTATGAGACATGTCAGTTAAAATAGTCCAAACGGTGCCGCTTCAGCTATCTAAAATTGAGGTCATTTGACCTTTCGAATTTCCAGTAAATCTAAGCAATACAGTGAAAAGTAGCAGTTTTCAATGGTACGGAAACCCAGGAAAACAGGGCACGAGAGCGTCATCCTTCTGGCCCATAATAGTATGAGACATGTCAGTTAAAATAGTCCAAACGGTGCCGCTCCACCTCTCTAAAATTGAGGTCATTTGACCTTTCGAATTTCCAGTAAATCTAAGCAATACAGTGAAAAGTAGCAGTTTTCAATGGTACGGAAACCCAGGAAAACAGGGCACGAGAGCGTCATCCTTCTGGCCCATAATAGTATGAGACATGTCAGTTAAAATAGTCCAAACGGTGCCGCTCCAGCTCTCTAAAATTGAGGTCATTTGACCTTTCGAATTTCCAGTAAATCTAAGCAATACAGTGAAAAGTAGCAGTTTTCAATGGTACGGAAACCCAGGAAAACAGGGCACGAGAGCGTCATCCTTCTGGCCCATAATAGTATGAGACATGTCAGTTAAAATAGTCCAAACGGTGCCGCTCCAGCTCTCTAAAATTGAGGTCATTTGACCTTTCGAATTTCCAGTAAATCTAAGCAATACAGTGAAAAGTAGCAGTTTTCGATGGTACGGAAACCCAGGAAAACAGGGCACGAGAGCGTCATCCTTCTGGCCCATAATAGTATGAGACATGTCAGTTAAAATAGTCCAAACGGTGCCGCTTCAGCTCTCTAAAATTGAGGTCATTTGACCTTTCGAATTTCCAGTAAATCTAAGCAATACAGTGAAAAGTAGCAGTTTTCAATGGTACGGAAACCCAGGAAAACAGGGCACGAGAGCGTCATCCTTCTGGCCCATAATAGTATGAGACATGTCAGTTAAAATAGTCCAAACGGTGCCGCTCCAGCTCTCTAAAATTGAGGTCATTTGACCTTTCGAATTTCCAGTAAATCTAAGCAATACAGTGAAAAGTAGCAGTTTTCAATGGTACGGAAACCCAGGAAAACAGGGCACGAGAGCGTCATCCTTCTGGCCCATAATAGTATGAGACATGTCAGTTAAAATAGTCCAAACGGTGCCGCTCCACCTCTCTAAAATTGAGGTCATTTGACCTTTCGAATTTCCAGTAAATCTAAGCAATACAGTGAAAAGTAGCAGTTTTCAATGGTACGGAAACCCAGGAAAACAGGGCACGAGAGCGTCATCCTTCTGGCCCATAATAGTATGAGACATGTCAGTTAAAATAGTCCAAACGGTGTTGCTCCACCTCTCTAAAATTGAGGTCATTTGACCTTTCGAATTTCCAGTAAATCTAAGCAATACAGTGAAAAGTAGCAGTTTTCAATGGTACGGAAACCCAGGAAAACAGGGCACGAGAGCGTCATCCTTCTGGCCCATAATAGTATGAGACATGTCAGTTAAAATAGTCCAAACGGTGCCGCTCCAGCTCTCTAAAATTGAGGTCATTTGACCTTTCGAATTTCCAGTAAATCTAAGCAATACAGTGAAAAGTAGCAGTTTTCAATGGTACGGAAACCCAGGAAAACAGGGCACGAGAGCGTCATCCTTCTGGCCCATAATAGTATGAGACATGTCAGTTAAAATAGTCCAAACGGTGCCGCTCCACCTCTCTAAAATTGAGGTCATTTGACCTTTCGAATTTCCAGTAAATCTAAGCAATACAGTGAAAAGTAGCAGTTTTCAATGGTACGGAAACCCAGGAAAACAGGGCACGAGAGCGTCATCCTTCTGGCCCATAATAGTATGAGACATGTCAGTTAAAATAGTCCAAACGGTGCCGCTCCACCTCTCTAAAATTGAGGTCATTTGACCTTTCGAATTTCCAGTAAATCTAAGCAATACAGTGAAAAGTAGCAGTTTTCAATGGTACGGAAACCCAGGAAAACAGGGCACGAGAGCGTCATCCTTCTGGCCCATAATAGTATGAGACATGTCAGTTAAAATAGTCCAAACAGTGTTGCTCCACCTCTCTAAAATTGAGGTCATTTGACCTTTCGAATTTCCAGTAAATCTAAGCAATACAGTGAAAAGTAGCAGTTTTCAATGGTACGGAAACCCAGGAAAACAGGGCACGAGAGCGTCATCCTTCTGGCCCATAATAGTATGAGACATGTCAGTTAGAATAGTCCAAACGGTGCCGCTTCAGCTATCTAAAATTGAGGTCATTTGACCTTTCGAATTTCCAGTAAATCTAAGCAATACAGTGAAAAGTAGCAGTTTTCAATGGTACGGAAACCCAGGAAAACAGGGCACGAGAGCGTCATCCTTCTGGCCCATAATAGTATGAGACATGTCAGTTAAAATATTTTAAACGGTGCCGCTCCAGCTCTCTAAAATTGAGGTCATTTGACCTTTCGAATTTCCAGTAAATCTAAGCAATACAGTGAAAAGTAGCAGTTTTCAATGGTACGGAAACCCAGGAAAACAGGGCACGAGAGCGTCATCCTTTTGGCCCATAATAGTATGAGACATGTCAGTTAAAATAGTCTAAACGGTGCCGCTCCACCTCTCTAAAATTGAGGTCATTTGACCTTTCGAATTTCCAGTAAATCTAAGCAATACAGTGAAAAGTAGCAGTTTTCAATGGTACGGAAACTCAGGAAAACAGGGCACGAGAGCGTCATCCTTTTGGCCCATAATAGTATGAGACATGTCAGTTAAAATAGTCCAATAGTGTTGCTCCACCTCTCTAAAATTGAGGTCATTTGACCTTTCGAATTTCCAGTAAATCTAAGCAATACAGTGAAAAGTAGCAGTTTTCAATGGTACGGAAACCCAGGAAAACAGGGCACGAGAGCGTCATCCTTTTGGCCCATAATAGTATGAGACATGTCAGTTAAAATAGTCTAAACGGTGCCGCTCCACCTCTTTAAAATTGAGGTCATTTGACCTTTCGAATTTCCAGTAAATCTAAGCAATACAGTGAAAAGTAGCAGTTTTCAATGGTACGGAAACTCAGGAAAACAGGGCACGAGAGCGTCATCCTTCTGGCCCATAATAGTATGAGACATGTCAGTTAAAATAGTCCAATAGTGTTGCTCCACCTCTCTAAAATTGAGGTCATTTGACCTTTCGAATTTCCAGTAAATCTAAGCAATACAGTGAAAAGTAGCAGTTTTCAATGGTACGGAAACTCAGGAAAACAGGGCACGAGAGCGTCATCCTTCTGGCCCATAATAGTATGAGACAGGTCAGTTAAAATAGTCCAATAGTGTTGCTCCACCTCTCTAAAATTGAGGTCATTTGACCTTTCGAATTTCCAGTAAATCTAAGCAATACAGTGAAAAGTAGCAGTTTTCAATGGTACGGAAACCCAGGAAAACAGGGCACGAGAGCGTCATCCTTCTGGCCCATAATAGTATGAGACAGGTCAGTTAGAATAGTCCAAACGGTGCCGCTTCAGCTATCTAAAATTGAGGTCATTTGACCTTTCGAATTTCCAGTAAATCTAAGCAATACAGTGAAAAGTAGCAGTTTTCGATGGTACGGAAACCCAGGAAAACAGGGCACGAGAGCGTCATCCTTCTGGCCCATAATAGTATGAGACATGTCAGTTAAAATAGTCTAAACGGTGCCGCTCCACCTCTTTAAAATTGAGGTCATTTGACCTTTCGAATTTCCAGTAAATCTAAGCAATACAGTGAAAAGTAGCAGTTTTCAATGGTACGGAAACTCAGGAAAACAGGGCACGAGAGCGTCATCCTTCTGGCCCATAATAGTATGAGACATGTCAGTTAAAATAGTCTAAACGGTGCCGCTCCACCTCTTTAAAATTGAGGTCATTTGACCTTTCGAATTTCCAGTAAATCTAAGCAATACAGTGAAAAGTAGCAGTTTTCAATGGTACGGAAACTCAGGAAAACAGGGCACGAGAGCGTCATCCTTCTGGCCCATAATAGTATGAGACAGGTCAGTTGGAATAGTCCAATAGTGTTGCTCCACCTCTCTAAAATTGAGGTCATTTGACCTTTCGAATTTCCAGTAAATCTAAGCAATACAGTGAAAAGTAGCAGTTTTCAATGGTACGGAAACCCAGGAAAACAGGGCACGAGAGCGTCATCCTTTTGGCCCATAATAGTATGAGACATGTCAGTTAAAATAGTCCAAACGGTGCCGCTTCAGCTATCTAAAATTGAGGTCATTTGACCTTTCGAATTTCCAGTAAATCTAAGCAATACAGTGAAAAGTAGCAGTTTTCAATGGTACGGAAACCCAGGAAAACAGGGCACGAGAGCGTCATCCTTTTGGCCCATAATAGTATGAGACATGTCAGTTAAAATAGTCCAAACGGTGCCGCTTCAGCTATCTAAAATTGAGGTCATTTGACCTTTCGAATTTCCAGTAAATCTAAGCAATACAGTGAAAAGTAGCAGTTTTCGATGGTACGGAAACCCAGGAAAACAGGGCACGAGAGCGTCATCCTTCTGGCCCATAATAGTATGAGACATGTCAGTTAGAATAGTCCAAACGGTGCCGCTTCAGCTATCTAAAATTGAGGTCATTTGACCTTTCGAATTTCCAGTAAATCTAAGCAATACAGTGAAAAGTAGCAGTTTTCGATGGTACGGAAACCCAGGAAAACAGGGCACGAGAGCGTCATCCTTCTGGCCCATAATAGTATGAGACAGGTCAGTTAGAATAGTCCAAACGGTGCCGCTTCAGCTATCTAAAATTGAGGTCATTTGACCTTTCGAATTTCCAGTAAATCTAAGCAATACAGTGAAAAGTAGCAGTTTTCGATGGTAGGGAAACCCAGGAAAACAGGGCACGAGAGCGTCATCCTTTTGGCCCATAATAGAATGCGACATGTCAGTTAAAATAGTCTAAACGGTGCCGCTCCACCTCTTTAAAATTGAGGTCATTTGACCTTTCGAATTTCCAGTAAATCTAAGCAATACAGTGAAAAGTAGCAGTTTTCAATGGTACGGAAACTCAGGAAAACAGGGAACGAGAGCGTCATCCTTCTGGCCCATAATAGTATGAGACAGGTCAGTTAAAATAGTCCAATAGTGTTGCTCCACCTCTCTAAAATTGAGGTCATTTGACCTTTCGAATTTCCAGTAAATCTAAGCAATACAGTGAAAAGTAGCAGTTTTCAATGGTACGGAAACCCAGGAAAACAGGGCACGAGAGCGTCATCCTTCTGGCCCATAATAGTATGAGACAGGTCAGTTAGAATAGTCCAAACGGTGCCGCTTCAGCTATCTAAAATTGAGGTCATTTGACCTTTCGAATTTCCAGTAAATCTAAGCAATACAGTGAAAAGTAGCAGTTTTCAATGGTACGGAAACCCAGGAAAACAGGGCACGAGAGCGTCATCCTTCTGGCCCATAATAGTATGAGACAGGTCAGTTAGAATAGTCTAAACGGTGCCGCTTCAGCTATCTAAAATTGAGGTCATTTGACCTTTCGAATTTCCAGTAAATCTAAGCAATACAGTGAAAAGTAGCAGTTTTCGATGGTACGGAAACCCAGGAAAACAGGGCACGAGAGCGTCATCCTTTTGGCCCATAATAGTATGAGACATGTCAGTTAGAATAGTCCAAACGGTGCCGCTTCAGCTATCTAAAATTGAGGTCATTTGACCTTTCGAATTTCCAGTAAATCTAAGCAATACAGTGAAAAGTAGCAGTTTTCGATGGTACGGAAACCCAGGAAAACAGGGCACGAGAGCGTCATCCTTTTGGCCCATAATAGTATGAGACATGTCAGTTAGAATAGTCCAAACGGTGCCGCTTCAGCTATCTAAAATTGAGGTCATTTGACCTTTCGAATTTCCAGTAAATCTAAGCAATACAGTGAAAAGTAGCAGTTTTCGATGGTACGGAAACCCAGGAAAACAGGGCACGAGAGCGTCATCCTTCTGGCCCATAATAGTATGAGACAGGTCAGTTAGAATAGTCCAAACGGTGCCGCTTCAGCTATCTAAAATTGAGGTCATTTGACCTTTCGAATTTCCAGTAAATCTAAGCAATACAGTGAAAAGTAGCAGTTTTCGATGGTACGGAAACCCAGGAAAACAGGGCACGAGAGCGTCATCCTTTTGGCTCATAATAGTGTGAGACAGGTCAGTTAGAATAGTCCAAACGGTGCCGCTTCAGCTATCTAAAATTGAGGTCATTTGACCTTTCGAATTTCCAGTAAATCTAAGCAATACAGTGAAAAGTAGCAGTTTTCGATGGTACGGAAACCCAGGAAAACAGGGCACGAGAGCGTCATCCTTTTGGCCCATAATAGTATGAGACAGGTCAGTTAGAATAGTCCAAACGGTGCCGCTTCAGCTATCTAAAATTGAGGTCATTTGACCTTTCGAATTTCCAGTAAATCTAAGCAATACAGTGAAAAGTAGCAGTTTTCAATGGTACGGAAACTCAGGAAAACAGGGAACGAGAGCGTCATCCTTCTGGCCCATAATAGAATGCGACATGTCAGTTAGAATAGTCTAATCGATGCCGCTCCACCTCTCTAAAATTGAGGTGATTTGACCTTTTGAATTTCCATTAAATCTAAGCAATACAGTGAAAAGTAGCAGTTTTCGATGGTACGGAAACCCAGGAAAACAGGGCACGAGAGCGTCATCCTTCTGGCCCATAATAGTATGAGACATGTCAGTTAAAATATTTTAAACGGTGCCGCTCCACCTCTCTAAAATTGAGGTCATTTGACCTTTCGAATTTCCAGTAAATCTAAGCAATACAGTGAAAAGTAGCAGTTTTCAATGGTACGGAAACTCAGGAAAACAGGGAACGAGAGCGTCATCCTTCTGACCTATAATAGTATGAGACATGTCAGTTAGAATATTTTAAACGGTGCCGCTTCAGCTATCTAAAATTGAGGTCATTTGACTTTTTGAATTTCCAGTAAATCTAAGCAATACAGTGAAAAGTAACAGTTTTCGATGGTAGGGAAACCCAGGAAAACAGGGCACGAGAGCGTCATCCTTCTGGCCCTTAATAGTATGAGACATGTCAGTTAAAATATTTTAAACGGTGCCGCTCCACCTCTCTAAAATTGAGGTCATTTGACCTTTCGAATTTCCAGTAAATCTAAGAATACAGTGAAAAGTAGCAGTTTTCAATGGTACGGAAACTCAGGAAAACAGGGAACGAGAGCGTCATCCTTCTGACCTATAATAGTATGAGACATGTCAGTTAAAATATTTTAAACGGTGCCGCTCCAGCTCTCTAAAATTGAGGTCATTTGACCTTTCGAATTTCCAGTAAATCTAAGCAATACAGTGAAAAGTAGCAGTTTTCAATGGTACGGAAACTCAGGAAAACAGGGAACGAGAGCGTCATCCTTTTGGCCCATAATAGTGTGAAACATGTCAGTTAAAATAGTTCAAACTGTGTTGCTCCACCTCTCTAAAATTGAGGTCATTTGACCTTTCGAATTTCCAGTAAATCTAAGCAGTACAGTGAAAAGTAGCAGTTTTCGATGGTACGGAAACCCAGGAAAACAGGGCACGAGAGCGTCATCCTTCTGGCCCACAATAGTGTGAGACATGTCAGTTAAAACAGTCCCAACGGTGCCGCTTCAGCTATCTAAAATTGAGGTCATTTGACCTTTCGAATTTCCAGTAAATCTAAGCAATACAGTGAAAAGTAGCAGTTTTCAATGGTACGGAAACTCAGGAAAACAGGGAACGAGAGCGTCATCCTTTTGGCCCATAATAGTGTGAAACATGTCAGTTAAAATAGATCAAACTGTGTAGCTCCACCTCTCTAAAATTGAGGTCATTTGACCTTTCGAATTTCCAGTAAATCTAAGCAATACAGTGAAAAGTAGCAGTTTTCGATGGTACGGAAACCCAGGAAAACAGGGCACGAGAGCGTCATCCTTCTGGCCCATAATAGTGTGAGACAGGTCAGTTAGAATAGTCCAAACGGTGCCGCTTCAGCTATCTAAAATTGAGGTCATTTGACCTTTCGAATTTCCAGTAAATCTAAGCAATACAGTGAAAAGTAGCAGTTTTCGATGGTGCGGAAACCCAGGAAAACAGGGCACGAGAGCGTCATCCTTCTGGCCCATAATAGTATGAGACAGGTCAGTTAGAATAGTCCAAACGGTGCCGCTTCAGCTATCTAAAATTGAGGTCATTTGACCTTTCGAATTTCCAGTAAATCTAAGCAATACAGTGAAAAGTAGCAGTTTTCGATGGTACGGAAACCCAGGAAAACAGGGCACGAGAGCGTCATCCTTCTGGCCCATAATAGTATGAGACAGGTCAGTTAGAATAGTCCAATAGTGTTGCTCCACCTCTCTAAAATTGAGGTCATTTGACCTTTCGAATTTCCAGTAAATCTAAGCAATACAGTGAAAAGTAGCAGTTTTCGATGGTACGGAAACCCAGGAAAACAGGGCACGAGAGCGTCATCCTTCTGGCCCATAATAGTGTGAGACAGGTCAGTTAGAATAGTCCAAACGGTGCCGCTTCAGCTATCTAAAATTGAGGTCATTTGACCTTTCGAATTTCCAGTAAATCTAAGCAATACAGTGAAAAGTAGCAGTTTTCGATGGTACGGAAACCCAGGAAAACAGGGCACGAGAGCGTCATCCTTCTGGCCCATAATAGTATGAGACAGGTCAGTTAGAATAGTCCAAACGGTGCCGCTTCAGCTATCTAAAATTGAGGTCATTTGACCTTTCGAATTTCCAGTAAATCTAAGCAATACAGTGAAAAGTAGCAGTTTTCGATGGTAGGGAAACCCAGGAAAACAGGGCACGAGAGCGTCATCCTTCTGGCCCATAATAGTATGAGACATGTCAGTTAAAATATTTTAAACGATGCCGCTCCAGCTCTCTAAAATTGAGGTCATTTGACCTTTCGAATTTCCAGTAAATCTAAGCAATACAGTGAAAAGTAGCAGTTTTCGATGGTACGGAAACCCAGGAAAACAGGGCACGAGAGCGTCATCCTTCTGGCCCATAATAGTATGAGACAGGTCAGTTAGAATAGTCCAAACGGTGCCGCTTCAGCTATCTAAAATTGAGGTCATTTGACCTTTCGAATTTCCAGTAAATCTAAGCAATACAGTGAAAAGTAGCAGTTTTCGATGGTAGGGAAACCCAGGAAAACAGGGCACGAGAGCGTCATCCTTCTGGCCCATAATAGTATGAGACATGTCAGTTAAAATATTTTAAACGATGCCGCTCCAGCTCTCTAAAATTGAGGTCATTTGACCTTTCGAATTTCCAGTAAATCTAAGCAATACAGTGAAAAGTAGCAGTTTTCAATGGTACGGAAAGTCAGGAAAACAGGGAACGAGAGCGTCATCCTTCTGGCCCATAATAGTATGAGACAGGTCAGTTAGAATAGTCCAATAGTGTTGCTCCACCTCTCTAAAATTGAGGTCATTTGACCTTTCGAATTTCCAGTTAATCTAAGCAACCAGTCGGTTTACGTCGCCTAACGGCGACTAAACCTCCTTCCCTACACCACCCTTCTCAATTTTACAGCGCCTGCGGCGCTTCTTAGCAGTCCGCTCCACAATTGTAAAATCTCTCATTTTCAGGCTCAAATTCTACAAACTTTCTCAATGACTTTTTCTATCCTGATGGAATATGGAATTTAGAATGAGCTGTTTTTGAATTTACCAATTTGAACTTTCTTCCTATGTTATCCTTATTTCAAAACAATCTTACAGAAGACCGTGAATTTGATACATAACTCTTCTTTCTTCCCTCCCCAAAAGGCGAGTGATCATACCGCTATGAGCTTTTATTTTTTGACTGATCGGCGGCGATGCCGCCTCCCCTCCTCCCATTAGGATAAAACAAATCAAAAGACTTTAACAAATCCATGGAGTCACTGAAAACGATCAGGCGCGACCTAATGACAAACCCGAATCTTAGGACACGTGACAAAAAATTCTCCCCCGGTTCCTCTTTCTCTTACTGGCTTTTACTTTACCTTTACCGGAACTTTTAAAATATAATATTAAAAGAAAACTCAAAATTTGGAAATTCTTATTTTTCCATTTTTAAAAGGGAAGGAATCATTGAAACGCCTTCCGCCGTCCTCTATTCGCCCAAAAGTTTTTATTATTCTCTTTCAGCCTTCCGCCTTCTGCAATCTCCAAAATCCGCAATCCCCTCAATTCTGCTCCCTCCCTCCGAGTATTTAAAACTATTGTCGAAATAAAAAAAGTGATACCCGGTGTTTGCGGACTTAGTGCAAAATTTTAAAAAATTAGCACTAAGTCCGCAAACACCGGGGTATCACTTTTTTTATTTCGACAATATGACAACTTAAAAAAAAAGCTTTAAAACCCCTTATCCTAGAATGCATGATTTTTTGAAGGTAGACACAAAGTCCCTCATTCACAAATCTCTATCACTTCTTGAGTACCATTATTTTGTTCAAAACACTCCTAGCAGATTTCTGGGTGTAAAAGCTTCTTTAATGGTGCAGACATCCGAGGTACTTTTTTTCTGAGTTTTTAACTGATCGGCAACTAAGCCGCCTCCCTCCCTCATTAAGCTGCGGATTCCATTCTTAGTGTAAACTGCTCTCAATTTCTGACTTGGTGAAAAAAAAATCTTGACAAAAACAAAGTTACTTGCAACTTTCTTATACTGGCCGGCATGCTCTATCAAAACAAAAAACAAATAAAGTTCCCGACATGGCGGGAATGAACTCTCTTCCGTTGCGTGAGGGCCATCTATGCACACCATTACACCATACGCGCGCGGCCGTGGCGCTCTCGAGAAGGCAGTCAAGAAACACCGAATCAGTCGTTTTGAGATTTCTACCACCCTGTCGGGACACACCTTTCTCAACGATTTTTACTGTTGAAATCGACATTGTCTCCAGAAGATGTGAAATTTGATATTTTTGAAAAAAGAAAAGTTCGGGCATCAACTAAGTCAAATTTCCAGTCTACCTGTCCAGGTTTCATAAAAATCGGTCCACTACGGACGGAGTTATATACTAATAATATTCAACAGATTCCGTCTGTCCGTTTATTTGTCGCTGATCATAACTCCCTCCGTAGTGGGCCGATTTTTATGAGACCTAGATAGACAGATAGGAAATTGCGCTTAGATGACGCCCGAACTTTTCTTTTTTCAAAAATATCAAATTTGACGTCTTCTGGAGACGATGTCGATTTCAACAGTAAAAAGCGTTGAGAAAGGTGTGTCCCGACAGGGTGGTAGAACGCTCAAAATATCGACCTACTCGGTGTTTCTTAACTGCACTCTCGAAAGGCGCCGGCCGCGCGTGTGTGGTGTACACAGGTCGTCCGCCACGGACGCGATATGGACGATATATGGTCCGCGCGTGGACGCAGCAGGAATCCGGAAAGGCATTGTATGTGGTCCGTATACGGTCCGTTTTGAGTACGCGCGCGGACGTAGTCGCTCGCACTGCCAGCCCTCTCCCTACTTTATTTTCCGGTTGAGATCATCACTTAACAAAGAAGATTAGAGATAAAATTACTATTTTATTAAAAGAAAGATAGAAGGAACATTAAAAATTTTAAAAATAAGAAGAAAACACAGCGAATTACTTAGAAATCACATGTTTGTCCGGCAGTCGTGTCCTTGAAATCCATCGAAATCCAATTGTGGTAGAAGCATTTTCAGTCGCTGACTTCTGTTTTCCCTTTGTATTTCTGAAAAGAAAATCAATTAATTGTGAAATATAATATAATTGTTCAGTTAACTTACTTTCGAAAATAGGTTCCTCAAACCTTTGAGAAAATCGAAGGATTGATTCCATTTTAGCTATCGCTGCTGCTTCTCTTTTTGAGATCATCGGACTGACTGAAAACACAATACTTTTCTGATCATTCACAGTAAAATGAGAGAATTTTTCACGAAAAAATTAATTAAGAGAAATTTGAATATAAAAACCTAAAGAAAAGCGAAAACTTTGAAAAAATAGGAAAAGAAACGTAAAAGCTCCATAAATGATTAAAAAATTATCATTATCCGAGAGAAGTCCGAGAGCTTTGGAAGAGCTGCTGCATGCCGCGGCCGCGGCCAGCGGGTCCATATACGGTCCGCGCGCGGACGCCTGCCGCCCACCTCCCCCTCTTTTCCCGAAGTCCACGCTGCGTCCATATACAGTCCGCACATACTTTGCCAAATCGATAGTCAGAATTGGATTCTCCTCATTTGAACACCATGCTTTATCTGATGGTGGATCAGATCTATCAATCAATACATAACCACTTTGATCTCTTCCAAAAAATGGATTATTGTCTGAACTGGATGATCGACTCGAATCAACTGTTGCACCCAGAATAAGACTTGCTGCATTCATCAATACTGTATTATTTGGAGATGAATTATCTTGAGTTGGGATGACTTGCTTCTGATATTCTTCCAATTTCTGATTCTTGTCAATCGATGGATTCTTGATATCTTTCATCACTTCTTCTACTAATATTTCTAATTTCTTATTTTCTCCATCTAAATTCACAGTGTCGGTTGGTTTGGAAACTCTATTAAATTCAATATCTATTTTCAAAAAAAAAAACTACTAA
This sequence comes from Caenorhabditis latens, assembly GCA_002259235.3. NCBI lineage: Eukaryota > Metazoa > Nematoda > Chromadorea > Rhabditida > Rhabditidae > Caenorhabditis > Caenorhabditis latens. Next base: position 13,055,250 of record CM056092.1, on the reverse strand, counting down.
TAATATTCAACAGATCCGTCTGTCTGTTTATTTGTCGCCGATCATAACTCCCTCTGTTGTGGACCGATTTTTATGAGACCTAGATAGACAGATAGGAATTCGCGCTTAGATGATGCCCGAACTTTTCTTTTTTCAAAAATATCGAATTTGACGTCTTCTGGAGACGATGTCGATTTCAACAGAAAAAAACGTTGAGAAAGGTGTGTCCCGACAGGGTGGTATAACGCTCAGAATTTCAACCTAACCCTACTGACTCGGTGTTTCTTTACTGCACTCTCGATGGGCGGCGGCCGCGCGTGTGTGGTGTAGCGGTCTACACAGATGACTCTTACGCATGGGGTGCAGAGTTCGTTCCCATCGGATATGCTTTTTTTCCTTTTTTGTTATAGGAAAGTAATTTATTGAGGAACTATTTGATTTAAATGGAGGGAATAGCAGTGATCCTGATAAAAAATTTCTCAATATTTTTGTTCGGAGATATTGTCAAATTGACAGTGATGTCACCCGCAGACCGGTACATGTGCACCCGATCTCTCATTTGTGAGAAAATTGTATGTAAAATTTGGTCAAGGGCTCGCGAAATTCCTGTTTGGAACGGCCCAAAAGACTACCATAATCCTAGGATTCACATTTAATCATGAACATTGAATTGAATTTTGAACCCACATGCAAAATGGGAAGGAGGAATACCGGGGAAACATGTTTTTTTTTCTGTTAGCAAGGCCTACAAAAAAGGGAATAAATGGAAGAATGCAACTCAAGTAGTGATGGTGGTTTGTAAATAAGCAAATTTGTCGTTGTTTGGCTTTCTAAAAAAACGAATTCTAGGATGAGGGTTTGTTAAAACACCGTCTCACAATTAGTCTGCATTATTCGAGGAGGGAGGCGGCATCGCCGCCGAACAGTCAAAAACTTCAAGAAGAATACTTTGAATTCATTTTTTGATGATGTGAATAGAAAAGTCTTCAAGTTCTTGAACCTTAGGTAAAACAAATAGTCTAAATCTGCCATATGAAGAGGAGGGTTTTTAGGGAGGGAAGAGAGGAGAGTTATCAAGTTCAAGTTCTTCTGTATGACCGTTTCGAAATAAGGAAAACACAGGAAGAAAGTTCAAATTCGTTAATTCAGAAACAGCTCATTCTAAATTCCAAATTCTGTCAGGATAGAAAAAGTAATTGAGAAAGTTTGTAGAATCAGAAAGGAGAGATTTTAAAATTGTGCTTTGTCGGAACAAACTGCTCAGCTAAGAAGCGCCGCAGGCGCTGTAAAACTGGGGAGGGTGGTGTAATGAAGGAGGTTTTGTCGCCGTTAGGCGACGTAAACCGACTGGTTTGCACTAGTTGGTAGATGTGTGAATTGAGGGTGTGAACTTGGATCATGCAGACATATTAATTTTGAATGTAAAGATATCGGCCTGTGTTCTTTTTGTTATTCTCTGCCGCCAACGCTCCCACCTGTCACATATATTCTTGGGAAATCAAACAGATGGTTGCAAACAGGACACGCCCTCTTGGTCATTTTGAGGTTAGACTGGTAGAATACAGTCATTTGTCCCTTTTACTCCCATACCGAGCAGTCCTATCTTTTGGACTCTCCCTCTCTTTCTCATTGCATTCGATCTACCTGTCTTCCCTATACTCCTATATTCCCTATACTATAGTTACCGCTTTCAACGAGATTATCAAATTCACAACCTGATACTTTTTCTAATGACTTCTCCCACCATTCTCGCTTGTGTCGGATCTAGGCCTCGAAATGGGAAGAGTTGGGACATCCCAGATTGCCATAAAAAGGTAAAAAATGAACCTATATTCTGGAAACTTTGAAAATCGCGTACCCAGCAATGCCTTTGGAATCCGTGAAAGTTTGACCATTCTCCGACAAAAATGAACTGTTTTCCAAAATGACCCGAAAAAATGTGGGACGCCCCATTTTGAGCTCTACGGTCACTTACGCTGCGAGCAGCTTCTTCTTCGGGCTGTCCCTTGCAATTAATGTCTCAGTTTTTCGAACACTTCCCTTTTCCCTGACCCCAATTATTGATTCCTACTGCGGTAGTTCGAGAAAATGGCAGATGTCTTTTTCCAATGTAAACATGTCAACTGATTCGCACATTGTCTCGGACATTTTTCTTCACATATTACCATCTGCCACCTTATCGCCTTGGGAAATCTTACCAGGCAATAGGCCCCGCCCTCTGCACATATCTGCAAGTGAACCAGTCTTCAGTCATTCTCCCCTCATTCAGGCCAAGAAAGAGTTCTTTCTAATTTCTCCCTGTTTTCATTCTATTGCTTATAGTTTCTCAAGATTCCCGCTACACCATTCACGTTTAATTCAACTATTACTTTCAGCCCCGCGTGCCACCAACTTCTAGAAGACCCCAAAAACACAACATGCGCATCGACAGACTGCAGTGACAAAGACGAACCGATGATTGCCACGACGGGGAGAGTTGCCAGTCACACAAAAGGAGAGTCGAACATTGGTAAGTTACTGACTTCCCCACCATTCTTATCTGTGTCGGAACCGGATAGACTCGTCGATCAGAGGATGTAGTAGTCTATACTAACCGGGCTGAAGGATACTTCAGTAGACGCGGATTTGAATCCTCCCGAGCTAGAAATAAATGAAATTCCGACTGAAATTCCTAAAAACAGGACATTTTCTATAAAATTGAATTCCTAAAAACAGGACATTTTCTATAAAATTGAATTCCTAAAAACAGGACGTTTTCTATAAAATTGAATTCCTAAAAACAGGACATTTTCTTTGATATTGACTTCCCCCACCATTCTTATCTGTGTCGGAACCGGATAGACTCGTCGATCAGAGGATGTAGTAGTCTATACTAACCGGGCTGAAGGATACTTCAGTAGACGCGGGTTTGAATCCTCCCGGGTTAGAAATAAATGAAATTCCGACTGAAATTCCTAAAAACAGGACATTTTCTATAAAATTGAGTTCCTAAAAACAGGACATTTTCTATAAAATTGAGTTCCTAAAAACAGGACATTTTCTATAAAATTGAATTCCTAAAAACAGGACATTTTCTATAAAATTGAATTCCTAAAAACAGGACATTTTCTATAAAATTGAATTCCTAAAAACAGGACATTTTCTATAAAATTGAATTCCTAGAAACAGGACATTTTCTATAAAATTGAATTCCTAAAAACAGGACATTTTCTTTGATATTGACTTCCCCACCATTCTTATCTGTGTCGGAACCGGATAGACTCGTCGATCAGAGGATGTAGTAGTCTATACTAACCGGGCTGAAGGATACTTCAGTAGACGCGGGTTTGAATCCTCCCGAGCTAGAAATAAATGAAATTCCGACTGAAATTCCTAAAAACAGGACATTTTCTATAAAATTGAATTCCTAAAAACAGGACATTTTCTATAAAATTGAATTCCTAAAAACAGGACATTTTCTATAAAATTGAGTTCCTAAAAACAGGACATTTTCTATAAAATTGAGTTCCTAAAAACAGGACATTTTCTATAAAATTGAGTTCCTAAAAACAGGACATTTTCTATAAAATTGAATTCCTAAAAACAGGACATTTTCTATAAAATTGAGTTCCTAAGAACAGGACATTTTCTATGAAATTGAGTTCCTAAAAACAGGACATTTTCTTTGATATTGACTTCCCCCACCATTCTTATCTGTGTCGGAACCGGATAGACTCGTCGATCAGAGGATGTAGTAGTCTATACTAACCGGGCTGAAGGATACTTCAGTAGACGCGGGTTTGAATCCTCCCGGGTTAGAAATAAGTGAAATTACGACTGAAATTCCTAAAAACAGGACATTTTCTATAAAATTGAATTCCTAGAAACAGGACATTTTCTATAAAATTGAATTCCTAAAAACAGGACATTTTCTTTGATATTGACTTCCCCCACCATTCTTATCTGTGTCGGAACCGGATAGACTCGTCGATCAGAGGATGTAGTAGTCTATACTAACCGGGCTGAAGGATACTTCAGTAGACGCGGGTTTGAATCCTCCCGGGTTAGAAATAAGTGAAATTACGACTGAAATTCCTAAAAACAGGACATTTTCTATAAAATTGAATTCCTAGAAACAGGACATTTTCTATAAAATTGAATTCCTAAAAACAGGACATTTTCTATAAAATTGAGTTCCTAAAAACAGGACATTTTCTATAAAATTGAGTTCCTAAAAACAGGACATTTTCTATAAAATTGAGTTCCTAGAAACAGGACATTTTCTATAAAATTGAATTCCTAAAAACAGGACATTTTCTATGAAATTGAGTTCCTAAGAACAGGACATTTTCTTTGATATTGACTTCCCCCACCATTCTTATCTGTGTCGGAACCGGATAGACTCGTCGATCAGAGGATGTAGTAGTCTATACTAACCGGGCTGAAGGATACTTCAGTAGACGCGGATTTGAATCCTCCCGGGTTAGAAATAAGTGAAATTACGACTGAAATTCCTAAAAACAGGACATTTTCTATAAAATTGAATTCCTAGAAACAGGACATTTTCTATAAAATTGAATTCCTAAAAACAGGACATTTTCTATAAAATTGAATTCCTAAAAACAGGACATTTTCTATAAAATTGAATTCCTAAAAACAGGACATTTTCTATAAAATTGAATTCCTAAAAACAGGACGTTTTCTATAAAATTGAATTCCTAAAAACAGGACATTTTCTTTGATATTGACTTCCCCCACCATTCTTATCTGTGTCGGAACCGGATAGACTCGTCGATCAGAGGATGTAGTAGTCTATACTAACCGGGCTGAAGGATACTTCAGTAGACGCGGGTTTGAATCCTCCCGGGTTAGAAATAAGTGAAATTACGACTGAAATTCCTAAAAACAGGACATTTTCTATAAAATTGAATTCCTAGAAACAGGACATTTTCTATAAAATTGAATTCCTAGAAACAGGACATTTTCTATAAAATTGAATTCCTAAAAACAGGACATTTTCTATAAAATTGAATTCCTAAAAACAGGACATTTTCTATAAAATTGAATTCCTAAAAACAGGACATTTTCTATAAAATTGAGTTCCTAAAAACAGGACATTTTCTATAAAATTGAGTTCCTAAGAACAGGACATTTTCTATAAAATTGAATTCCTAAAAACAGGACATTTTCTTTGATATTGACTTCCCCCACCATTCTTATCTGTGTCGGAACCGGATAGACTCGTCGATCAGAGGATGTAGTAGTCTATACTAACCGGGCTGAAGGATACTTCAGTAGACGCGGATTTGAATCCTCCCGAGCTAGAAATAAATGAAATTCCGACTGAAATTCCTAAAAACAGGACATTTTCTATAAAATTGAATTCCTAAAAACAGGACATTTTCTATAAAATTGAATTCCTAAAAACAGGACGTTTTCTATAAAATTGAATTCCTAAAAACAGGACATTTTCTTTGATATTGACTTCCCCCACCATTCTTATCTGTGTCGGAACCGGATAGACTCGTCGATCAGAGGATGTAGTAGTCTATACTAACCGGGCTGAAGGATACTTCAGTAGACGCGGGTTTGAATCCTCCCGGGTTAGAAATAAATGAAATTCCGACTGAAATTCCTAAAAACAGGACATTTTCTATAAAATTGAGTTCCTAAAAACAGGACATTTTCTATAAAATTGAGTTCCTAAAAACAGGACATTTTCTATAAAATTGAATTCCTAAAAACAGGACATTTTCTATAAAATTGAATTCCTAAAAACAGGACATTTTCTATAAAATTGAATTCCTAAAAACAGGACATTTTCTATAAAATTGAATTCCTAGAAACAGGACATTTTCTATAAAATTGAATTCCTAAAAACAGGACATTTTCTTTGATATTGACTTCCCCACCATTCTTATCTGTGTCGGAACCGGATAGACTCGTCGATCAGAGGATGTAGTAGTCTATACTAACCGGGCTGAAGGATACTTCAGTAGACGCGGGTTTGAATCCTCCCGAGCTAGAAATAAATGAAATTCCGACTGAAATTCCTAAAAACAGGACATTTTCTATAAAATTGAATTCCTAAAAACAGGACATTTTCTATAAAATTGAATTCCTAAAAACAGGACATTTTCTATAAAATTGAGTTCCTAAAAACAGGACATTTTCTATAAAATTGAGTTCCTAAAAACAGGACATTTTCTATAAAATTGAGTTCCTAAAAACAGGACATTTTCTATAAAATTGAATTCCTAAAAACAGGACATTTTCTATAAAATTGAGTTCCTAAGAACAGGACATTTTCTATGAAATTGAGTTCCTAAAAACAGGACATTTTCTTTGATATTGACTTCCCCCACCATTCTTATCTGTGTCGGAACCGGATAGACTCGTCGATCAGAGGATGTAGTAGTCTATACTAACCGGGCTGAAGGATACTTCAGTAGACGCGGGTTTGAATCCTCCCGGGTTAGAAATAAGTGAAATTACGACTGAAATTCCTAAAAACAGGACATTTTCTATAAAATTGAATTCCTAGAAACAGGACATTTTCTATAAAATTGAATTCCTAAAAACAGGACATTTTCTTTGATATTGACTTCCCCACCATTCTTATCTGTGTCGGAACCGGATAGACTCGTCGATCAGAGGATGTAGTAGTCTATACTAACCGGGCTGAAGGATACTTCAGTAGACGCGGGTTTGAATCCTCCCGGGTTAGAAATAAGTGAAATTACGACTGAAATTCCTAAAAACAGGACATTTTCTATAAAATTGAATTCCTAGAAACAGGACATTTTCTATAAAATTGAATTCCTAAAAACAGGACATTTTCTATAAAATTGAGTTCCTAAAAACAGGACATTTTCTATAAAATTGAGTTCCTAAAAACAGGACATTTTCTATAAAATTGAGTTCCTAGAAACAGGACATTTTCTATAAAATTGAATTCCTAAAAACAGGACATTTTCTATGAAATTGAGTTCCTAAGAACAGGACATTTTCTTTGATATTGACTTCCCCACCATTCTTATCTGTGTCGGAACCGGATAGACTCGTCGATCAGAGGATGTAGTAGTCTATACTAACCGGGCTGAAGGATACTTCAGTAGACGCGGATTTGAATCCTCCCGGGTTAGAAATAAGTGAAATTACGACTGAAATTCCTAAAAACAGGACATTTTCTATAAAATTGAATTCCTAGAAACAGGACATTTTCTATAAAATTGAATTCCTAAAAACAGGACATTTTCTATAAAATTGAATTCCTAAAAACAGGACATTTTCTATAAAATTGAATTCCTAAAAACAGGACATTTTCTATAAAATTGAATTCCTAAAAACAGGACGTTTTCTATAAAATTGAATTCCTAAAAACAGGACATTTTCTTTGATATTGACTTCCCCACCATTCTTATCTGTGTCGGAACCGGATAGACTCGTCGATCAGAGGATGTAGTAGTCTATACTAACCGGGCTGAAGGATACTTCAGTAGACGCGGGTTTGAATCCTCCCGGGTTAGAAATAAGTGAAATTACGACTGAAATTCCTAAAAACAGGACATTTTCTATAAAATTGAATTCCTAGAAACAGGACATTTTCTATAAAATTGAATTCCTAGAAACAGGACATTTTCTATAAAATTGAATTCCTAAAAACAGGACATTTTCTATAAAATTGAATTCCTAAAAACAGGACATTTTCTATAAAATTGAATTCCTAAAAACAGGACATTTTCTATAAAATTGAGTTCCTAAAAACAGGACATTTTCTATAAAATTGAGTTCCTAAGAACAGGACATTTTCTATAAAATTGAATTCCTAAAAACAGGACATTTTCTTTGATATTGACTTCCCCCACCATTCTTATCTGTGTCGGAACCGGATAGACTCGTCGATCAGAGGATGTAGTAGTCTATACTAACCGGGCTGAAGGATACTTCAGTAGACGCGGGTTTGAATCCTCCCGGGTTAGAAATAAGTGAAATTACGACTGAAATTCCTAAAAACAGGACATTTTCTATAAAATTGAATTCCTAGAAACAGGACATTTTCTATAAAATTGAATTCCTAAAAACAGGACATTTTCTATAAAATTGAATTCCTAAAAACAGGACATTTTCTATAAAATTGAATTCCTAAAAACAGGACATTTTCTATAAAATTGAATTCCTAAAAACAGGACATTTTCTATAAAATTGAGTTCCTAAAAACAGGACATTTTCTATAAAATTGAGTTCCTAAGAACAGGACATTTTCTATAAAATTGAATTCCTAAAAACAGGACATTTTCTTTGATATTGACTTCCCCCACCATTCTTATCTGTGTCGGAACCGGATAGACTCGTCGATCAGAGGATGTAGTAGTCTATACTAACCGGGCTGAAGGATACTTCAGTAGACGCGGGTTTGAATCCTCCCGGGTTAGAAATAAGTGAAATTACGACTGAAATTCCTAAAAACAGGACATTTTCTATAAAATTGAATTCCTAGAAACAGGACATTTTCTATAAAATTGAATTCCTAAAAACAGGACATTTTCTATAAAATTGAATTCCTAAAAACAGGACATTTTCTATAAAATTGAATTCCTAAAAACAGGACATTTTCTATAAAATTGAATTCCTAAAAACAGGACATTTTCTATAAAATTGAATTCCTAAAAACAGGACATTTTCTATAAAATTGAATTCCTAAAAACAGGACGTTTTCTTTGATATTGACTTCCCCCACCATTCTTATCTGTGTCGGAACCGGATAGACTCGTCGATCAGAGGATGTAGTAGTCTATACTAACCGGGCTGAAGGATACTTCAGTAGACGCGGATTTGAATCCTCCCGGGTTAGAAATAAGTGAAATTACGACTGAAATTCCTAAAAACAGGACATTTTCTATAAAATTGAATTCCTAGAAACAGGACATTTTCTATAAAATTGAATTCCTAAAAACAGGACATTTTCTATAAAATTGAATTCCTAAAAACAGGACATTTTCTATAAAATTGAATTCCTAAAAACAGGACATTTTCTATAAAATTGAATTCCTAAAAACAGGACGTTTTCTATAAAATTGAATTCCTAAAAACAGGACATTTTCTTTGATATTGACTTCCCCACCATTCTTATCTGTGTCGGAACCGGATAGACTCGTCGATCAGAGGATGTAGTAGTCTATACTAACCGGGCTGAAGGATACTTCAGTAGACGCGGGTTTGAATCCTCCCGGGTTAGAAATAAGTGAAATTACGACTGAAATTCCTAAAAACAGGACATTTTCTATAAAATTGAATTCCTAGAAACAGGACATTTTCTATAAAATTGAATTCCTAGAAACAGGACATTTTCTATAAAATTGAATTCCTAAAAACAGGACATTTTCTATAAAATTGAATTCCTAAAAACAGGACATTTTCTATAAAATTGAATTCCTAAAAACAGGACATTTTCTATAAAATTGAGTTCCTAAAAACAGGACATTTTCTATAAAATTGAGTTCCTAAGAACAGGACATTTTCTATAAAATTGAATTCCTAAAAACAGGACATTTTCTTTGATATTGACTTCCCCCACCATTCTTATCTGTGTCGGAACCGGATAGACTCGTCGATCAGAGGATGTAGTAGTCTATACTAACCGGGCTGAAGGATACTTCAGTAGACGCGGGTTTGAATCCTCCCGGGTTAGAAATAAGTGAAATTACGACTGAAATTCCTAAAAACAGGACATTTTCTATAAAATTGAATTCCTAGAAACAGGACATTTTCTATAAAATTGAATTCCTAAAAACAGGACATTTTCTATAAAATTGAATTCCTAAAAACAGGACATTTTCTATAAAATTGAATTCCTAAAAACAGGACATTTTCTATAAAATTGAATTCCTAAAAACAGGACATTTTCTATAAAATTGAATTCCTAAAAACAGGACATTTTCTATAAAATTGAATTCCTAAAAACAGGACGTTTTCTTTGATATTGACTTCCCCCACCATTCTTATCTGTGTCGGAACCGGATAGACTCGTCGATCAGAGGATGTAGTAGTCTATACTAACCGGGCTGAAGGATACTTCAGTAGACGCGGGTTTGAATCCTCCCGAGCTAGAAATAAATGAAATTACGATTGAAATTCCTAAAAACAGGACATTTTCTTTGATATTGACTTCCCCCACCAATTAATCAAGATCAATCAAGATCTTATCGCAACAAAAATCCGGCTTCTTGGGACTTCATACGATTCTTCAAATTTGGGGGACCGGTTTGTGAGTGAGCCATTTTCAGTCAATTCTTTTGAAGGCACCTGAAATGGTAATTAATAAAGTTGGTACCAGGTGCCCATTGAGAAAAGAGCTTCTTGAGGTAATTAATAAAGATGATGTCACTAATTTTGGCACATTTTGCGAAAGAGATAGAAAATGAGAGAGTTAGAGAAAAAAGATGAAACGAGAGATAAAGAAAAGTGAGAGACCCAGAGAAAGAGAGGGTTTTCTAGGGGCGGAGCCTAAAGTGCTCATTATATTCATTTTGTTCTGTTAGGCGCCGTGGTGGTAGGTCGTATGTTGGGTTGCTCTGATGTAAAACGTAATAATGGTAATTAATCATTAAAATAATAATTCTTTTTTTCTTTTTTTTCGTCAATAGGTGTACGGTAATTTTAATTAACAGGTGTACGGTATACAGGTGTTCGGTAGGGTATGGTAGGGGTACGGTAGGGATACGGTAGGGGTACGGTAGGGGGTTTAATTATAGGTAAACAGGTAAACAGGTACTTGGGGATTATGAACAGGGGTATGATGAATTACAGGTAGGCCTTGCAGGACTTTTTTGAGGAAGTGCCGTAAAAATCCTTCTGAAAAGGGGTGCCGTAAAAATCCTTTACTTACTACTGACAGTTCCGCCTATTTTTTCAGATGTAAAGATCCAAATTTGAAAATGTATCATGGCAATACTGATTGTCCCATCAAGTAGATTTTAATGTATCGTATAGATCACAGGTAGATCTTCATTTTTGTAGTTGACAACTTTTTAGTACGGACACTCCCTAGAGAGTTATGATTAGTTTGAGGCGACTGCTCAAAAATTGCATTATTTTGCACTGAAATTGGTCGATTTGAGGGAGAAATAACTTTGCCGATATATAACTCTCTAGGGAGTGTCCGTACTAAAAAGTTGCCAACTACAAAAATGGAATTATATTCTTGGTCTGTTTGATCCCGTAAAAATGTATTTTGTGGGACAGTTAGTTTTACCATGAGACACTCACAAAGTTGGACCTTTTCAACTGAAAACGGCCAACATTCATATCCTGCTCAGGTATTTTTGAGCCACATGGCTCGCAAAATGGGCCATGTGGCCCAACCAAATGGGCAGTATGGCCCGCTCTACGCGGGCCATCATGCCCATATTCTGGGCCACATTGCCCATTTCGTGTTCAAACGCGCGGCATTCAGCTCCCTTTGCTTTTTCCCATGCATCACAATAATTAACCAGATTATACATTTTTGTACTTTTCTACTATTTATTTGTTAAATTTAAGCAAAAAATAATTATATAAGTAATTATGGGTAGTAATAGGATAAAATAAGCTATAATTGGTCAAACTAGAACATGGAGAATAGGGATATAGGAAAGGAGAAAAAATCCCGGGAAAACTACAAATATACAATTACAACGATTAAATGCAAATAAAATTAAAGATAGAAGAAAATGAACAGCTGCAGAGCGTAGTTAATGACGATTATTGTGTTGTTGAAGCCATGTTTTGTTCAGCTAAAATTACACCAAAATTAAACAAAAATAAATAAATAAATACTGTCTTACCTGTTGAGTCGAGTTTAGATTTTTTCAATATCTGTGCGAAATAAGTAGCATTATATAAAAGACGATAAAATTGAAAAAGAAATGAAATAAATATGAAAAATCGTGGCGAAATATCAGAGTGTGCAGTAGAGCGCGATATCTCGATTTGTGCCCACTCCGTGCCCATGCTGCGCCCATTCATCCTCACCAAGCGCCCAACCTGTGCCCACATCCACCAAGTATTTCCTATCTCTCTACCTGTGGCCCAACCTGTGCCCATCCTGTGCCCACTGGGCGATGTGGCTCTTTTTGTAGGCACTGTGCCCTATTCACGGGCCACATGGCCCAATTGAAAGTTTCTCTGCCCCACCTTTGCCCAAAAATACCTGAGTGTTGACCGATACTGTAAGGTTCACCGGATCCCTCCTTATTTCAACTCCATTAAAGGCGTATTGTGGTCTGTTGTGATGTTTTCATAACATAATGTATGCATTTCGGCGAGTTCATTTTCAGAGTTCAAGAATTGTTTAATTCGGTCCACGGCCCGCTGAAAGCGAGCGCCGAAAAGTTTGGTCAGCGAGAAGGACGAAGAAACTTGGTGGCCGTGGCCTAGAAAATCTACTAAAAATTCGTTGATTTTTTAATTTTTGACGGCATTTTCGACTATTTTTGTCGTTTTTCTTTAATAAATTCGATAGAACACAGCAAATATTGTTAGCAAAACACAAAAAACTATCAAAAATAACGCCAGAAATAACAGAATACTGAAATAACAACACCGAAGTGAAATTTCTAGAACATTCTCGCTGACCAAACTTTCCGTTGGTTTTTTCAGTATTCTGCTATTTCTGGCGTTATTTTTGATAGTTTTTTCTGTTTTTCTAACAATATTTGCTGTGTTCTATCGAATTTATTAAAGAAAAACGACAAAAATAGTCGAAAATGCCGTCAAAAATTAAAAAATCAACGAATTTTTAGTAGATTTTCTAGGCCACGGCCACCAAGTTTCTTCGTCCTTCTCGCTGACCAAACTTTTCGGCGCTCGCTTTCAGCGGGCCGTGGACCGAATTAAAAAATTCTTGAACTCTGAAAATGAACTCACCGACACTCATACATTATGATATGGAAACATCACAACAGACCACAATTCGCCTTTAAAATTGTAACTTGCATTGTGTTGTTTCGATGCCAGTTTTACTGTCTTTTTTTGATTTAGTGACAGTTTCGCCTTATCCGAGTTGCATAGAATTCCGACTTCCGGGCATTTTTATACTCCGACTTCCAACTTCCGACTTCCGGGTAAGAAATTTTTTTTTGGTAAGAAAAAAACCGGACGATTCTGTGAAGAAACCTGAACGTTTTATTCAATTTTTTTGTTGTATAATACAAAACCTTGAATTTTTGAATTCACATGTTTAGTTTATTTTGAAAAAAAAAACCATTGCAAGCCATGTAAAACAACAAAATGTTTGAAAACAGCAAAATCTAAATATTTAGCCCAAGCCGTTCGTTTTTGACAATCAGTACAGAATTTAAAAGTTAACTCAGCGTTGTGGACACAGATTGATGGTTTACAGCATCCTCCGAGTACAACCGTCACTATTGATCCTTTTCAGTTACTGTACAGGGGATCACTGAAAATAAAACTAAATTTAAAAAATAAAAATACAATTTTTAAACTCACTATCTTTTGATCCATTGGGGGTTCCCCAAACATTTTCCCGTCCGTTTCCTTTTTTAGCTCTAAAATTAAAAACGATTTAATTGACAAGTTAACGAAAAAAAACAAACCGTAAAAAGTCAGACGAATGTCCGTTTATCACTCTTATCACAAAACTTTGACCAGTATCGACCTTCTCGAGTTTGAATAGTTGAAGCACACGTATTGATTCCTTTTTATAGATTCCTTGTAGTGGTCGAGTAGAAATCACGGTTCCAGCTAGATGGTGTCTAAAATTAGAAAATTATAAAAGATTGGGCTCTTTATGATTTAACGGGGGTTTTAAGAATTAACGGGGGTTTTAAAAATAGACGGGGTTTTGAGAATAGACGGGGGTTTTAAAAATAGACGGGGGTTTTCAGAATAGACGGGGGTTTTCGACAAGTTCTATTCACTCATACTATTAGGTTGGTGCATAAGTTTCTTTCTTTTTGAGGATGTGACTTTGGTCTTCGGTCTCTCAGCAGTAAGATTGTTTTTCAACTCAAACTTTTTTGCATTTTTATGACCACTTTAGTGGCTATCACGTAATGTTTCAAGTTGGTGCGAAGACAGTCCGTTCGTGAAAACGATGGCTTTTTCGGTCGCCAACCAAATGCCTGCTTTGGAAAGTTTTTTGGTTCTAGTCGCATTGGTATCAAAATTCGAAGATTTTCACGAGAAGTTGTATGAAATTCATAGAAAAATACTTCATCTTGTTTTCACTTCTTAGTTTTTGGTCGAAATGCTAAAAACAAAGTAGTTACAATTAGACGATTGAGAACAACGAGAAATCATGGTTCATCTGGGTTCAAACAGATTACAGAAATATTTGAGAGAACATTTATACCAAACTATTTGTAAAAGTTAGAAGGTAACATGAGTAAGTTATGCCACAAAAAAATTTACGACAAAGCTATCAAATTGATTGATAAAACTTGGGTGATATGTTTGCAATGGTTTTTGCACTTTTGAAAAATTTCGTGTACTAGACCTGGGTGAAGTCAAGGTCTCTTCTCAACGGTCACAAACAAGTCTGAATTATTTTGTTATTAATATTTAACAGTAGATACATTGCTCTGTAATTGTGCAAAAGATCTAGAGAATTGCTTTAGAGGTACGAGCAGTAGGCTTCATCAAACTCAAAAAGCATGTGAATTTGATGAAGTAGACTTCACGCTTCTTGCGAAAAAAGACAAATGGCTTGAATACCTGAAACAAAGTGAATTTAGAAACATCAATGTCTACTTTACTAAAAACTAACCATTTCCACCAATTTCCCTATCTAGCGTTAATGAAAAATCGAAAATACTCGCACATCTCTAAATAGCTGATCTTCACCTTTCTTCAGAGGCGGTGACTGAACTATCATTGCACAGTTGGAATGTTTTTATTTGTTTTTTATACATAACTTTTCTTGCTTGTTTTAGTTTTGAATAGCTCACCCATTCTTGTGAACATTTTCTGGGTAAAAAATGAAGACGAAGAATGGTACCAAAAAAGGGTTCGTTATGTGTTTTGACGTGTTTACGGTTGAGATTAAGCAGATGGTGGACGTCAAGTCACAGGTATAATCACAATGAGTTATAGGTACTAATCAACTATTATTCTCATTATGGGAATTAATAGTCTTCTAGAAATTTCAGTCCACAAGTTACCCAAAAAAAGAAAGAAACTTATGCACCAGCCTGATAAAAAAACCCCAAAATGGTCAGAAATGACTACAGTCCCTCCAGTATACATTTTTTCATAGGCTTTTCCAATTTTTTTGGTTTTTTAAAGAATGTTTTCATTTTACTTATCTATTTTGTACGTCGCATTCTTTTTTGATCAGAGAAGTGTAATATTTTTTGATCAGAGAAGTGTTTTTTTGATCAGAGAAGTGTAATAGTTCACATTCGAGTCTAAGAGTCGAGACGTTCCTCTCAAAGAAAAGAGTTCCGCTTTTGGAAGACCGCAACACGACCGCGTTGCCTTGCAAAGAAGATTTCACCAGCTCTGAATATGATGTACAAGAGGTTAATAGGAAAAAAAGTTAATAGAGCTAAGACTGAAGCTTCTGAGTCAGGCACCGACCCAGAAGAAGTCGAGTCACTAGGGATAGCCCTAGCCCAAAGCTATCCTTCTTTCTAACATTCGAGGTGTCGCCAGCCTAACCAAAATTTCTGTTCTTATAGATCTCTTCATTGCTTCCTCTTACGATATTATTGCACTTACTGAGACTTTTCTTAATGACTCCATTCATTCCTCTCTTTTCACTTCTCGAAACATTTCTATTCTCCGCTGCGATCGTATGCAATCCCTTCACCGCAAATCCATTGGTGGGGGAGTTGCTTTCAAGTCAAAAATTCCACTTGCCTCACTTCTATCCCCATCAACTTAGACTTCCACTACCCTTTGCATCAATCTGAAATTGCTGCTTGTCTTGTCTCCCCCTCATCCTCTAGTCGGAACCAGCATAAATTCTCTCCATTTACCTTAATTCTTGTTTACCGTCCTGCGGATTGCAAATCTTCTGAACTCTCCTCTTTTATTACACATTTGAACTCTCTCATTCCACTATCCTCCGCTCTAGTAATTGGTGATTTCAACCTCCCATCCATTGACTGGTATGATAATTCAACCCCGCATCCTTTTTCTGATTTTTTACTTTCTAAAGGACTTTCTCAACTTCTTGATTTTCCTACTCGCTCCACCAATAGTTTTTCCAACATTTTGGATCTGGTTATATCTTCTGATGATTTAGTTCTCTCGCCTCCTGTCTGTCACCCTCCATTTTTGAATTCTGACCACTTCAGCGTCACTGGGATGTCTTATTCAGTACCCTTCCCTCGTCATCTTCTAAATTCGATATGTTCATTCGCATTTTAAATGATCTCATCAAAACCCACACCCCTTCTAAGACCTTGGCCTAAATCTCCTTCCAACCCTATTCGCCAGTTGCGTCGTGCTCGTAGTCGTCTTTCCAAACTTCTTGCCTCCCCTAGTTCTTCCTTCAACGATTTCCAGTCTCTCGACTTCCGAATCATGGATTTGACCAAAACTATTCGTCGCAACTACGCCAGAACGGAAAAAACGAATTCTCAACTCACCTCACAGCCTTGTTGCCCGTTCCCTCATAACGAAAAGATTAAAAAGTACTTCCGGAATTCCATCTCTTTCATATCAAGGACGAATCGTCATTACTGACTCCGAGAAAGCCTCCATCTTCACTACTGACATCTAATTTTAAAAGCCCCTCTGCAGCTCCGAATGCTTCGGATTCTTCCTTCTCAGCCATCCTATCAGCATCTCATATGATTGACCTTCAGGATTCTGATCTGTTTGTCTCAAGATGCCTGTAATGCGCAGAATCCAGAAACCAATCTGGAACGTTCGAGAAGTCACAACAATGCGTCCGTCTCAAATCAACAACGGTTCCTTCAAAATTACCCACGCTTCACTAGTGAGTCCAACCACCAATTAGACTCGAATGTGAACAGCAACATCGAAAAAGCCATAAGACAACAGAGACCAACTACAAGCGAACTCTGCGAAGGCAGACATCCTCTCTCCGCCTGCACAGTGAATAAGAATATACTAATGAGATACTGTCCCACCACAGGGAAATGTAGAAGGAGAACAATTATTACACTTCTCTGATCAAAAAAGAATGCGACGTACAAAATAGATAAGTAAAATGAAAACATTCTTTAAAAAACCAAAAAAATTGGAAAAGCCTATGAAAAAATGTATACTGGAGGGACTGTAGTCATTTCTGACCATTTTGGGGTTTTTTTAGTATGAGTAAATAGAACTTGTCGAAAACCCCCGTCTATTCTGAAAACCCCCGTTTATTCTGAAAACCCCCGTCTATTTTTAAAACCCCCGTCTATTCTCAAAACCCCCGTCTATTTTTAAAACCCCCGTTAATTCTTAAAACCCCCGTTAAATCATAAAGAGCCAAAGATTGGTACAGTACCGGACAAAAAGGTATCAACTTTTTCCTTTTTCAGTTGAAATTGTCCAACTTTGAGAGTGTGTCATAGTAAAACTATCTGTCCCACAAAATAACTTTTTACAGGATCACACAGAACAAGAGTAGAGCTTCATTTTTGTAGTTGACAACTTTTTTGTACGGGCACTTTCTAGAAAGTTATGGTCAGGGCTGGGCAAATTATTTGTTTGATTATTTGAATTGTTTGAAATTTGAGGTAAAAGTCAAATAAATTGTTTCAAATAATTGTTTGAACTTTTATTTCGAACAATTTGTTTGACCAAATAATGTTTGACAAATTCATATCAAATAAAACTATTTGATCAAATTATTTGAAACTTTTCAAATAATTTGAAATCCATTTCTGTATATCATTTTGATAGGTTTTCAATTCAAACTGCCAAAATGTTAGGTAAAATAATTAATTCCAGCTTGAAAAAGTCTTTCAGGACGGAACATTTTGCAAAAAAAGTATTTTTCATTGGTTTCTACGTATTTAAAAAATGGTTTACTGTTTTTTTGTTCTTTTTAGTGCTCTTGTTGACAATAAAAGTGTTTTTTTAGTTGTTTGAAATTATTTGAAATTATTTGATTATTTGAGAAAAAATTCAAATAATATTTGGTCAAATAAATTATTTGAAAAAAAATTCAAATAATGTTTGGTCAAATAAATTATTTGAAAAAAATTCAAATATTATTTGATCAAATAAATTTTTTGGAAAATATTTTCAAACATTATTTGGTCAAATAATTTATTTGACTTCTCAAACAATGCCCAGCCCTGGTTATGGTCATTTTAAGGGGACAGCTCAAAAATCGCACTATTTTGCACTGAAATGGGACGATTTGGGAAAGACATTACTTTGTCGATATGTAACTTGCTAGGAATTGTCCGTACAAAATAGTTGTCAACTACAAAAATAGAGTTCTACTCTTGTTCTGTGTGATCCCGTAAAAAGTTATTTTGTGGGACAGTTAGTTTTACTTTGACATTCTCTCAAAGTCGGACATTTTCAACTGAAAAGGTAAAAGTTGTTGCCTTTTTGTCCGGTACTGTAGTATACTGATTGTGAGATAAGGGAAAAAATACATACCCGCTAACGTAAGGTAAATCCAATTTTTCCATGTTGATGCAATTCCAGACCTCAAGACCTCTCAATTTAGTGTTGATATCCAATATTTGGCTTTCATTCAGCCAGTCCATACTCCATCCACGTGACTCTATCCAGTCTTTCAGACTTTACCTAAATAGCAAAAATTTATCAAAATATATATTGAATGAAGTTTCCAAGGAGACGAAATCAAACGAACCCCGTCTCCTGTGTTTGGCCGATTTCAGTTAAAATCGGCCAACTTTGAGGGGGTGTTACGGTATTACTGACTGTGCCACAAAGTACAATTATTTATGGATCCTACAGAACAGAGGTAGAGCTTCGTTTTTGTAGTTGACAACTTTTTTGTACGAGCACTCCCTAGAGAGATACGTATCGACAAAGTCATTTCTCCCTCGAATCGACCGATTTCAGTGCTATTTTCGAGGTGTCCCCTTAAGATGGCCATAACTCTCTAGAGAATGTCCGTACTAAAAAGTTATCAACTACAAAAATGAAGCTCTACTTCAGTTCTATATAATGCATTAAAAATCTACTTGATGGAACAATCAGTATTACCATGACACACTCTCAAAGTTGGCCAACGGCCAAAGTTTACAACCTTTTGAACGGTACTGTACTTCTGACTACACCTACTCTTTTTCAATCTGATATACCCAACCCCACTTCTCTCCCCTATTTTTATTAGAATTCAGATGTTATCTTCTATGCGCAAACGTAACAACAATGTGGCAGTATTTATGATTTATGTGTTTTCTTGACAAATTTCTGAAATATTCTCGTGAAGATTTTCGGAGATGACATCTAAAGTTTACGGATGTCTAATACTCGCGGAGATTTTTCCTAAGATAATGCCTCATAAGATGAACACCTTTTGGAAAAAGTGGTTTTGTAGAACAAAGGATTACTGTAGGACTCACTTTTAGATATGAAAAACCGTACTCCAAGGCAACTCGCCATACAAAAGAACTAGCTGAAAACATATTTGTTGACCATTTTTTCAAAAGAAAAAGACTTACAATTCAAAAAAAATCAGGAAAAAGGCACATTGTCGACCATCATTCAGTAGTTAGTCTTAGGTTTAGTTACCCTGAAAATATGAAATAATTAATGGAAAAATAAATATTTAAATCTGTGAGAGATAAATGAGTTGAGTTAGGAGCAATGTGTATGTACAGTACTGGCCATGAAGAATGCGACATTTGCAGTTTTTTGTTGAAAATGGTCAACTTTGTGAGTGTGACACGGCCTACCCGATAGTCTCACAATTTTGATTCTTTATGGAGTGTATAGATCACAAGTAGAGCTTCATTTTTGTAGTTGACAGCTTTTTTGTACGGGCACATCCTAAGAAGTTACAGGCAGTCAAAGTGACCAGCTCAAAAATTCTCTTTTTAGCACTAAAAAACGGCAAAAAATGCGAGAAATTTCTTTGACGATTGATAACTTCTTAGGATGTGCCCATAGAAAGAAATTGTCAACTACAAAAATGAAGGTCTGTTTGTGATCTATACATTCCATAAACAATCAAAATTGAGAGACTATCAGGAAGGCCGTATCACACTCACAGAGTCGACCATTTTCATTTAAACACTGCAAGATTCGGATTTTTTATGACCAGTACAACCAAAAGGACTACAAATTCATTCCTAGCAATTATTTCTGACCCACATACACAAGAACGGTCCGCCCACAACTATTGTCATGAGAGATGAGAAAGATAAGAAAGAATGAATGACCTCCATAATGAAATCGAGGAATTGTTGGAAATCCTTCCAATAGGTATGTCAAAAAAAAATGGAAAGAATTTGCAAAATTATAAATTATGAAATATTCAAATTAAATTGAATTGCAAACATTTTCTCTTTCTACTTACTGATTTACAACTCTAATATCATAATAAAATTTTTACATTTTCGTGTTCAGTATATCTTACTTACTATTTCAACCAATTTTCCACAATTTCAATTGGCAAGATTTTGAGAAAAATCATTTTTGGTCACTGTAACTTTTTGTCAGTGTAACTTTTGTCAGTGTAAGTTCCGACCGCCAATTTTCGATAAAATCGCCGACAAAATTCATCGAAAGTTGGAAGTCGGTATCATCCCAATAACTCAGATTTACACCACTTCCCAGTCCCCCTGTCACCATGTCTATCAAATCTACAGTACCCCAAAAATCATTTATTCTCTCTTTCTCTCCAAATGGGCGGAGCCTAATCCTCTCCCAACGCGGGAAGAAATTTAATGAAGCTCTTCGTTTCAATCGACGCGGCAAACGACCGTTTGACTTGCATTGCCAAAGAGGGCCGCTGGAATTCACGACGTTGAGTTAGACGCTCTTTGAGTGGATGGTTCTGAAAAATCGTTCTATAGGCTCCGCCCCTTTTTGGACACCCACTCCGTTGACAAAAGTCTTCATGAACTGATGGAAATGATAGGAGATGATAGTGGCCAGACAGCAGTTCACAATATTTGAGAATTGAGAATCGTCCGCGATGATTAGAAGGTTGCAAACGTAGAGAAAGTCTTCGCGGTTCTGAAAAATTGTATGCTGGCCGAAGTTTTCCTCGGCCATCCCTACCTTTATCAACTCCTCATAGCAGTGTTTTTCGAGTGAATTCTGCAGAATTTTCACTTCGAAAACTTTCCATTGTCTAGCCAAACTAATGATTTCTGAGGCGAGTCGCGGTGTCATTTCTCTCGGTTTTTTGTATCGTCCAGTTACCAGGTACGTCAGACACTGAAATTATATGTAACAATCAAAAAATGAGAAAGTAAGTGCGCTCCATTGACAACTTTCTCTATCCCCACTTACAATATCAATACTCTCCAACGTATCCGCTCTGGCTACCGTATACTCGACGGTCTGTTCTTTGAGATTCTGTCGGAAATATGAAGAAGCAAGACAGAGGATTTCTTTGTTTGTCATCAGAAACCGGCCACCATCCGATGTTTTCAATTTTATGTCATGTCGGGAACTGGAAAGGGTTACGGTAGGGTTACTGTAGTTATGGTAGCTCGAAATTGGTTACTGTAAGTCAGGGTTAAACGAAATGCGGCTTCAAAAAAAATTCCCTAGCTTTCACATAAAATCACAGAAATTATAGGATTTAGCTCTCGGTTTTCAATTCAAATCCAGCCAAAAAATGGGCTGAGCCCAACTTTTCACTCCAAAATAAGTTGAAAATCGACGAAATATATCCAGAAACGCTTTAAAAAAGCTAAAAACCACTGTCAGGCGCGCCGTTGACGCGTTTTCAGAAAAGACACATTTTGAGTATCTGGCGTGCCTAAGACGCATTTTGAAGCTTTTTTTTCGAGTTTCAGAAACAAAAAACTGTCAGAAAACTAAGAATTCAAACAATTTTAGCCTAAATTTCAGTGTCAGGCGCGCCTTCGACGCGTTTTCAGAGAAAACTCCTAGCGGATGTCAGCTTTCCTAGCGGGTGTCAGCTCGAAAAATGTGTTTGCCTACTCAAATTTACTGATATTTTTTTAGGTTTTTTGGAGTAAAACGATCCGTTTTACAACAAAAACAACGAAATTTAACACAAATTTAATCATTTTAGGGGCTTCCTAGAATAAATAAGACGAAAATCTTGCAAAAATATTTGATTTCCAAAATTTCTCTATGAATTTATCAAAGTGTTTACATTTATGTGTTCAGCATGTCTTGGTTTGTAGTTCAACCAAATTTCAAGAAAAGCAAGATTTTGAATAAAAATCATTTTTGGTCACTGTCAGTTTTTATCAGTGTAACTTCCAACCGCCAATTTTCAATAAACTCGCCGACAAAACTTATCGAAAGTTGGAATTCCATCTGGTACCGTACCTACCAATTAGTAATGGCATCAAAGAAGTAGTCCAACTTCTCCGGCACTCCAGGCGCTCCGTCTCCCACTAAAAACTTGTCATCCATCAAATCAGTCTTCCTGAATTCCAACCGAGTCTCCAGCTGTAGATTCAACTCTTTCTTCTTCATCTCATCCATCAAAATTCCCAATTTTCTGTCGAAATGCAAGGAATTGTTGTTCTGAGTTGAGTACATCTTATTGATGGCTCCTCTTCTTCTCTGATTATTCATCAAATTCTGTTGTGTCATCATTTGTCCGTCGATGAAATATTTGAGTGTCTCCTGAACGCTTCCCTCGGAATCTATCACATTCAACTTGAAATCAACACGACGAATCGGTGGGTAATGATCACGGAATCCGTTTCCTTCGAGAGTGATTGCCCACATGGAATCACGAGACGATGGTTCCCGACGGGAGAAGAGTTCTTTGCGGAGACTCAGGTCCCTGGAAACAAACACGGTTATAGAAAATGTCTAGGCCTTTAACTTTGTAGTTGACCACTTTTTGATAGCTCCGCCCACTTTTGAGATATGCTTTTTCAAAGATTTCATTTCCTAGGTACCAGTCACTTGTCTGTCAAGACGCATATCTAAAAAGTGGGCGGAGCTATCAAAAAGTGGTCAATTAATAAAACATAGAAAATTTTATACTTATTATTTTTGTAGTTGACAACTTTTTGGTAGCATTTTTAGATTTTGAGATACACGTCTTTAAAAAATAGCGCCCTAAAATCAGGGGGAGGGGACGCAGAGTAGCTAGAGTACCTGACTTCTCTGCGTCCTCTCAGAGTTACTTTTTCAGAAGACTATAAAACTTTAAATTCATAGCTGTACATGTGCATAGCTAGAGGCGAGAGAGAAAGGGAGACGCAGAGAAACCAGACACTCTCGTTTCTCTGCACTCTCTCTCCCCTTGTCGCGTTGCCATCTTCAAAAAGGTATATCTCGAAAGTGGGCGGAACTATCAGAAAGTGGTCAACTACAAAAATGTAGTTCTAGACTTTTTCTATAAAGTAATATAAAACTTTAATACAGTTTATTTATTTGAAATTTCTTTAAAATCTCTCAAAGTTATCACAACTTTTTTTTCTCTAAATGACAAACTCGGGCGAACTAAAAGTGGCATAACTCAGCTCCTTTCCAATCAATTTCTAATTTTAAATTGTTCCGTAATTCCCATATTTTCAGCTTTTGAAGCATATATGTTTTGTTTAGAAAAAGTTTCACTATCCCCCTCCCAACCTCCTCTCAAACCCACCAATCCAACATGGTGCTCTCAAAAACCGTCGAGAACACTCCTTTCGCTCTCATTTCTCGTGGTCCCATCTTGAAATCGAGTACATGATTGAAAGTGACTATATTATCTGCTTCTTGGTATTCTAGAAGATTTATTAAATTAATTGAAGAATTATTGGAGTCAGTCTCACTTTGTTCCATATGAATCGCCTTCATTTTGAAATTTCAGGGAAGGAATTTTTGGGAAAAATCGGTTTTAAAATTGGAAATGTTTTTAATTAAAAGTGAAAAATATTTAGAAAAAGAAAAATAATGACGTGGAAAAGATGTATCGATTGATAAAGGATGCCACGTGTTTGGAATTCAATTTTTTTGATTTAAAATGTTCTTTGCTAAATTTTTTAAAATCATTCCTATTTTCCAACGCTATTCATCACAAAAGATGTCTCAAATTATGAGTGAGTGAATGCAGAGGGAAGGGAGACGCAGAGAAACGAGAGTGTCTGACTTCTCTGCGTCTCCCCCCACTATCACACTCGCCGCCAGAGGTACCTGACTTTAAAGACGCATATCTCGACAGCGCGGAGTGCCATCAAAAAATTGTCAACAGCAAAAATAAGCAGTATAAAGTTTTACACATTTTGTTAGTTGACCAATTTTTAATGCCTATTCTAGATTCCGAGATAAACGTCTTCAAAGTCAGGAAGTGAGGAAGAGAGACGCAGACAGACGAGAGTGTCTGACTTCTCTGCGTCTCTCTTCCTCGCTTTCTGACCTTGGAGGCGTTTATCTGAGAAACTAGAATAGGTACAAAAAAGTGCTCAACTAACAAAATGTGTGAAATTTTCTGCTAATTATTTTTGTAGTTGACAACTTTTTAGTATCTTTTCTAGATTCCGAGATAAACGTCTGCAAAGTCAGAAAGCGAGGAGAAGAAACGCAGAGAAGTTTGACACTCTAGCTTCTCTGCGTCTCTCACTCGTACGTCACTTGACACAAATCATATCTCATTTCCAGAAACTTCATCGTCGGATCCCCTTGAAACTGTATCATTTGTACACTCTTTTCGTATTCCAACCACTGAAGTCAAACACATGATGCCCCATAAATTTGTCACTGTTCATCAGTACTCGTTGATCAATTGGTACGTGTCATTATCCAGCAAAGCTAGTCTATTTCAGTATACATAATTCCAGGCAAATCGAGATTTCCGAGTCGGGACTTCCTGGCTTCATTCGAAATATTATTG
Source organism: Caenorhabditis latens (assembly GCA_002259235.3). NCBI lineage: Eukaryota > Metazoa > Nematoda > Chromadorea > Rhabditida > Rhabditidae > Caenorhabditis > Caenorhabditis latens. Next base: position 13,030,361 of record CM056092.1, on the reverse strand, counting down.
ATCCGGATCGAAGGGATCAGTCGACTTTTCAACTTGTTCTTCAGACAGCTGGACTCAGAGAAAAGTGCCCTCCGGTTCGATCGATTGAGTTCAAGATTCGAGTGGTGGACATTGGGGATAAAGGTTTTTAGTGGGGACCCACATAGGCTTCGAGGCGTAAAACTGAACAGGCGGACAGTGTGAAACCGACGACCAACTTTGAGAGCCCGTCCTGACATCACCTTTTATCCGATTTTGACAAATTTATATTTTTCTTGTAGATCAAATCCAGGGCTACAGTTTTGTAGTTGACAACTTTTTGATAGCTCCGCCCACTTTTGAGATATAGGCCTTTAAAGATGATAATTTGGAAGCGACAGGGAGAAGAGAGGGGAGAGACGCAGAGAAGCGAAACGCCCTCCTCGTTTTACACACTCTCTCGTCTCGAAATCTTTAAAGGCGCATATCTCAAAAGTGAGCGGAGCTATTAAAAAGTTGTCAACTACAAAAATGGAGTTCTAGATTTGATCTACCAGGAAAATGCAAAAATTGATGTCTTGGATGTGACAATTTTCTTGAAGCCTATCCAAACATTTTTCAGAAATCATGTCGCCCATCCGATATGTGCATCCACCTGGTTTCCCGAGTCGAAACATGTTCAACTCGAGCTACAGTACCCCAGAACGTGGACCCGTCCAGGAATTTCTACAGTCCGTGATTGGAGTGAAACTGTTGGAAAATTTCGATCTTGACATCCAAACCCTTATTGTGTTCGATGTGAAAGACTTTTTGAGTATGGAGAATTTGAATTTATCGATTGGAAGTCCGATGCCAGTTGAACTGAATTTCAGATATAACTTGTTGATGAATCAGTATGTCCCATTATTCCAGAAATTCCTGAAAAATGATTCCAGAAATTTCCATAATTTCCATTTGATCACCACAACTGGCCAGGGATTCCCGTGTAATAAGGAGGCGTTATTCGTCGCTTCTCCCTATTTTCGCAAGAATTTGACCGCTGAAATGACATATTTCCAGTTGAGAGTCAGACATTTGGAGGCTATTGAAGTGGTCAGTCACCTACAGTAACCCCCTGGATCCTGGATCCTAGCTACAGTACCCCTATTCCGATTCCAGGCTATCACCTGGATGCTCACTGAAACCTACCACCCACCTGCCGTGATGACTCCAGAATTGGCAGATGAAATTGTGAAGCTCACGTTGATTGTTGGACGTGGACCGAATCAACGGAAACTCCTGGGATCCATTGAAAGACATTGTTATGAGGAATTGGTTACGGTGGGTGAAACCGCGCGCACCTATACAGCCTCGTCTTCTTTCCGCCACTTCCTCACGCATGGCGCAGGCGGTAGCGCAATTGACTCCCACGCGACCCATCGCGGGTTCGATTCCCCCCGACTAGTTTTTCTTTTTTCTTTTTTGTAACTCTAAAAATACTAATTTCAGAATCATGAAGACATGGAATACGTCAAAAATCTTCTTCTTGTGGCGCATAATAATCGTCTTGGAAGTCTCCAAGAGGCGTGTCATGCCTGCATCATCACTTATCATTTCGCGGATTTCCAGAGGGATATGATGCAGAATGTGAGAGGACTACAAACTACAGTTGAATAAAAAATATTATTTTCAGCCAAGCCCGGAATTCTCTGATCATGGCGCATTCCATCAGCAGAGTGTCTTGGTATGTGGGTATGACAAACGCGCTCTGCTGAAATTATTTTCTACAGAATTTCGGTAGAGCGTGTTAGTTATTCAGAAATAGACATTCCAATAAATTTTTGATAAAATTTATTGATTTCTATTTTTCAGAGAGGCATCCGTGACAACTACACAAGAGGGCTCTTGGTGAAAAGTTTTACCAGAAAGACTAGTCAGAAATCGAATTAAATTATTCAGAGTGAATAAAATGTTTTTATATTTCAACTTTCTGCATATTTTCTGTGAAAAAATCCCGAAAAATCCGCTTCTCCCATTTTCGTCCCAAACTCCGCCCACCGCACACAAAACATAGCGGGCGGCGGAACCCGTGAGATGTCGGCTGCTGCCAGGAATGACGTCTCTCCTTCTTCCCTGGCGGTAACTCTGGTTCCTCTGCATTTGACCGTGAAAATCTTTCGCCTTTTACTAAAGATTTCCGTGCAAAGGAGCAAACACTGAGTATTATATTCAATTTTTGGAGCCTCCTCGAAAGAGCGAGGCAAAAAAAGAAAAAAAAAAGTTCACCATTGACGTGGAAAATAAAAACAAATGACGTGGAATTATTGAAAAGGGAGAGGAGGGGTACGGTACACGTGGAATAAAAAGAAGAAAATCACAACTCACGTGATCAACAAAACAACAAAAAAAGTGACACGTGGCAAAACAAAACGCCACGTGGCACCACGTTTCACAAACAAAATCAAATTTTCATTTCATTTTCTGCATTTTTGCACCCAAAACATGGCGCTTGCTGCCGAGTTTACTGTCGAACGTACCATCCAGGAACTGGAAATCGCCACTGGTGGCTCTGATACTGAATGGGTGAGTGCATTCTGAATCAAATTTCCGTTTTTTTTTCCAAATTTCTAAATGATAATTTTACGAACCTTCCCATCGATCGAGTGCTGATTTCTACGAGAATTTCTTCTATTTCATGGGAGATTTCGTCGCGAAATTGCCATCTCTTCAAACTGTCAAAGTGCCGGCGGTCATTTTCGGTGATATCCATGGCCAATTTGATACGTTCAAGACGATGATCGAAAATGAGGCGTTTTGCTTCAAAAAAATGCAATGGAAGGGTATCGAGTATGTTGAATTCGTTTTCTTTTTCTCCCTGACTGGTCCACACTTTTTCGGAATTTTTTGTATTCCAAAATTCTTTTTTCACATTTTCGGCCGCCCGGCAACCCACCTTCGCGCGCCACCCCTTTTATCAGTCCCCTCCACCACACTAACTCTGTGCGCGTTTGGCTTAGTGGTTAACGCCCTCGTTTTGGAATTTTTTATTCCCGAGTTCGAAACTTTTGGGGTGAAAACTTTTTTGTTTCTTTTTTAAACGAAGAGTAATTGAGATATGAATGATAAAAAGTGACCACAGGTAAATATCGAATCTTTCTTTTTCAGTATCCTCTTCAACGGTGACCTTCCGGATCGTGGTTCTCAAAGTCTGCGCGTCGTTTTCGTCGCTTTCGCGATGAAACATATCTGGCCCGAGAGAATCCATATCAACCGCGGGAACCACGAACTTCGCAAAATCTGCAGATCCTATGGGTTGTATGTAAGTCTCTTTTTTTCCATCAAAAAATAACTCAAAAAAGAAAAAAGGTAGATTTTTTCTGAAAACAAATTTAAATTTCCAGGATGAGCTCAAAAGCGAGTGGAAGGAAGACTTCGATCGACTCTTCGAGGCCATCTGCTACGCATTTGATCGTCTCCCGGTTGCTGCAACAATTGGAAACAAGATTCTCTGCATGCACGGAGGAATCTCCAACAAACTCCACTCGTTGGACGATATTATGAATGTAGGTGTTTTACAACTGCGCCCTACCGCAAACGAGAGTATCGGTGAGAGACGCAGATTTTCACAGTTTCTGTTCTATTTTCGCTTTTTTCATATCCTTTTCAGTAAAAAAATATGAAAAATAGCGGAAATAGATCAAAAACTGAAACTCTGTGTCTCTTGCCGAGACTCATTCTCGTTTGCGATAGAGCGCAGTTGTAGGAAGGGGTGGGCTGCTACTATCTGAAATTCGTATCTGTGAGCTTTTTCTACCGTATTCCTCCACCGCGCGCCGAACTCTTTTGTCATCCAATTATTTTGTGGTCGCTTGATCAACATATTCTCTTCTAAATTGTCAGTTTTCGAGTTTGAAAATTCTGAAATTCTGATATTTTCTACACTTTGAACCTTAGATTACAGTAATCATCTCATACTTTTATTACCAATTTTCCTGATTTTTGAGGGGAAATTTACTGAAAACATTGTTTTTTCCAAAGTTCTAAAAAGGGCTCCGAGACGTTTCGAAACCAGCTAATTGGATACGAAAACACTTGGCAACCTTGACATTTCGATATCAGACACTTTGAAATAAGATGTTTCGAAACCATGACATTTGGATACAAAACACGAAAAATGAACTGAAAAATGTCGCAATGGTCGCCATTATCCCATTTTTAAGTAACTTTTTTCACGTTTGGTGTCAAAACACCATGATTTCAAAATGTCGCAAAACCCTTCAAACTATTCTTTTTTTACGATTATCTATTAGTTCGACACAGCTTTTACAACTGCGCTCTACCGAAACTCCCTCTCTTTTTCTCTGAATCTCTCAATTTTGCACACAATTTTCTTCGGTTTCGGTAGAGCGCGGTTGTGAAATTCTGATTCTGACAGTTCGGAAATTCTGATTCTGGCAGTTCCGAACCAAAGAAAGGATCAGCGGAGAAGCCAACTGGAAAGCAGGCTGCTGATGAAAAGGGAAGACCGAAAGCCGGAAAATCCGTTGATGAGCAGACAGAGGTGGTGGAGACCAGGAATTTAGGTGAGAATGATGATAAAATAGATCAAAAATGAGTTATTACAAACTGCGCTCCACTGAAATGCCTTTGAAATATGTCTCTTTTTCTCTAAGTCTCTCAATTTCGCTCACTATTTTCTCCGGCTTCGGTAGGGCGCGATTGTAAGAAGCGTACCGTGGAAAGCACATAAAATCGTTGCTTTTTCCAGAATTCCATCTCGATTCTTCTGTCGAACTTCAGAATGATGATCGGGTTGAGGAGCAGGAGAAGACTGTGAAATCAGGTGAGAGGACGAGAAGAACGCTCAAAAAACGGTCGGGAAGGAACGCATCGAGAAGGACTATTCTTTGAACTTTTTTCTGTTTGAAATGAAAGAAAAGCCAGTTATTGTTCAGTATTATTCTCTATCTTGTTGATAGTGTTCGATTCATGTTTTCAATTTGCTCCGTGAAAATTTTGAGCAGAAAATTTTTCTGAAAACAGGAAATTTCACTATTAAAACACTATTGAGGTGCAAAAAGTGTTCTTCTCGATAATTTCGGTCTTGCGGAAACCGAATAGAATTGACCACAGAGGATTCGAGTTTCACTTTTTCACTTTTTCAGATCTAGATCTCGCTGTCAATCCAATGGCCAACGAACAGATTGCGGTGCTGGTGGAAGATGAGACTGAGGAGAATAAGACATCACAACAAACTGAGGATTCCAGACAAAAATCGAATGGAAATAAATCAAGTAAGGAGAGGGAACTAAAAAAAGAAAATGTGTCTCGGGTGGATTCGAACTCTGGTTTGATCCCTATAGGGAGACAAAACCGTAACCGTCTGCGCCATTCCGCCGTTTTTCTGACGACCAGCCGAGGTGTTGATAACGCGGGGAAATGAACGCGCCGGCAGGTCGCTCGGGAGATACTTCTAGCGATTTCGTTCATCAAAAAGTTATTATTCCAGAGTTCACGATCAATTCCATAGTTCCCAATCTCGCTGTCATTGTCGGTCTCCTCTGCGTTTTCAATCAGTTTTCGATCGGTAAGCCTACCCTTCAATTCCTTCTCATCCTAATTTTTCACATTTTCAGCCAATGCCAATCCAATGTCTCTTACCCAATTCTCTGAAAGAAGTTCGACTTTGGCTCGATTCATGAATGGACTCTATCTTGGACAGAGCGTATCGGATGGAACATTGGACAAGAGACAACTAATCGATGAACTGTTCTATCTGGGTCCCAGTGTCACTTTGGATTCTCTCTCGAAATCAGATTTTGGAAAACTGATTACGGATCTTGGCACGATTCAAGAAACTATCGGCAAGGAATGTGGTGGAGATAATGGATGTGGAATCCCTGGTTCTGTCACTGATAAGATGAATACGATCGCTTCATTCCATAAGTATTTATCTGATTTGGAGAATGCTCTCGCCGCCTCTTCTGGAAAAGAATTCGAACCGCTGAACAAATTGAACAAGCTAGTCGACAACATCAAAAAACTTCCTGGCATTGCTGGAGAGATGGTTATTCAAATCGAAGGCCTTGTTAAGACTATCGCGACTGAAGAGCTGAATAGTAATTTTATCAAAATTGCAAACGTGGTCGGCAACAAGGAGAAGATCTCCGCAATGTTAACTGAATTGGGAACTGGTGCTTCGCTGATCGATGCTGTCACTGAGGAAGTCGTGCAAAATGTTGAAAACAAGTTTGCTGCAATCGCCCCTCTTCAAAAAATCTCCACCGAGTATCATCTTCAGTCCGAAAATATTGTTGCATTGGGACAAGGTTTGACCACCACGACGGGAACTCAGGAGAAACTGATCAAAGCTCTTGATGCCAATGGTCTCAATGCAATCAACTCGAATCTGGATTTTTTGAATTCTTTGAGATTCTTGTCAAATCCGAATGCAAATCTTATAGCTGGATTTCCACATGGTCTCGATGACATGGAGATGGTGATGAAGGATGGTGAAAACAAGTGGTTGATGGACTTGCTCAGCTCTGGAAACGACTTGAATAACGTCTCCACAAAACTGTCTCCATTGAAGAATCTGAAGCTGGAACTCGATCCTCTGAATGCAGCTTACAAAACGGCTCAACAGGACACTGGATTCCATCCATCCGGCATCAAACAACTTCTATCGGGAAAAACTGACGTTATCTCTCAACTTAAAAAGATTACGGTAGATTTTTCAAATTGTATCGTGAATCTGAAACGAGCCGACTACAATTTCGATGGAACACAACAGCCCGGAGAAATTCAATATCCTAAAGAAGCATTCGATGAACTCAAACCTTCTATTCAAACATTTTTGAGCCTCAAAACTTCGCTGGATCCAGTTACGAAATTCTCAGACAACATCATGGCAAACAACCAAAATAAAACCGCACTGACTGCGACTTTCAACAACGCATCCCTTATCACCTCTGTCACTGAAGCTCTCAAAAGCCTTAAAAATGGCGTCAGCGGGATTACAACGTTGAAGACAGAACTGTGGCTGAAAACAATAAAAGTTGATTCAATTGATGCAGCTGGAACATGGATTCAGGAAACTGGTCTCATTGGAGCTATGAAGTGCATTAAAACAACCGAATCAGCGAAGATTCCGGAGTTGAATCCATTGGCAAAGAGTCTTTCTTCCCTCAACTCAAAAAACCCACTTGTGGAATCGACGGCAAAACAAGTCACATCTCTCGGAAATCTTGTGACCGAATGGAACAAAATCGCGACAACTCTTCCGAAAACTCGATTGAAACGTGCTGCTCCAGACTTTACAAATGCAAAAACAGCTGCAAAAGATCTCGGTGACGCCTCTTCAGTGATTGGGAAGATGAGTGATTCGTTGAAAATGAAGGACGATCTCATGAAGTTGATCGAAGGAAGTTCCTCGATCGATTCTGCGATTGATGGGATCACCGATTCGACGAAGAAGGATCAGTTGAAGAAGATGTGGAATCAGGAGGCAATCAGTGCGCTCAAGGAGAATCTGGAGACGGCGCAGAAGGTTTCTGAAGAAGTTGCGAAGATTGAAGACGTCAAGAACATCTCCGACTTCAAAATCCCATTCGAATTGGCATCTGGAGTCAAGGAGTCTCAAATCGATTTCAAGGATCTGGCAGATTCGTTGGATGGAAAGATCATCGATCAGAACTTGCTTACGTCTCTGAAATCGTTGAAGTCAATCGATTTGAGATTTGCCGGTTACGAGAAGACGAAGATTGGAAAGGTTCTTGGAGAGCTCGAATCATACTTCGATTCGATCTTCGCTGTGAAGCCAGAAGTTTTGCCGCAAAAAGATACTGATCCATGCGTGAGTTCAAAGTTTGAGTGAAATCTGAGACTATATTAATAGTTTTCAGGCCAACAAAGAATGCCCTATCTCTACGACTACCGAAGCGGCAGACAACACAGTTATGATGTAAGTTCAGAAGTTCTAGAACCAAGAAAACTAGTGGGGGAACTTTCAAAATCTGGAGAAAACTACTTGAAATGAAAAATCGACAGCTAAAATAAACGGAAAATTCAAAAACATTAATTGTTTTTTTAATATTCATCACTAACAAAAAGTTTTCGGAAAGAAATTACATTCGAAAATCTGCTTTCTGGCCTGTTTTCCGTCGAATTTTTCGCTAAAATCGTCCAATAGTTGCCGAATGTCCTCGTTTTTCTCTTTCGTCCCTTTTCTTCGTTTCGTTTGCTCCCTACCCGATAAGTGGTTCTCCGTACTGATCGTTCAGTCTGAAACTAGACAAATTATGATGATTTTTATTCATCATGACACTTACATTACATTCAAAAGGATAAATTTGAGTTTGAGAAAAAATGAGTCCAAAAGTCGTCGAATCAAGACACATTTATCGTATACTTTCACACCTCGAAGTCGAATATTCACCATTTCTTCCGATTTTTTGACAGGAATTTCTGAAAATAACACAATTCATGTAACTAGAATCAGAGAATATCACCACTAGCTTACTTTCTTTAAAAAATTCCATTAAACTACGACGAGCCATTTTATCACAAGATTTATCGCATTCATAGGCAAAAAAAGGAGATCGAAGTAGAGATAAATAGTCGAGATAATAACTGATTACTTCGGTTACTTCGGATTCTGGGTCGACTTGATTTGAAGTGATCTAATCATTGCCATGATTTCGTCCATATCGTTTTTCTCGTTTCCCGCTTTTTGCTTTGCGTCTTGAGACAACGGTATGAGCATAATGACTTGTCTTGAGAGATCATCTGACATGTCGTCTGCGTTCGTAATTTCCGCGAAGATTTTGTTGATCTCGTTGATGTATTCTTGGTACGTAGCGAATTCTGGGACTTGTACGAAGGACGTTGTATGTCTTTTTTCGTCGCATGCTGAAAAATATTAACTTTCTCACTTCAATCAATCAATTTCCCAACACAAACCTTTCGACTTCTTTGAAATCCCTCATTATTGGTGTCGGGGAGGACTGCGCCGCCGGCGATTTGTTTGAGAAAGCTGAAAATAGACAATTTTGTGGCTAAAAATGTAAAATAACGAGTAAAAACATTTCGGGCGAGTGAATATTGATTATTAACTGAAAGATCAATCAGTTTGACACTATTCAGATTACTAAAATCAGAAAATATCACGACTAGCTTACTTTCTTTAAAATTCCATTAAACTACGTTGAACTTCTTCTTGACAACCTTTTCTAGTCATCGAATCGGCGACAATTTTCCGTTTTTCCTCGTCGTATACTGAAAAATATTAACTTTTTCACTTCAATCAATCAATTTCCCAACACAAACCCTTCGAATCCTCTGAAATCCCTCATTTTTGGTGTCGGGGAGGGCTGCGCCACCGGCGAATTGTTTGAGAAGGCTGAAAATAGGAAATTTTGTCGTTAGAAGTGTAAAATAACGTGTAAAAACATTTCGGGCGAGTGAATATTAATTATTTACTGAAAACCACTTTAGAAACAGTCGAAATATTTGAGAAATCGAAGAAAAACGACGGAAAAAACATTTTTATTCAAAAAAATTCAGTGTCGATTTACGCTAAACAGGGCGCGCACCCGTAATTTCGGAGTGTCGTTGCGAGTTTCAGCAGGGCTTGAAAGCAGCGAAAACAGCGAGTTTTATAAAACAAATTTTCAAAGAAAACAACTACAGAAAATATGAATAATGATTTCAAAATAGATTTTTCAACAAAAAAAGGAAATGGGAGAAGATACAGTAAGACATGCCAGATATTGAATGGAACGAACACGGTTTTTGGTATCATAAAACTCTTGAAAAATGAACAGAAATTGGAAAAATAGAATGTAGAATAGAATCAACGTCATTTAAAAACAAAAAACAACATCTTCTGCTTCGGAAAATATTAAAATACTCTATTTTTCTTTCAGAATCCTGTTATGCATTGGTGGTGCGGCATTACTTCTCGTCATAATTGGCATCGTCCTCTGTATTCTGAAACGAGATAAACTCAAGAGTGCTTACAATCGAAGGTTCACGAAGAAGCCAAATGGATCAGGAAACTCGACAGAGACGGCTGCGACGACGGATGTAGAGAATCTGAAACCAGTGAAGAAGCAGGAAGACAAGCCAATCGGAGTTTTGAATAAAACAAAACAACCGGATTTGAAAGAAGGAGAAACTGCACCAGGATATATACTGGCAGCGGATAAAGGTGAGTTTTTAGTTTTTTGCTGGAAATTTCAATTTTTGTCAAAGACACAATTGTTTATTTTCAGAGGGTAAACCGAATGCTATCATCTTCGATTCCCTGAAAGAAGCCCGTAGACCGACAGTTGACAAACCGAAGAAACCAGCAGATAATAAGATCCCAAAAGTAGCAGGAAAGGCGAAGAAACATTTGAGTGCCAAAAAATCGCAGAAAAAGAGAACAGTTTTCTTCAAACCGAATGTTCCAATCGAGAATCCGAAGTTGGATGTACCTGGCGATCTTCGAAGAGATACGAATAATGAAATCATGAATCTGAGATTGGGACTTGAACGTCTCGGAATGGATGAGAGGAAAATCAATGCCGAAATTGAATTCCGGGAACAGAATGTGGTGAGTTCAATTATTTGATCCAAACTTTTATTAGAGTTTCTGAATCTCTGTTAATTCAAATTTATTGTGCAATGAATCCTCGCCCCGCCCCCACGTGACAACCACGCCCACTCCCGGGTCAGCGTGGCAAGGGGGCGGGGCGAGAGTTCCTTGCACAGAAAAAATTGAACTCCTAATAGATGACGTAACTTCTTTTGACCTGGAAGCCAATTTTCATCTGTCATCGGAATTTTGATGACCGAACCCTCTTAAAACCCTTTTTCAGATTAACCACGCGTTCCTCAATCATATTCCACCAGTACCCGAACAATGTAAGAAACTACCGCTGTGGTCTTCTGTAGGGGTGAGTTCAGAACATTTGAAATCCAAAAAAACTTAATTTTCTCAGTTATCGAAACCACTTCTGAAAGTGAGAGATGATAGCAAACAGCCGGATCTGGAGAACATCAAAAGATTCCAGATGAGTGATCATCAGATGAAGAACGTGTATCGTAGTTTAGGAGATGAAGAGTTGGTGGTATGTTTCTGTTCCCTTACATTCAATTTATGAAAATTCAAAAACTTTCCATTCTAGTCTGTTGAAGAAATGGATGGTATGGAGACTTGTCGATCCGAAAAGGTCCCACATAAACCGACCAATCCTTCCACTAAAACCTCCAGACCGGCTCCACCACCAGCTGACCATCTACCAGAACTACTAGAACTGCTGAGGTTTGTGCTCACTTTTCTCTTATTCATAACTAAAAAAATTTTAATTGCAGGAACCGTCCCGAGGACCTGGTGGCTCCGATTTGGATTCGGTGAGAGCTCTGAATCAGAAATGAAGGAGTGATTTTGAATCTTCTCTGGAATTTTAGAATCTGAATAGTCAGATTTCAGAAATTTTAGCAAAATTTCGGATTTCAGTAATCCAGCAATTTCCTCTAATCTAACATTCTAGGTTTCTCCTTTTAGATTCGAACTAATTCCTAATTTCAGGAGAATGCTGTCGACCCAACTAGCCGCAATAACGACCCGAAGGTAAGAAAGGGGCGGAGCAGAAAACGTAGAGAGTTGAAAGAATTTAAACTTTATTTCGTATTCTGGAAATATTGAGAGCACGAAATTCCGGGAACTTTAAAAAATCGGGTTCAGATGATCCGAGGTTCCGGAAACTTTAGATTCTGAAATTGTGAATTCTGAAAAAGTTCTCCTCACGATTTCTCATAGATTCGGTATCCAAAATATCTAAACACCTTATAATTTCCAGCTCGTTTGGAAACTTCTCAATGAATATCCAATCGATCATCCCAATTTTGTCCTCCTTCACGGCAAAAATGGATACATCGCTAAGAAAAGTCCCGGCTCTCCTGCGGAAGTGATCCAATCAACATGGCCCGCAGTTCGCGGTCTTGACAGATACAAGTATGACGGAAATGGTAATACCACTGAAATCGAAGGAACGTCTTCTGAAAGTGAGGCGTCAACCGAGGATGTTGCTTCTAAAGATTAGACAAATGGCGGGAATGAAGGAGACGAATCTGCTGAAGAACTCGACCCAATTAGGGAAATCGTTTAGGGACATAATCTTATTAGTGTGATAATAATAGTAATTAATTATTTTTATGAGTTAATTTTGTTGTAAATTCTAAAGTAAATTTTGTTTTTTAACTTATCCCTTTTGTGTTATTCCAGAACCGCTTTCAAAACTACTGGTACGTTTCGCAATCGTGAAATTTCACATTTCAGGCCATCTAAACACTAATGGCATGTTGAGAGACAGTAAAACAATACTTTTTTCTTTTCTGAAAACCGATATCTAGAAAATGGGACATCTCGAAACTAGGTTAGCGTCCACTCATGTTCGCGAGGTTCCGAAACGTCTCGATACAGAAACGGTCCTATTTGAAGTGACTAAGAAGACTGAGATTGAAAGTTTAAAAAGATTTTCATTAGAAGAAATTGAGATCTAAAACAACGGGAAAATCCATCATAGAGCGACGTGTATTTAATATTCATCCCCAACAAGACGTTTCGGAAAGAAATTACATTCGAAAATCTGCTTTCTGTCCGGTTTCTCTTCGAATTTTCACTGAAAATTGTCCAAAAACTCCATTTTCTGCTCATTATTTTGTGGCATTCTCCTCTGATTAAGTTGATTCAACGGATCCGCTCGCATATGAAGAGGTGTCGCATTCTTCAGTTGATGCCTAGCAGTTCCATAGAACGGACTCGTCGAGAGCATTCCGAATTGGGGACTGAGTGCACTTAGCATAATCATAATACCCGGCGATCGGAGACCATATGGATATGACTTAAATAAGGAAAGCATCATAGGAAATCCATGGGTGGGACTCAGGGCATCATTGGAAATGAGATGGATGCTTCTGTTTTTAGACCACCAATCGTCGGAGCTTTTCCGTTTCCACCAGCATTACCGGTATCTTATCACCAGTCAATTGTTGTTCCGGCGTCTCCCCACTGATCATGGGATCGTCTTCAGCGTCCTCGTCCCGCCGGAACACCTTCATCTCGTCGCCTTGATATCTCAAACTTTTTTCGCTAAAATTGTCCAATAGTTGCCGAATCTCCTCGTTTTTCTCTTTCGTCGCTTTTCTTCGTTTCGTTTGCTCCCTAGCCGATGAGTTATTGACCGTACTGATAGATCAATCTGAAATTAGACTAATTCAGAATTATATTTATTCATCATGACACTTACATTACACTCGAAAAGATACATTTGAGTTTGAGCAAAAATGAGTCCAAAATTCGTCGAATTGAGCATATTTTCACAACTCGCGGTCGAATTTTCACAATTTCTTCCGATTTTTCGACGGGAATTTCTGAAAATAACACAATTCATGTAACTAGAATCAGAGAATATCACCACTAGCTTACTTTCTTAAAAATTCCATTAAACTACGTTGAACTTCTTCTTGACAACCTCTTCTAGTCATCGAATCGGCGACAATTTTTCGGTTTCTCCTTGTCGGTACTGAAAAGTATTCACATTTTAACTTCGATCAATCAGTTTTCCAACACAAACCTTTCGAATCCTTTGAAATCCCTCATTCTTGGTGTCAGAGAGGACTGCGCCGCCGGCGATTTGTTTGAGAAGGCTGAAAATAGGAAATTTTGTGGCTAGAAGGGTAAAATAACGTGTAAAAACATTTCGGGCGAGTGAGTATTAATAATTTACTGAAAATCTCATAATAAATAGTGAAAACATTCGAGAAATCGAAGAAAAACGATGGCAAAAAGCATTTTTACCTGAAAAAATTCAGTGTCGATTTACGCTAAACAGGGCGCGCACCCGTAATTTCGGAGTGTCGTTGCGTGTTTCAGCGCGATGGGAAAGGCTGCGGATTTTTGGATTATCAAAAGTGAAGCTTTTTTTTACATATAACCAGCAGAAAGTTGAAATATAAAAACATTTTATTCACTCCGAGTAATTTAATTCGATTTCTGACTGGTCTTCCTGGTAAAACTTTTCACCAAAAGCCCTCTTGTGTAGTTGTCACGGATGCCTCTCTGAAAATTAGAATTCAATTTATAAACTAATTTGATCAAAATTCATTGAAATGTCTATTTCCAAATAACAAACACGCTCTATCGAACTAATTTCAGCAGAGCGCGTTTGTCATACCCACATACCAAGACACTCTGCTGATGAAATGCGCCATGATCAGTGAATTCCGGGCTTGGCTGAAAATAATATTTTTTATTCAACTGTAGTTTGTAGTCCTCTCACATTCTGCATCATATCCCTCTGGAAATCTGCGAAATGATAAGTGATGATGCAGGCATGACACGCCTCTTGGAGACTTCCAAGACGATTATTATGCGCCACAAGAAGAAGATTTTTGACGTATTCCATGTCTTCATGGTTCTGAAATTAGTATTTTTAGAGTTATGAACAAGAAAAAAAGAAAAAGGAGTCGGGGGGAATCGAACCCGCGATGGGTCGCGTGGGAGTCTATTGCGCTACCGCCTGCGCCATGCGTGAGGGAGTCGCGGCGAAAAGACGAGGCTGTATAGGTGCGCGCGGTTTTCCCAAAAATGGGACAGCCGATTGCCAGTCGCTAACCTACCTTAACCAATTCCTCATAACAATGTCTTTCAATGGATCCCAGAAGTTTCCGTTGATTCGGTCCACGTCCAACAATCAACGTGAGCTTCACAATTTCATCTGCCAATTCTGGAGTCATGACGGCAGGTGGGTGGTAGGTTTCAGTGAGCATCCAGGTGATAGCCTGGAATCGGAATAGGGGGTACTGTAGATCAGGATCCAGGGTGACTGACCACTTCAATAGCCTCCAAATGTCTGGTTCTCAACTGAAAATATGTCATTTCAGCCGTCAAATTCTTGCGAAAATAGGGAGAAGCGACGAATAACGCCTCCTTATTACACGGGAATCCCTGGCCAGTTGTGGTGATCAAATGGAAATTATGGAAATTTCTGGAATCATTTTTCAGGAATTTCTGGAATAATGGGACATACTGATTCATCAACAAGTTATATCTGAAATTCAGTTCAACTGGCATCGGACTTCCAATCGATAAATTCAAATTCTCCATACTCAAAAAGTCTTTCACATCGAATACGATAAGGGTTTGGATGTCAAGATCGAAATTTTCCAACAGTTTCACTCCAATCACGGACTGTAGAAATTCCTGGACGGGTCCACGTTCTGGGGTACTGTAGCTCGAGTTGAACATGTTTCGACTCGGGAAACCAGGTGGATGCACATATCGGATGGGCGACATGATTTCTGAAAGACGTTTCGAAATTTTTTTTTGTTTTTTTGCATTTTTCTGGTAGATCATATCTAGAACTCCATTTTTGCAGTTGACAACTTTTTGATAGCTCCGCCCACTTTTGGGATTTACGCGTTTAAAGATTGGAGAGCGAGAGAGTGTGTAATACGGGGAGGGCGTCTCTCCCCTCTTTTCTCCCTGTCGCTTTCAAGTTATCATCTTTAAAGGCGCATATCTCAAAAGTGGGCGGAGCTATCAAAAAATTGTCAACTACAAAAATGAAGCCCTGTTTGTGATCTACAAGAAAAATGTAAACTTGACAAAATTGGGTGGAAGGGGATGTCATAACGGGCTCTCAAAGTTGGTCGATTTTACACTGACCACCTTTTTCGGTTCAGTTTTATGTCTCGGAGCCTTTTTTGGTCCCCCCAAAAATACCTTTATCCCCAATGTCCACCACTCGAATCTTGAACTCAATCGATCGAACCGGAGGGCACTTTTCTCTGAGTCCAGCTGTCTGAAGAACAAGTTGAAAAGTCGACTGATCCCTCCGATCCGGATCAATAATATTTCGAATGAAGCCAGGAAGTCCCGACTCGGAAATCTCGATTTGCCTGGAAATAGGCATATACTGAAATAGACTAGAAAAAGGATAATGACACGTACCAATTGATCAACGAGTACTGATGAACAGTGACAAATTTATGGGGCATCATGTGTTTGACTTCAGTGGTTGGAATACGAAAAGAGTGTACAAATGATACGGTATCAAGTGGGTCCGACGATGAAGTTTCTGGAAATAAGGCATACATTTGTGTTGAGTGACGTTTTGGTGCGTTTAAGCAATGAATTGTCGGATCCTAGGCCGCGGCTATCCTTTTTTACACTGATTTCAAAAATATAAGAATTTCAGTCACTGTATTAACTTGGTCAGTGTAATATTGTCAGTGTAGTTTGTCACTGTAATCGGTTGGTCAGTGTAATGGCCGAGTTGACAGATCCTAGGCCACGACTTTTTTAAATACAGAATTTAACAATAGCTGGAATTTCTAGCTGGCCTAGAAGACCAAAAGCAGCCAGCGCTGAGAATGCGGAAAATTTTATTTATTTTTCCACAGTTTTTGAGTATAATCATATAAAATTCTGTGTAAAAACTATGAAATGTCAGACGGAAATGCTTCAGTAGGATGACGACTTTTTTGATGAGCTTCAAAGACGTGCGACGAGTGAGAAACGCAGAGAAGCTAGAGTGTAAAACTTATCTGCGTCTCTCTTCCTCGCTGCTTGTCTTTGGAGACGTTTATCTCAGAACCTAGAGCAGGTATTAAAGAATGGTCAACTATCAAAAAATGTTAAATTTTATACTGATTATTTTTGTAGTTGACAATTTTTTGATAGCTCTTCACGCTTTCGAGATATAAGCGTTTAAACTTCAACCATGGAGAGAGTGAGAGAGCGCAGAGAAGTCAGACACTCTCGTTTCTCTGCGTCTCCCTTCCTCTCTATCTTTTTCTCTTTTCACTCACTCATAACTTGAGACATCTTTTGTGATGAACAACGTTAGAAAATAGGAATAATTTTTCTTCGAAAAATTTAATTGTGAAAAAAATTAAAACCACGTGGCATCCTTTATCAATCGATACATCTTTTCCACGTCATTGTTTTTCTTTTTCTAAAATTTTTCAATTATAATTTGAAACATTTCCAATTTTTAAACCAGTTTTTCCCAAAACTCCTTCTCTGAAATTTCAAAATGAAGGCGATTCATATGGAACAAAGTGAGGAGACTAACTCCAATAATTCTTCAATTAATTTAATAAATCTTCTAGAATACCAAGAAGCAGATAATATAGTCACTTTCAATCATGTACTCAATTTCAAGATGGGACCACGAGAAATGAGAGCGAAAGGAGTGTTCTCGACGGTTTTTGAGAGCACCATGTTGGATTGGTGGGTTTGAGAGGAGGTTGGGAGGGGGATAGTGAAACTTTTTCTAAACAAAACATATATGCTTCAAAAGCTGAAAATATGGGAATTACGGAACAATTTAAAATTAGAAATTGATTGGAAAGGAGCTGAGTTATGCCACTTTTAGTTCGCCCGAGTTTGTCATTTAGAGAAAAAAAATTGTGATAACTTTGAGAGATTTTAAAGAAATTTTAATAAAGTAAACTGTATTAAAGTTTTAGATAACCTTATAGAAAAAGTCTAGAACTACATTTTTGTAGTTGACAACTTTTTGATAGCTCCGCTCAATTTTGAAATATGCGTCTTGGAAGACAAGTGACTTGTACCTACGCCGTGAGCTGTGGGGACGGCTTCTACCTTTGAATACGCATATCTCAAAAGTGGGTGGAGCTATCAAAAAGTGCTTAACTACAAAATTAAAGATAAAATTACGGTCTTCACTTTTGTTGTTGACCATTTTTTAGTAGCTCCGCCCACTTTTAAGATATGCGTCTTGAAAGACAAGTGACTGGTACCCAGGGCCCATGTGGCATCTTTGAAAACGCATATCTCAATAGTGGACGGAGCTATGAAAAAGTTGTCAACTACAAAATTAAAGACCTAAACATTTTCTATAACCGTGTTTGTTTCCAGGGACCTGAGTCTCCGGAAAGAACTCTTCTCCCGTCGTGAACCGTCTTCCCGTGATTCCGTGTGGGCAATCACTCTCGAAGGAAACGGATTCCGTGATCATTACCCACCGATTCGTCGTGTTGATTTCAAATTGAATGTGATAGATTCCGAGGGAAGCGTTCAGGAGACACTCAAATATTTCATCGACGGACAAATGATGACACAACAGAATTTGATGAATAATCAGAGAAGAAGAGGAGCCATCAATAAGATGTACTCAACTCAGAACAACAATTCCTCGTATTTCGACAGAAAATTGGGAATTTTGATGGATGAGATGAAGAAGAAAGAGTTGAATCTACAGCTGGAGACTCGCTTGGAATTCAGGAAGACTGATTTGATGGATGACAAGTTTTTAGTGGGAGACGGAGCGCCTGGGGTGCCGGAGAAGTTGGACTACTTCTTTGATGCCATTACTAATTGGTAGGTACGGTACCAGATGGAATTCCAACTTTCGATAAGTTTTGTCGGCTAGTTTATCGAAATGTGGCGGTCGGAACTTACACTGACAAAAAAGTGACGCTGACAAATAGTTGCAGTGACCAATTTTTTCAAAATCTTGCTGATTACCCTTGACTTACAGTAACCAATTTCAAGCTACCATAACTATTGTGGTCCTACAGTAACCCTACCGTAACCGTTTCCAGTTCCCGGCATGACATAAAATTGAAAACATCGGATGGAGGCCGGTTTCTGATGACAAACAAAGAAATTCTCTGCCTTGCTTCTTCATATTTCCGACAGAATCTCAAAGAACAGACCGTCGAGTATACGGTAGCCAGAGCGGATATGTTGGAGAGTATTGATATTGTAAGTGGATAGAGAGTTGTCAATGGAGCGCACTTACCCTTTCAACTGTTATAGTGTCTGACGTACCTGGTAACTGGACGATACAAAAAACCGAGAGAAATGACACCGCGACTCGCCTCAGAAATCATTAGTTTGTCTAGACAATGGAAAGTTTTCGAGGTGAAAATTCTGCAGAATTCACTCGAAAGACACTGCTATGAGGAGTTGATAAAGGTAGGGATGGCCGAGGAAAAGCTCTTCCACCACCACCCAATTTTTCAGAACCGCGAAGACTTTCTCTACGTTTGTAACCTTCTAATCATCGCGGACGATTCTCAATTCTCAAATATTGTGAACTGCTGTCTGGCCACTATCATCTCCTATCATTTCCATCAATTTATGAAGACTTTTGTCAACGGAGTGGGTGTCTGAAAAGGGGCGGAGCCTATAGAACGGGTTTTTCAGAACCACCCACTTAAAGAGCGTCTAACTCAACGTCGTGAATTCCAGCGGCCCTCTCTGGCGATGCAAGTCAAACGGTCGTTTGCCGCGTCGATTGAAACGAAGAGCTTTATTAAATTTCTTCCCGCGTTGGGAGAGGATTAGGCTCTGTCCATTTGGAGTGAGGGGAGAGAGAATAAATGATTTTTTGGGTTACTGTAGATTTGATAGACATGGTGACAGGGGAACTGGGAAGTGGTGTAAATCTGAGCAATTGGCACGATATAGACCAGAGTTTCATAGAATTCCGACTTCCGACTTCCAACTTTCGACAAATTTTGTTGGCAAGTTTATCAAAGTTGGCGGACGGAGCTTACACGGACAAAAGTTACACTGACCAAAAATGATTTTTTTCAAAATCTTGCTGATTGAAATTGTTGAAAATTGGTTGAAATACTAACTAAGACATGCTGAACATATATATGTAGAAATTTCTCGGCCCCTATTTTGGGCGGGAGTGAGATAATAATTGATGAAATAATTGAACTTTTATTGTATTTACAGATAGTTCTAAATAGATGAGACATCACAATTTCGAGCTGCCTCCATTCCTGAGTCTCTCAACTCTCTGCAGAAACTCGTCCATTCTCTCCAAATACAACTTTGGATGCTTTTTGAAGTGTTCCACGTGTGCACTATCCTTGAGACGAGTAGTTATGACATCTCTCCTTTTGTCAGATCGAAGCGCGGCTAGCTCGTTGAAGGAGGAGATTTCGCTGAAGGAAGCAGTTTTAGTGGAGGGAAAAAGGAACGATGAGAGTGCGTAGAAATTTCAGTTGTGTAGATCAAACCTAGCTCTACATTTTTCCAGTCGATCACTTTTTATACCTACTCTAGTTTCTGAGATAAACGCTTTTTGATATTTTTCGATTTTTTTGAGATATGAGACATAATTTTCAAGTATTATCGGTTCACAAACCCTTGCCATGGAAAAAAATGGTAAAAACCGTTTTTTTATTACGGTATTTAATGCTTTCAACTACAAGACCCATCCGAACAAATTCCATGCATTTTTAACACGCGGGGCAACGGTTCTTAAACCGATAATAGCAAAATCCATACTTGCAAACCGGGTCGACGCGTAACTCGCTTCAAACTCAATATTATGAGCTGAAAAATATACCAAAATGAAGATCTCAGCGAGCTCTATGTCTCTGATATGGTTCCAGCCGGATGGATAGTTGTTAGTGTGCCGCAAACCAGGAAAAAACAACAAAAAAGCGTTTTTAGTCTTGATTGAAAAACAGTGACCAAGTTACAGTGACAAAATTACACCGCATAATTCTATTTGTCAGTGTAGCTTGGTCACTGTAATTTTTGGATTTTTTGGTTACTTTCACGTGTTTTGGCTCTTTTTCCCGTCCCGCGGCAATAACGACTAGCCATCCGGTCAGAAGTAGGTCAGTGATATAGAACTCGCCAAGATCTACATTTTCATATATTTTTCAGCGCATAATATTGAGTTTGAAGTCAGTTACGCAAGTAGCAATTCTAGTTTTTGAGATATGCGTCTTCAAAGACAAGCGAGAGGGAGAGACGCAGAGAAGCTAGAGTGTCTCACGTCTCTGCATCTCACTTCCTCGCTTCCTGACTTTGAAGGCGTTTATCTCAGAAACTAGAATAGGTACAAAGAAGTTGTCTACAAACAAAATGTGTAAAATTTCCTCTATTTTATTTTTGTAGTTGACAACTTCTTAGCAGCTATTCTAGATTTTGAGATATTCGTCTTCAAAGACAAGGGACTCAAAGTATGAGGGAGAGACGCAGAGAAACGAGAGTGTCTGACTTCTCTGCGCACTCTTGCTATCTTTTTAATTTAATAACTAAAACCAGCTAAAAATCTCCAATCTCCCTTCCAAAACTCACTCCGCCGCACAAACAATATCAGCATCCGAGAACACAGAAAAGATAATCTTCGGCAAGTGTGGATGATTCAGAAGATAATGGAATGGTGACGCGTCTTCGGATGTCACAATTCCAGCTCTTATCATCAAGTCGTCCTGAAATCCGAGCCTTTAAGGAGGCGGAGCCTAATAGCTAAATAGCTTACCATCAGAAGCCGTGATCCGAATCGAGTGGTCTCCCATTTCTTGTAGATACGGTAGACGTTTCCAACAATGAAGTTGGAGTTTTTGATCTACAAATTTTTGATCTTTTTGATCTACCTTTCAAGGCCTACCAATCCATCATAAACATGATTCATAACCAACGAATGCTTATACATATTCTCAAATGAAAACGTGAAACACGCGGGACAAGAATCCAAAAATATCCCGTCACACTTTTCGATGGCCTTCAATTCCGGGAATTCTGAATCCAGTGACGTCAGTGTCAAGAATCCATTCATTGAGAAGACGTGGAATATGAGACGATTCGATGGGGAGAGGAGTACGGTATCCAGAGTTTTGGCGAGGTTCTCCACTTCTCGACCTCCCTGAAATCATTGGAGCGTTGAAGGCACTTGATACCAAGAACTGGCAGACACGAAAGTAATAATTGTTATCAGTAATCGGAGATAAGGAAAAAGTAGAAAGAGGGAATTTTGTTTCGTTGAAATTGGAAATAATTTTTAGAATGTTCTGAAAGACTATATTGTGTCTGTATGAATGTGAGTATCCGGCTGAAAAATGAATCGGTGAACTTTGGGAGCGCGCCACGTGGCGAGCTTTTGTCACACTGTTAAGAATTTTATTGCAAAATGAAGATCAAGTCAAGATCTTTATTTTTGTAGTTGATCATGTTTTGATAGCTCAGCCCACTTTCGATATATGCGCCTTTAAAGACAAGCAACTAGGGAGAGACGCAGAGAAACGAGGGTGCATGACTTCTCTGCGTCTCTCTCAACTCTCTCACTTCGGAGACTTACATCTTCAAAAACGCATACCTCAAGTGATATTGAAGTCCATCAGTATGCCAAGTGACTCAAAGTGCGAGTGAGAGATGCAGAGAAAACAGAGTGTCTAACTTCTCTGCGTCTCACTTCCTCGCTTGCAGCCTTTGAAGTCGTGTATCTCAGAATCTAGAATAGCTACAAAAAAGTTGTCAACTAAAAAATATTCAAAATTTTACGCTCTACATTTTCATAGTTGACAACTTTTTGATAGCTCCGCCCACTGTTGAGATACGCGTCTTCAAAGACAAACAACTAGGGAGAGACACAGAGAAAACAGAGTGTCTGCCTTCTCTGCGTCTCTCTCAACACTCATGCTTCGGAGACCTGCATCTTTAAAGGCTCAAAACTCGAATGATATTGAAGCTATAAAAAAACTGTCAACTATATTCAAAATTTTACTCTCTACACTTTCATAGTTGACAACTTTTTGATAACTTCCCTAGATTTTGAGATATTCCTCTTCGAATACAAGTGCGAGGAGGAGAGACGCAGAGAAGCTAGAGTGTCTGACTTCTCTGCGTCTCTCTTCCTCGCTTCCTGACTTTGAAAGCGTTTATCTCAGAATCTAGAATAGGTACAAAAAAGTGGTCAACTAACGAAATGTGTAAAATTTTCTCTATTTTATTTTTGTAGTTGACAACTTTTCGATAGCTATTCTAGATTTTGAGATATTCGCTTTCTAGTGTGAAGCTCCCCTAACCTTAGTCCCCCATCCTTTCGCAGCAGCTAGTGCTGTGTATTGCACTGTCGTATACCTAAAACAAAATTAAATTAATTACGGGAGATAATTACCCAATTACCCCTTCTTCTGGTAGACACCCGCATACTTTGCCACATTCTTGTCAGCAGCTCCCGCCCACCCAAGTAACGTCACAATCGTGTCATTCCTTCCGTGCGTTACGATAGGTTTTGGGCTCTGCATAATTTTGGCTGAAATTTTTCAAAAAATATTTTAAAATACGGGCGGTCTGAATAAGGAACTGTACAAACAAGTCGAGAGAACTGAAATTCTATCAAACTGGACACCCCAACTGCCTCTCGAAGTGAGGTTATCAGTGTAGACAGTCGGAGAGCATTAAGCAGAAAATGGGTGGACAAACTGTACAGTTTTCGATTCGGTGATACTGATAACAGAGAGGTAAAACAAAGAACATTTGAGAGTGTATGGGGAAGTAAATTTGATTGACAGGTGGGAGACAGTGTCCTGTATGATGGGGCTACGTCTTAAAATGTTGATAATCTAGAAAGATAAAAAATAGGGCTACATTTTTGTAGTTGAGACCTTTTTGATAGCTCCGCCCACTTTTGAGATATGCGCTTTTAAAGTTGAGAGAGGTAGAGAGAGACGCAGAGAAGCGAGGGTGTCTGACTTCTCTGTGTCTCTCCTTAAAACTGAAGTAGGGCATATTCTCTTTGAAACGATGATACCAAAAATATAAGTTTCAAACTGAAAACTGACAAACTGACCAAGTTACTAGTCAACTTATAAAGTTTTTTTGAAAATTTTGCTTTTTGCTTCTTGTCTTTAAAGGCGTTTATCTCAGAATCTAGAATAGGTATAAAAAAGAAGTCAATTTACAAAATGTGTAAAATTTTTTCCTTTTTATTTTTGTAGTTGGCAGCTTTTTGATAGCTATTCTAGATTTTGAGATATTGGCTTGTAATCTCTGTTGATCCGCACCTTTAAGAAAAATGATTGATGCAGCCACATACCTGTGTACCTATTCATTGTATCAAGAGGCAACTATAAACTTGATCATCAAGAATCCCCTAATCGGCCCGTTCATCAATGGAGCGCAGATAGGACCCATAACCGGCGACCCTGTGTATTGTTGCAAACCAACATCGACAACATAATCTATTTAAATCGAAAAATGCTCAATCTTGAAAGCATTGTATCTCAAAAGCCGAAAAAAAAACTATTTAAAAGTTGTCAACTTGAAAAATGTAGAGAATTTCATGTAAATTGTTTTTTAGTTAACAACATTTTCATATCTGTTATAGTTTTTGAGATGAACGCCTTCAAAGAAAACAATTGAGAAAGAGAGACGCAGTGAAGTTAGACACTCTGTTTTCTCTGCGTCTCTTCTCCATCTCGTCTCTTTTGTCAAAAATATAAAAAATTACATAAATCATTTTTGTAGTAACCATTTCTTCGATATCCCTTCTAAAATTAGAGATATGAAGTTTCAAACATTGGAGTCTAAAGTTATGATAGATGTTATGAGCTATACTTATTCAAATTAATGATGGACAGACAAAAAATGCGAGTTGTGACTCCATAGTATCCAGAACTTAAATACTCAACACTCAAAATGCTCGTTGATGCTCTTTCCAACTCTTTTTTCTGATTGACAGTTGCTCGATGGATAGTAAGATAGTAAAATGAGAGTGACTGCTCTTCTGGAATGTTCGTCTCGTACAACTTGTCCAAAGTATCAAATATCAATTGCAGAAGTTTCAAAGAAGACAAAATTATCAAACTACGAAACCATCAATTCGTTATGAGGGATGAGACCAATTTCTGGCTAGAAAATAGGCTTTTCTTCAGCCAAAAACTAATTTTTCACTGATATTCGTATTCAGCGTGGCGAGAGCTTTCAGAAAAGTATAATCATGCCCATATTCCGTTCCAATTGGGTCCCACCACGAGGTTACGGTATGCGTCTTTAAACGGAGTACTGTAATTTTCGTGGCAAGACCCACTTGGAACGGATTGTGGGCATGATTATACTTTTCTAGAAGCTCTCGACGAGCTGAAAACGAATATTACCATGAAAAACCGAAAAACCAAACTTATTGAGAAATTGAGAAATTTTTTGAATTCGTTTTTAAATATTGAAATTGATTATGATATTCGAATTCAGCTCGTCGAGAGCTTTCAGAAAAGTATAATCATTCCCATATTCGGAATCAATTGGGTCTCGGCCCGAAAACTACAGTACCCCGTTTTAAAGGCGCATACCGTAGCCTCGTGGTGAGACCCAATTGGAACGGAATGTGGGCATGATTATACTTTTCTAAGAGCTCTCGACGAGCTGAATAAGAATACAAGAATATCATAATCAATTTCAATGTAAAAAAATTGAAAATGCTGAAATTTTCATCTAGAAACTTTCAACGTTGATTGCTAGTTACCAGATCAGAACTTATGCTTCAATACTGAAATCTATACCACTGTGTAGATCAAATCTAGATCTCCATTTTTGTAGTTAACAACTCTTCAGTAGAGAGCTAACCAGAAGAGTTACAGTACTCCAAAATACAAAAACTAAATTTCTTCCGAAATAACCCATTAAAAAAACCAAAAAGTCAATAAAACCTCCCCGATAAAGACAGAAAACGTACCAAAACTGCGTCTCGCTATCATATTGATCATCTTCTGAAGGGGCGCCCTGTTCTTCTTATCAAATGTTCTCTAGATGAGAAGAGGGATATTGATTAGAGACCACGTTGTAGTTATATAATAAAGTTCACGCTTTTTTTTTTCATCAGGAGGATAACCGGACGGGGGTAAATCTACACAATTTATTGACAAATCACCCGGGAAGATACATAAAACATAACTGGGGGGGGGAGAGAGGGAATTCAGGTCGAGATGGTACATACATGTCAAGGCCGGGGCCAATTTTTTTCAAATTTTTGTTGACATTGTTTCAATTTTTCATCGAAAATCTGAAAATTTTTGAAATTTTTCAGAGTATCTTCAAATTCTGAATAGTTTTTACTTTTTTGAGAAACAATTTTCGACAATTTTCGACTTCCAAATCGTCCTCTGGCGCGCCTCTGACGCGTTTTGGAAAAGTCAAAACGCGGCGGCAAAGGCGCGCCAGCCTCTTGAAAACGGAGATTTTGTGAAAATTTTTGAGTTTTGACTTGAAATGTCGACAAGTTGAGGTTTCTGGACCTAAAAAAACATGATTTTCAGAGTTTTCCAGTCTGAAAACATGCAAAAAACAATGATTTCAGAGAAAAAATCGAAAATTTTTGAATTTTGGCCCACACAGGGGTGAGCGACGCAAGGTGGCTTAAACGCGCTCCGTCGCTCGGCGGTTGGCACGGTGCCAAAAACAGACTTGGCTGAGTGCCAAGTTCAAATTTAGCGTGTGTTTGTCGTATCTTTCACTGAAAAACGCGACGCACACGCATTGCGACTCGGTCGGTAAATTCAAAACTTTTCGTTGCGGACCTTACGTCTCGCACCCCTGTGGGCCCAATTTTTTTTCGAATTTTTCATCGAAAATGTGAACATTTTTGATGATTTCAAAAATTTGTTCGAATTCTGGGGGTATTTGACTTTAGAACTTGGAAAAATAGAACTGTGACAAAATAAAACTGTGAAAACTTAGAACAGGAAAAAATAGAACCGCAACAAAATAGAACTAAACAAAATAGAACTGAACAGAATGGAACTGTTACAAAATAGAACTCTACCACTGATTTTGAAAATTCTTATTGGGCTATTCTAACATAAATTTATATGGTTTTTTGTTTACTATAAAATAGAAAAAGGCTATATCTCCATAAAATAAGTGTTTTAGTCGACTTTTCTCCTCGAAAAATGGTTCTAATTCTTCTAAAAAGTCACGAATGCAAACGCGCTCCGTTCGAACTAGAGTTCTATTTTGTAACAGTTCTATTTTGTCGAGTTCTGTTTTGTAGCAGTTCCATTTTTTCGTAGTTCCACTTTGTTCAGTTCTATTTTTTCTTGTTCTATATTTTCGCAGTTTTATTTTGTCACAGTTCTATTTTTCCAAGTTCTAAAGTCAAATACCCCCCGAATTCTGAAAAATATTGACTTTTTCACAAAAAAATCAAAAAAATTCGAAATTTTTTTTTGAAAAATTTTGAATTTTGGCGCCAAATACCTTGACAAGCACGATAAAATGCCATTTCGACCTAAAAATACAGAAAAGACCCGTTTTCTCAAAACATATAGACAATCATCATCGATTTATTTATAAGTCGCCTCGACGTGTCTCACGAATTGAAGACAGGCGGTACGGTACTCTTCGGGATGAGTTCGAATGTGTGCCACGTGTTCCGAGTCGACAAAGTCAATGGCCGTCACCGAGTTGCCCTTTTCTTTTTGTTTGTTGATGAACTTCTCGACGTGTCTGGAAATGATAAAAAGTGCATTTTCAGACTATTTGCAACATGCAACAAGATAGTGCAAGTTGACACATTGGTCGCCGGGGCAAGAGGGGGGAGAATACGGGTGGTCTTGAATTAATGAAATTTCGAAAAATTATTAGACAGGCTCCGCCCACTTCAAGAAAAACTACTTTTCATTAAGGAAATCTGTATAAAAGGCAGTCGTGGCCTAGGATCCCTCAAATCGGCCATCACACTGACCAGCCGATTCCAGTGACAAAATACTACACTGACCATCTTACACTGACCAAATTTCTTATATTCGGGTTTTAAAAAAAGTCCATGGCCTAGTCTCCGTAAACTCGGCCATCGTGGAACCACGAATATTCTGTCACTCCACACAGCTGAAACCAAATTTGGGTTTCTAGGCCACTAACTTCTAAGCGTCATAACTTGGTTCAAAATGATTTATTTTGAATTCTGAAAATGGAATTTCATTCAGGAAAACCTCAGAATTCGAATATAGGTCCGTGACCTAACTTTTTGAGTTTTGGGTTTCTAGGCCACCAAATTCAAACTTGGCTTAAACTGGAAGGTTTTGAATGGTCAGTGTAGTTTTTCACTGTATTCGGATTTTCGAAACGTCTAATTTCGAAATGTCTCGGAGCCTGAATCTGGACTCCGCCCCTGTTCTAGAACATTTTTGTCGTTTTCCTGAGATTCTGACTAGATTTTTGTCTATGAATTCGCTGAAAATGGGCGGAGCCTGCACTCACTTCGCCTTAATCATGGTGTCTGCTTTCGAATACAAATATAATTGATCTCGTGGAAGAGTGATATGAGTTTGAAGATAATAATAGATTGACATGAACGAACGGAGGAATGGAATCATTGCGAGCAGTGGGATTTGCTAAAAAAATTAATTATTCTGGGAAATTTTCAGTCATCTCACCAGCGTGCCTCTCAAATTGAGATACCAAGTGAGGAGTGAAATTCTCGTCTGTTCACTGATCCATCGTTCCAATGCATCGATGGGAGGGGTGGAGATGACCATCGCGGTGGCGTCTTGTTTTCCGTATGGGCGGGATGGAGCACTGCAAATATTTTTGACTTTTTCAAGATTCTTATACTTTTTTTGGGCATTTTCTGCTTATTTTCATAAAATTTATAGCGAAGTCTTCTTCCTTTTTTGAAGTTTAGAGACCGAGAGCAGAGTGAGTCGAGCGAGCAGAAATGCGGTTTTTGAAATGACGAAAAGCGGAAAGAAGAATAAAATGCATTTTTTTAGAAGACGATTTTGGCCTTATTTTGTTGTAAAAAGCACCTAAAAGTGGTTTAATTTGTGTTAAAACTTCGTTATTCTTATTGGAGAAAACTGATAGGTCGACAGTTCTAACATTTAATTATCTGACATGGGAATGACCCAGAATGTAACGCTGGGATTTCTTAGATATTTTGGGAAATGATAGCCCTCATCCCAACTAGAACAAAACAAAAATAAGTCTCTGGAATGAAAGGTGAGCCATATATTTGAATACGTATATACACCTTGTTTGTCACTAGCAATCGGATAGACATGGTCTCCCAAATACGTTTTTTCGAAAATGGCCACTTTCTGATTTCATTAGAAGTGCGAATTTTCACATTTTGACATGTAGTAATTTGGGAGTCAAAGTTGGAAACATGAGTCAGTGACCATTATTGTAGCGTTAGTCAAGATCTTGCGATTACACTTTAGTTTAGGGAGATTGCTCTTGAATTCACCGAGTTAGGATGTTTCGAAGTGATGCAACTCAAAAATCTCGAAAAAATCGAATTGTGTCTGCCATTCTCTGGAAACTCAAAAGGGGCACGTAATATTTTTGTTTTGTTCTAGTTGGGGTACAAGCTATCATTTCCCAAAATATCTAAGAAATCCCAGCGTTACACCCTGGGTCATTCCCATGTGAGAAAGTTAAATTATCACTGAAAATCGGAAAAAGTGAGGCTGTGAAATATCTCGGAGCCGAATACTGTATGTTTATGAGGATTTACTGCTCCATGTGAAGTGCTTATGCGGGCCCGAACCCAATTTTTTTTTTCATTTTCTCATCAAAAAACCCCCCTCACCTATCAAAAATGATTCCCTTGATTCTGTCTCTCAACTGTGGTTTCTCCTCAGCTTCTGTCCATTTCCAAAATGAAATCAGTCCACGGACACCGTTCATCGAAAACGAGTGAACAACGATTGGGCTGAAAAATTGAATTATTTTTCCCTTGATTTTCAGATATACTAGCTTGGCACAGTTCTTACAACTGCGCTCCACCGAAATGCTGTTTAAAAATGTCTCTTTTTCTCTGAGTCTCTCAATTTCGCACACTATTTTCTTCGGGTTTCGGTAGAGCGCGGTTGTAAGAAGCGTGTTCTCACCACTGCGCAAAAGATCTAAAATCTCCAGGTTTCGCATCGATTGCTCTGAATAATGGAGACATGTAGAAGCCGACACGTGAATTCGGTATACTGTAGTGATAGCATGGAGGGCAGAGGGAAACGACGCGGTACCTGAAATTCGATCAAAATGAGACATTTTCAGCGGAAAAACTGAATTTTAGAAGGTTAAAGGAGACACCACTAATCCAAAATTTAAGATTTTTGATATGAATCGATTCAGAAAGCCACGAAAAAAAGGAAATTCTTTTGGAGCCATGATTAAAACGCGGAAAAGGCACGCCAGACACTCAAGCCGCGGTATAGCTGAAATTTTGATCAAATCGCGTCAAAGGCACGCCAGAAATCGCGTCAAAGGCACGCTCGATTTTCTCTTGAAATTTACTGTTTTTGAAGTAAACTTCATTTCCTCCTCAAACGCGTCAAAGGCGCCAGAGGCACGCCAGATTTCCCGAGTTTTTAAACAGTTCTGTTGAAACATCTGTATTTTTTGACATTTTCCGCTCAAAAATTGATTTTCAATTTTTAGCAAAACAACTAATTTTTTCTGACTTTCTGATTCGATTCGCCTTAAAAATCCGATATTTTGGAATAGTGGTGTCCCCCTTTAAAGGTGTAAATTTGAGTAAAATTATTTCAAAAAACTAACCCCTCATCGTTATAAATCTTGATATATTTATCAATATGCTTCGGATTTGCTCCCGCCCATCCAACCATCAGAATCACTGGCTTCTTCTCGTCGTGATGACTGTCACCGAGTACCAATGAGTCCACTGTCATGTCTGAAAATACGGAAAATCTTGGTTTTGACAAAATCTGTGTTATAAAACACTTTTTTTTCAATATAAAAAATGAAGAAAAAACTAAATTTTCTGTCAAACTAAAATTTTTGTCCGAAAAATTGAAAAAAAAGTAAAATTTGCTCTATTAATCCAATTTTTCAATCAAAATTCCCATTTTGACATAATTTTTCAACAGTTTTTCAAAAAAATCGAAATTTCTATCGAAAATGCGGAAAATCTAAGAAAAACGAAATTTCTTTCACAAAAAATTTGAAAATTTCTTATTTTTTCGTCACAAATGAGGAAAGACTAGTAATATGTAAATTTTTGAAAGTTTTTTGAAAAGTTCGATGGAAGTTATGTCAAAATTGAATTTTTGATAGAAAATGGCATATTTGTAGCATTTTTTTCGATTTCTTGAAGAAAAACTGAGCTTTTTCCTCATTTTTTGTTTAAAATTGAATGTTGTCACCGAAAGATTCGAAAATTCCAAATTTTTTCGTCGCAAAATGAGGAAAAACGACCTTTCCTCAGTTTTTAGGAATATTTTTAGAAAAATGTGAGTTTGTGACAAAAATTATGTCAAAATGGGGTTTTGATTGAAAAATTGCATGTTTTGAGCAATTTTTACTGTTTTTTTTTTCCAATTTCATGAAGAAAATTGAGCTTTTTCCTCATTTTTTTATTAAAAATTAAATTTTTAGACAAGACGTTCGAAAATTCCAAATTGTTTCGTCGCAAAACGAGGAAAGACTAGAAAAATGTGAATGTCTTCAAATTTTTTGCGAAAAATTCATGAAAACGATGTCAAAATTTGATCCTTGATATAAAAATTGCCTATTTGGAGCGATTTTCACTTTTTTCCAATTTTTCTAGAATAATTTAGTTTTTTCTCCAATTTTTGATTAAAAAACATGTTTTCCTTCAAAAACCTTGCGATTTCGGCAAATGAATTTGCATTTTCGGTTCTGGAACGTGTCGAGTGAAGTAGTCTCTCTTCTGAATATTTCCAGAAGACGTCGCCGTCGTCGACGCCATTATTTTCGGTAGAATTCGTCGTGTGGCAAGCATTCTGGAAGGAATATTAAAATATTAAACAAACTTTTAGAAAAAAAGCAATAGAAGAATAGAATAAAGCGAAATGAAATCACATTTTTCCCTGAAAAACCAATAAACATTTTCATTTCTTTTTAATAAATTCAAATTCTCACACAATTACTACTCAACAATCTCAAAAAAATGCAAATAATTCGTGAAAAGTTTGGCAAAAAAAACAAAAAAAAGACACATAGCGGAGAGAGAATTTCTGTCCGCATTCAAACCGTCCGTCCTCCGTCTGCGTCTCTCTCCCTCAGCACACATTGTAAACATCTCTCGATTGTCTGCGTCTCTGTGAGGAGAGATGGCAAAACGGCGATAGAGGGTTCAAATGGGTCAAATTCTTCTTTTTGACAAGGAAATGCTAGATAAAATGATGGAAAAATGAATTTTAGTTAATACGAGAATACTATTAGCTTGTCACAACTGCGCTCCACCGAAATTACCTTGAAAATGTCTCGTTTTCTCTGAGTCTCTCAATTTCGAATACAACTTTCTTCGGTTTCGTTAGAGCGCGGTTTTAACAAGCGTGGCGTGCTTATAATAATGATAATAATGATGTAAACAAATGATTAGAAATACTGTAAATAATATGTTAAAATTTGAAAAAAAAATAAATTTATGATCTACTATCCCCAGTAGTTGCTGTATTGCGGAATTGATTCGTATCTTGGCTTCTTCGGTGGTGGTGCAGTGCTCGTACTCGGCAGTGACCAATCGATGTCGTCGTCGTCGTCGTAATCGGGGGTTGCGAAGACTGGAAATTTCAGATTTTCAGGAATTTGGCGTTGAAAAATTAAAAAATTACCGTGAGACTGTGCAGACGTTGATGGCCGATCCATCGACCAGGATGGTTGTTCTTCCGGTTCGGACTCAGTGTTGTTCTCTAAAATTTCAGAAAATGTGTTATCTGGAAGCAGTTGGGCTCTTGGAAAACTCGTTTTCCAACTTTTTCATGCCAATATATATTCGTGTAGATCAAAACCTGGGCTACATTTTTGTAATTGACAGTTTTACTCTAGCTCCGCCCACTTTTGAAATTTGCGCCTTTAAATTTGAAAATCGCTGAAATTGATGATTTTTAACATACTTGCAACGGGCCGGGCCGGGCCGCGACAAGAATTTCCAAGGCCCGAGGCCCGGCCCGGCTGAAAAAAATTCAACTGAAATTTTGAACGAAAATTTGGATTTTTTGAATTTTTTCCCAAAAGTGTCGAATTTTTTAACTATTCTTCAGAATTCAATCAAAAGCTAGTTATGCATCAAAAATTGAAATTTTTAATGTGAAATTTCAAAAAACAAATTCAAAAAATTTGGTAAAAAATAGGTACCTAATTTTTGAAGCCGGGTCGGGCCGTAAATTTGCAAGTATGATTTTTAACGCCAAAATGTGATTTTTACATCAAAATAACTGGAAAATTCCATTTCTAGCGTTAGAAACTATAAAAAAGCTCATTTTTGGCCAAAATTCTCATTCCAAAGCACTGTCTGAAAAAAAGAGATTTCGGAGGCCTAAATCTTGAATTTGTACGAAAACGTATTTCAAGAATAGACTACTAGAAACCTGTTTTTAAGTACAACATTCAGGAAAAATCGAAAAATAACTATTTCTGTTTTACCTTCAACCTCCATATCCTCCTGCTGCGACTCATCATCAGAGCACGAATTCTGTGAATCAGTGACTGAAAATGTCGTCTCCTCCTCTTCCTCCTCCTCCTCATCACTACTCTCCAGATGTTGCACGATTTTGTGCAATTTCGCGCTCCGATAGTCCAAATAGTCGGGTCTAATGTCTCGGAGGGCCGCTTGAACATTTCCAAATTGATAGATTCTGTAGTCTTCACGAGTCCATTGAGATTTATCCGCCGGTAATGAAGGAGGGATGTATTCTGAACATTTTGAGAATTTCGCTTTTTTTCGCTCGAAAGGTTATTAACTTTGGCTGTTTTCAGTGGAAAATGACCCAAAACTGAAAATCTGAGTGTCTGGGGCGTCTTTGGCGCGTTTGCATCAAAATATCTCGAAAATTCACGAGGGTCCATAATCCAAGGGTACATCGAAAAAGGGTACATCTATGAAAAATTTGATCATAGGGTACATTGAATCGAAGGGTACAGTGGATCTTAGGGTACAGCGAGGAGCTATGATCATGGGGTACATCCATAGGGTTATCATAAGGTACATCGAATCAGAATTTTCATAAAATTTCAGAAGTTTCACAGGATTCATCAAATTTTGGGAAAAGATTTACAGATGGAGTTCTAGGGGCGTGTTCCTAATGTTTTCAGAAGGATGATATACATATAAATTACTCCAACAACCATTAGCAAGATGATCATTTTGGAGTTTCTATAATTGATTCAAACATCTTCTTAAATGCTCTATCTTCTTATTTCATCTTTCTGAAAACATTAGGAACACGCCCCTAGAACTTCATATGTAACTCTTTTGCCAAAATTTGATGAATCCTGTGAGACTTCTGAAATTTTATAAAAATTCTGACTCGATGTACCCTATGATAACGCCATGGATGTACCCCATGATCAGAGGCCCTCGATGTACCCTAAGATCCACTGTACCCTTCGATTCAATGTACCCTATGATCACGATGTACCCTTTTTCGATGTACCCTTGGATTATGGGCCATTCACGAGTCAGGCGCTCCTTTGACGCGTTCCTAGCTTCAAAATCACAAAAATCCCAAGCTGGCGTACATTTGACGCGTCTGAGAATCTGTAGATTGGTATGCCTTTTAGCACCCAAATTTTCGACTTTCAGCTGTTTTTCAAAATATTTTAAAAATTCAAAAAAAAAAAACAATTTATTCGGAAAAACAGCTGAAAGTCGAAAATTTGGGTGCTAAAAGGCATACCAATCTACAGATTCTCAGACGCGTCAAATGTACGCCAGCTTCGGATTTTTGTGATTTTTAAGCGAGGAACGCGTCAAAGGAGCGCCTGACTCGTGAATTTTCGATATATTTTGATGCTAGAAACGCGTCAAAGACCCAGATGCTCAAATTTTCATAGTTCATAAGATAAAACGCGTCTAAGGAACTTTAGTAGAGTTTATCGGACACTCAGGTGATACCGATATACGGGTTCCACTAAAAACCGCTAAAGTTGAAAGCGGTAATGTACCTGGCGGTGGC
Source organism: Caenorhabditis latens (assembly GCA_002259235.3). Lineage (NCBI taxonomy): Eukaryota > Metazoa > Nematoda > Chromadorea > Rhabditida > Rhabditidae > Caenorhabditis > Caenorhabditis latens. The sequence goes on along the minus strand of CM056092.1, from coordinate 12,995,714 downwards.
ATTCGAAATCCACAATTCACCGCCGCCCTAATCGCTTGTTTCTTTCTTTCCTCTTTCGTCTCATCCACATCTCTATCAAATTTCACCGGTTCCTTGTTCCTTTTCTTTCGTGTCTTTTTGATTTCCTCTATATTGTACACTTGTTTCGGAGCCAAACGAGCGGCTCGAAGAGGTCTCCCAGTTGCAGATAGCAATTGAGTCGGTTCAATGGATGAGTCGATGACGGAGACTGTAGGGATAACCGGTGTGATTTTTACAGATGGTTGTGATGGGGGTTCCCACTCGATTTCTGAGTCACGTCGAGACCGTTTTTTGGAGCGGTTGGCACTTGGAGGTGACTTCTTTTTCGGAGTTTTGGCTTGCTGAAAATTGGAATTCCTTGGAATCGAATTAGCTCCGCCTCTTTATTCGTCTACAGCTAACATGACTCCGCTCGTATTCACTTTCGGGAAGCTGATTGGGTCCAATTTGCACATTTTCAACCGGATTTTTGGCATTATTTCACTTGAAATCACCTAAAAATCTGACCTTCCGCTAGAAGTCGAAAGAACCGTCTAATTTCATTAATTTTCAATGGAATTTTTGTTTAGTTTCGGTGGTTTTTAAAAGAAAACTGAATCCACCTGCCGGAAACAAAAGGTTTGGCTGGAAAATGACTGGTGAGAGCGGAAAATGGGCGTTTTAATGATGTTAAATGCGAAAATCGCTATTAGCTCGACACAGTTCTTACAACTTCGCTCCACCGAAATACCCTTGAAAAATGTCTCTTTTTCTCCGAGTCTCTTAATTCCACACACTCTTTTCTTTGTTTTCGGTAGAGCGCGGTTGTAAGAAGTGTGCCATGTTTTATCAATTCTGAGTTTTTCTACTCAAAATCTGAAAAATTGAGAGATTTCACATCAGTAAGACCCGGAAAGTCAACTTTCATAGTGAAAATGCACCAAAGATGGTCAAATTATAAACTAAATTTCTAGGATTTCAGTTATGCTGAATATCAGGCTTGCAAAGGGCCGGGCCGAAATCAAATTATTTTCGGCCCGTTTTTAACAAAAATTTAAATTTTTTGGAAAAAGTCAAGTTTTCGACTAAATATTTCAAAAATTTCAAAAAATGTTGTTAAAAAGAAGAATATGGGATGGTTTTCGGTGAGTTTTATCTGGAAATTCCAAAATTTTTACTTCAAAACTAGTTTTGGATAATTTCTGACTGTAAGTTCGCGGTTTGTGACCCGAAAGCTCAGATTTCAACTTGCGAATGCCAATAACAGATTTTCAACACCAAAAGGCTGAAAAATCTGCTGCCTGACGGTTTTTCATGAAAAATATCCCTGTTCAGGTAGATTTTTGGCTGAAACTTGAACATTTTGCATCTCAAGTATCCGGAAAACTAAGTTCAAGTGGATTTTGACAGAAAATTTCAGATCGGATTTCAGTTATGCTGAAAATTCTTCTGCAACCTCTTCTCCCTCACCCACAGCACCCTGCACGAGGAATGCGCATCACTGAAAAGCCGTTACAGTGAAAATGAAGGCGCATTTGGCGTGCGTGTCTGCGTCTCTCCTTTTTGTGTAATCTCTCGCTTATTCAACCAGAACGTCCAATTATTCTGAGAATTTGAAAATTTTGTGACTTTTTCTGGCTCAGGGACATATCAGAAACATAACTTGAACAAAAAAACTCATTTTTGTCAAAAAAAATATTTTTATGTTTTTTGACCGATTTTTCAAGTTTTGACGAAAAGTTTTCATTTTTTCTGCTAGATATTTTGCTAATCAAGCTTGAAAAAAAGTTTTTCAACAGAAAATCTGAAACTCATTTTCGAAAAACTAGTTTTTGGAGGTTCGAAAAAGGTGCCTTCAGGAAAACGAGCTGATCTCAGTGAATGCGCAATGTTCCGCGATAAATTTTGTATACTTTCGTAGAGAAAGACATTCTCTACAATCTGATGGTGTGCAAATTTTGCGAAAATTGCCTCATTTTGAGTAAAACTATGCGAACTGGCGACATTTTCGTCTCTCAGTTGTAAAATTACAGTATGATGCAAACGCGCACCACGGCTAACTTCACTGAAAATTGTTTACGCATTCCTCGTGCAGGGTGCTGTGCTCACCGTCTTTTCCACCACAATTCTCTCTCCACTCGGCTGTTGTTTCCACCAATCAATCTGTTCTTCAATAAACTTCTTCAATCGATTCAACATATGCATATCAAACTTTCCAGTCGTTTCCTTCTTGAAAAACGACATATTAACCTCCTTCACAACAAACGTCTCAGAATCATCCAAAACTACACACGTATGATTGGGATTCGACTGAAATGTGATACAAAACGCGCAGAATTGCTCAGTTTTCTTTCGGTCCAAAGGCAATTTCAATGTTCTTGTATTCAGAATATCGAGGATACTGTAGTAGGCGTCGATAATTTTGTCTGGAAATAATTTGTGAGGAGGTTAAAAACTTTGAAAGGAGCGGAGCACCTTTAGCGGGTGGACTTGGCTCATCTGACTCGTCTGAGAGCCCAACTACTGATTGAGGTGATTCCGATCGATTTGGAGTGGAAGATCCGCTCGAAGTGTCACTGATTACTGTAATTATATTCAGTGATGCGATTTTGCTGAAATTCATCAACTTTTAAGATCTTTTTTTTGCTGAAAATCGATCAATTTCGCTACTTTTTCACAATTTTGTTGCCATTTAAACTGAAATATGCTCACATTTGCCGATTTTCCAACATTTTTTGGCTGAAAATCGGTCAAATTCGCTAATTTTCGAATCATGAGGTATTTGGATTGAAAATGGCTGAAATTCGTGGATTTTGGTTGAAAATTACACGAATTTTGCAATTTCGGAGTGATTTTCAGCGGAATTTCGCCCAATTCGGTAGAGCGCAGTTGTAAACAGGATGCCGTGCTAATACCTGTCGTAGAAAATCCATCGTCATCTTCTGTGTCCTGAGAAGATTCCATTTCGACGTCGTTTTGATCGATTTCTGGCACATATTCCTCGTCATCGGAGAGATCCATATAGAGATTAGACTTTTCTTTGTATAGATTGTGGTTTTTGAACTGGAAGACAAGAGATATACGTGGAGGGAGTGGAGCAAGCGCGCTCTATCAAAAAATTTGAATTTCCTTCTAAACCAACATTTTTAGAGCAAAAATAGGAATGTATTAGCAGTTCACCCCTCTTACATCGGCGCTCCATTGCAAACAAAGGAGTATCGGAGAGAGAGACGCAGAGTTTTTTCTGACGCCGACACAGATGTTCAGTTTTTTACCTATTTTCACTGTTTTTTTGTAAATTATTATGGAAAACGGCGAAAATAGATCAAAAACTGTAAAAACACAGCGTCTCTCGCCGGTACTCTCTCGTTTGCGATGGGGCGCAGTTGTAAGAAGCGTGCCGTGCTCGGTAGAGCGCGTTTTTAAAACATTACTCTTACATCGCTGTAAACCGCTCGTAACTTCTCGGTGATTGCAGTCATGATTATAGTCTCAACTGAAAAAAATTAGATTTCGAAAAAAAAAATTAAATTCGAAAACTACCATCCACTGTACTTTTCGGGTCGATGAGATACGAATAAGCACTCACACCGGCTTTTAGGCGAATTGTTTCGAATGTTAGTGCACTGAAATCATGAATTTCGGTATTTTTATTAGCTCGGCACAGTTCTTGCAACTGCGCTCCACCGAAACTTCCTTGAAAACTGTCTTTTTTTCTGAGGATCTCAATTTCGTACACAATTTTTTCAGTTTCGGTAGAGCGCGGATGTAAGAAGCGTGCCGTGCTAACACCAAAAACATACTGATTCGAATTAAAAACTTTCGACACAGCTGTCTCCAACTCTCTATCCACAACCGGATTTTCCGTTTTGAATCCAATTTCGTCAATTTCCACGCCTTCTTTCCTCAATAATTTCAGAATCACTTCTCGTTCACGTTCTTCCAGCTAAAAATCCATGTTTCGGTATTTTTGACTGGAAATTTGGGTCGCACCTTTTTATAGTTCTTCGACCTTTTAACCCTCGCGTTATAATGCCATTTTTTTTCCATATCTTTCATTTCCCCTCGGATCTTCTAAAAATTTCAGATTTTCAGGTTACTGCCGAGTACCTAAACCTCAATTTCTTCTTCTTCAGAGCTTTTTCTCTCATTTTTCTGAGAATTCGGAACTAATTGAGAATTTTCAGTTGAAGTAGACGGTGTCTGACGGCAAACACGAGTTTTTGGGGTATTCTGAAATAAAAATATCGGAATGATGCTCTACTGACAACTTTTTTTCTCTCGTGCCAGTAGAGCAAAAATCGGCAAAAATTAAGATAAATATACATCTTTTATTATGGGTTTCGTGGCGTTGAAGAATGGAGCCGTTGTAGATGACTTCGCTTGATCTACTACCTACAAAAACGGTAAATTTACGATGTTGCAAACGCGCCCCATTGATAATTTGTTCAATGAGGCGTAAAGAAACGAGAAAATTACACTTTGAATAACATCTGTTAGACGTTTGAGGGACGGATCCTGTGCTGATAAAAGACGTACCGGTGGAGCATGTCTCGAAATCTGGAATTTTTCGTTTTAATTTTAATAATCGAAAAAATATAAAATGTACATTTTCAGGATGAAATCCCTTGATTGGAGCCGGTGATTGCCGAGTTGGTACGGGTTTCGGCTGAGTCTGAAGGTAGAATCAAAATTGACAAAAACCGAAAAGAAATTTGCAGTGCACATATTGGATAAACATACTTGTCAAGGCCAGGCTACAAAAAATGAACCAATTTTTGTCATTTTTTTTTGAAATTTTTGAAATTTTTCATCGAAAATCTGCAAATTTTTGATGATTTTTCAGAATTTCTTCTAAATCGACATTTTCACGAAAAAATTCAAAAAAATTTAAGTTTTGGCGCCAAGTACCCGGTCTTTTGGACCCGGCCTTGACAAATATGTGGAAAAACAAATTAATTGAAACAATTAAATAAAAAACAAAATGCATACTTTATTATAGAAAAGTCTGGGGTCGGTGTGGGAAGGAGCCGGTGGATGCGGATGATATTGAGCCTGAAAAATAGCAGTTTTGGAACTGAAAATACCAAAAAGTGCATAGAAATCGCGCTCTAATGAGAAACATAACAATTTGTTCACTTTGACAAAAGAGCGCGATTACTATTGGCTTGGCACAGTTCTCACAACTGCGCTCCACCGAACTGCCCTTGAAAAATGTCACTTTTCTCAGAATCTCTCAATTTCGCACACAATTTTCCTTGGTTTCGGTAGAGCGCGGTTGTAAAAAGGGTTCCGTGCTACTATGATTTCAAAATATCTACATTTCCAACAAAAGCCCTCTCGTCATTGTAGTGTGGAGGCGATTCTGTTGGAGGTGGTGGCGGTGGGAGCAGCACCTGGAAAATATTGTTTCGAAGAACATTCGGTAGCAGCAATTTTGCTCTACTGACAGATATTATCATTAGAGCGCAATTGCTTTGGGAAAAAGCAAGTTTTTAAAAGAAAAATACATACTTTTGTTAATATAGATTGTGGCTGCACTTCTTCCTGAAAAATGGATTATTTTGAATTGAAAAAGTTCAAATTTTAGCACAAAACCTGCAAGTTGTACCTCCAACACCTTGGCCAATACAACTGATCGTTATCGTCAACCCATGCAATACAATTGAACATATCTCTCTTCTCCTTTGGACTCCACACCCCTCTTCCCACTTTCCAAACAAAATTCTCAATATGTCTAGGAGTTCTCAGAGAGTTCAGAATGATCGAAAGGCATTCGTCACAATGTTGAGCTTGGAATATCCCGAGAATGATATTTTGAAAAGCGGAAAATCGATTATAAGCAAGGCGAACCTCTTGTTCAATGCTATCGTAGAATAGTCGGTGCTTCGATCTGAAAATTGAGAAATTTCGGTGGAGCGCACTTGCAGCATTAACACAAACTCGTGTCCAGTCGGATTGAAATCCACTCCCATTCGTTCTGGGCCATATTGATTTGTTAAAAATCCATCGCATTGAATGAATGGATTCAAAACATCGGGAGCCTCGCTGAAAATTGGAATACGATAGAGCGCGATTGCTGCGAACTTACAATAACTTTATCAAATCTTGCCATCGACTCTCGGTATATTCACTATAAGCGGAATGTGTCCAAAACACAATTTGACTGGAAGAACTGGGAACATTTTCCGGATACTGAACGAGAATTAGATTCGGATAGTCCACTCTTCTTGTCAAAAAAGCGGATTCTCGAATTTTGTTTATTATAACGACGAGAAGGTCTCCGGTTTGACAATGTCCCGTATATGTACTCAACACGATATAAATATCACGATCACATCGCTCATTGTTGTCGATTTTATGCTTCACGTGTTGATATAATGCTTTCAGTTGTTCCATGCTTGGTTTATACCCTGAAATGAAGATTTTTACAGGTAAAATGAATTGGAAAACAAATATAATAAATTTTAAATGCGAGAAAATGTGTTTTTTATCAAGAAAATCTGATTTTGAGCCAAAAGGTGAAGAAAAACGGGAATTTTTGAAGAAATCTTCTTCAAAATTCAAATTTGCGCGACAGTTAGATGTGCAGGTCTTATAGCATAAACTGGCCCCGCCCACATTTTTGAAGCGCGTAAATCGCTTTTTAAAAAAAATTTTCGGGAAAATTCGAGTAAAAAATCTATTTTCCAAATGTTGAAAGCAAAAAAGCATTGAAAAATTATCAAATTGGAATAAAAACTTGCTGAAAATGTCTTCAAAACAAGGTTTTTCGCTGAAAAATCTCTTCAAAATAAGGTTTTTTGCTGAAAATGACTTCTAAATAAGGTTTTTTGCTGAAAATGTCTTCAAAAAAATGTAAAATTGAAAGAAACTACTGGAATTAATCTTTCACAATTGAAAACAGGTGAAGAACATCTGTGAAATTTCTTTTTTTTTCTCGATTTGAAGAGAAAACGCGACTTTTTTCTGTCTGAAATGCCCAACTTGGTACTTTTCCTGGCGAGAAGTCTCGAATTTATATCTGAAAGCTCATTTTTCTCGATGTTCCACACTTTTCTTCATAAAACTCTTCGTTCCCTTAATCAGTTTCCTGTGCAATTAACCGTGATGGTGACTGCACACTTTTGAGTGAAATCTTTCTGTTCAAACTCCAAAATCATATTTTTGTTGAAAACATTGCCAAAAAAGTGTCTTTGCAAAAACAACGCGTCCTTAACTGTTCAAAACTCGATAATCATTAACCACCAAAAAATCACGACAAATGTCCTTGAACTATCCAATTTTATTGACACTATCATTACAGTTGACTGGCGCTATCTCGTTTCATGCGCCATTTATTTATTTCTCCCTTCTTCTTCCAACGTCTTCGGACATCCGTCTCGTTTCTCTGCGTCGCCCCAATTTCGCCCTCTCTCCCATCCACCTCGCATCGTTTATTCTCGTCAACAATAGCAGTGTCAGCAAGAAAGAAAATGGTGAGTAGAGATATTATTATACTTTTTCAGGAGAATATTAGGCGCACTAACGCTTTGGAACTGTACCGTTTTGGAACCGCTTTAGCAATAGAGCGCGCTTGCATTTTTCACTCAATTTAAGGTTTTAAACCATTTTTTCACTCATTTTCTATCAAAATAGCTGGGATTTTTGCAATTTTGATAGAAAATGAGTGAAAAAATGGTTTAAAACCTTGAAATTAGTGAAAAATGCAAGCGCGCTCTAATGCTAAAAGCGTTAGTTTTCCGAATATCACGTTTTCCACCGAATTTTTTGCAGCTTTTTCCATAAAAATAAATCTTTTCAGCCACTTCTCACGGAATCCGAACGAAATGATCAACTTTCGGGTTTGAAATCCGCCGGATGGAAACTCGTCGAAGGACGTGACGCTATTCAGAAGGAATTTCAGTTCAAAGATTTCAATGAGGCGTTCGGATTCATGACTCGCGTCGGACTGAAAGCTGAACAAATGAACCATCATCCAGAGTGGTTCAATGTTTACAATAAGGTACTAAACTTCATATTTTTCTGAAAAAATCAATTATTCCCTCCATTTTCAGGTCGACATCACTCTTTCCACCCATGACTGCGGAGGCTTGTCGCAGAATGATGTCAAATTGGCAACTTTCATCGAAACTGTCGCCAAGAAGTGAATGAATAACAAAATGTATTGGAAATTTGAAAAATGAAGCAATAAAGAAGAAAAAAACAAACAAACCTTTCAAAACAAAACAAAACAAGATTAATTAACTCTAGTCAATTCAACATGAAAAACAAAAAATAGCTACAATGATGGAAAATGTAACACGAAAGAATTAAAACGCAAATCAATTCGAATTCAAATCATGTCGAGGACGTTTCGGACTGCATCGAAGTAGAATTTCGGTCGCGGTCTGGAAAAAAATAGTTGTAGTGTTTCATTTTAAGACGAGAAACCTACTTTTGGCCGATTCTTTTCTCGATCAATTTATCTCTACGTTCATTCAATGACTCCATACTGATTCTTGGTTCTTCTGGACGCGGCGGGACCAGTGGAATCTGCTTCTTAAGGTCAACGCTGAAAATGTGGGAAATTTCGAGAGTTGTCAGGATTTTCGGCGCACTAACGCTTTGGAACTGCTTTAACATTAGAGCGCGCTTGCATTTTTACTCGATTTAATATTTCTAACCTTTTTACTCGTTTTAGTTCAAAAGAGCTGAGGTTTTAGAAATTTTTTGATAGAAAATGAAAGAAAGGTTTGAAATATTAAATTGAGTGCAAGACCGCTCTAATGCTAAAGCAGAGTCAAATCGCAACAGTTTCAAAACGAGTCGGTTTCAAAGCGTTAGTGCCCCGATTTTTTCGTCCATACCTCGGATTTTTCATAGGTTTCTGAGGTATTTTCGGTTCCTTGATTTCAATTTTTGTGGAAATTTTCGGTTCTTTGTCATCAATTTTCATGGCAATTTTCGGTTCCTGGCTCTCAACTTTTGTGGGAATTTTAGGCTCCACGATCTCAATTTTTGCCGGAATTCTTGGTTCCTTCCTCTCAATTTTGGCGGGAATTTTGGCGGGAACTTTCGGAGGACTACCACCTGGTCGTATGGTTAGCGGTATTATCTTATCCGCATATCTCGGCGAAAGTCTTCTCACTGGTGCCTGCTTATTTTTATCGATTGGTTTCGTTGGAGTGGAGGCTGGCCTGAAAATTAAAAATTTTGCATTGGAGCGCGTTTGCTGGGCTATGGAACCTTTGTTTTTCCATATGAATGCTTGTCTTCATCAATGGGGTACCAATGGAGCATTTGGACGCGAATTCTTGCTCTGAAACTAGAAAAAAGTAAGAAAAAGTTGATTTTTATCTATATAACTACTTTTTGTAGGTGTAAATTGCAATCTTCTCTTAGTTCCCGTTGAATATAACGAATGATATCCACTTGAAGTCGTCTGGACGGAGGGCAGTCTGAAAATACTCAAGTACGTGAAAAACGCGTCAAAGGCACGCCAGGAACTGCAAACCGAGAAATTCTGAAAACGCAGCAAAGGCGCGCCTGACACTGAAATTCACCTTTTTCATGAAGTACTACTCACAAACTTGATTGAAAATAGATCGATTCCAGGGAAAAATCGACTTTTTGAGTGGAAAATTAGACTTCGGACGCGTCAAAGGCGCCCCAGACACACTTTTAAAAACGCGTCAAAGGCGCGCCTGACGCCAAAATTTAGGCTAAAATTGTCTGAATACCTGGTTTTCTGACAGTTTTTTGCTTAAATTCGAAAAAAAGCTTCAAAATGCGTCTCAGGCACACCAGAAACTGCAAACCGACAAATTCTGAAAACACGTCAAAGGTGCGCCAGACATCGGTTCTAAACAAGCTTTCAGCATATTTCGTCGATTTTTAATTAATTTTGGAGTGCAAAACTTGTTTTTCCTGGGATTTCAAAAGTAAATGAGAAAAATCTATGAAATTTGGGTGAAAATTGCAAACATCGGCTCAGTAAATTCAAGTACATGAAAAACGCGTCTGAGGCGCGCCAAATTTTCGAAAATCGCAACTCAGACACGCCAGAAACTCCCAATCGACAAAGAACGCGTCAAAGGCGCGCCTGATTAGCAAGTTTTGGGCAAAATTAAGCGGTTTTCAGTATTTTTAAACTCTTAGTTCACAATCTTTGTAATTTTTAAGCAAAAAATGGAGCATTTCCTCTGTAAACTCACTTTCGAACCGAATCAATTTGGAGCACAGGGGGTACAAGAGGCAGTTGTTGTGGTGATTTCGGCGGTGTATCGATTCTGAAATTTTCCAAAATTTTGATTAATTTTAGTCCAAAAAAGGTTAGTGACCGTTTCTCTTCCACTTTCTTTTCTTCTTTCTTAGGACTGTAGTACTCCACGAATCCTCGTCGTGGTGGAGCGAATTCCATCGGGTGCGGTGCAGTTCTGGAAATTCGCAATAATCAAAAACTCACTATCAGCTCAGAATCAGTGAGAAAGGCACAGATCGTCACAAATTTTTTTCAAAATCGAAGATTTTTTCCGAAAAAATTCTCGGAAAAATGCCGGAAATTCCGGAAATTCCGACTGATTCCTGGCGCGCCTTTGACGCGTTTTTTTAAAATCAAGATTTTCACTGCAAAATTCGCCTGAAACTTGCTTCTAACAAACTCACAACGGATCCGGAACCACCGGTTCTTTGTGAACATACTGAGTCCCTTTCTTCTCGAAATCCCATTTGAAAATCGGATTTTCCAGCTCTTTCGCCACGTCAGCGAATTGTTCCGTGTATTTTCTGCAAAAAATATCAGTTTCAGCTTCAAAATTGACTCAAAATGACACAATTTCGGGTTCTGGACCAATTCTTTCAGAATTTACCGCGATTTTCAGCCGTTTCTCATTTCAAAACACACCTTTTCAGGCTAAAAATCCATTTTTTAATCATTTTCAGCCGATTTTGAACTAAAATTCAAGTTTTTCTAGTGAAAATTCGTAGATTTTCAGCGAGATTTTTTTTTGTCAAGAAATCTCGATTTTTCACGTGGAAAATAAGTTTTAGATGATATTTCAGCTGTAAAAATGTTATTAAAAAGCTGAAATACCCAATACAGCTGAAAAAATTTCAATTCAAAATCGGCTGAAATTGACTGAAAAAACGATTTTTAGCCTGAATGAAGACGTTTTCAAGTCAGAAACGGCTGAAAATGGCGGTAAATTTGGAAAATTTCGGAAAAAAAATGTCAGGAAATCTCAATTTTCAGATGAAAAATGAGACTTTAAGAGTGAAAACGCCTAAAAAATCGTACAATTTCCCAGATTTCGGCTTCAGACCGTCCGGATCGTTTCGTCTCGTTCCCTGTGGCCAACTCGGATTCACATATCCATCGGTGATCGAATTAATCGCTTTGTAAATCCACATTTTCTCCTGATCATTGTAATTCTCCGAATCATTTGGAATTCCCGATTTTCTCCGTATGAAAACGACTCCAGGCGCCGAGAAATTGATATCAAAATACGTATAGAGTTCGGGAGTTTTCAGATATAAATAAATGGCAATACGAACTCGAGCGAGTTTCGGAAATGGAATACAATGGATATTAACACTCGACAGGACGGAATGAAGGGTTTCATCGGGCACAGGGTTGAGGAGAAGCCTGAAATTTAAAATTGTGAATTGCGTCATTTTTGCATCATTTTGCTATCGCGCTCTACTGCACAACGGTTTCGAAACGTCGCGAGAAAGTTTTAAAACGAGAATTCTCGGTATTTTCTTTTGGAAACTTCAAGGTTGTGAAATCTCGGCCGGAATCTAAAATTTGCAAAATTTTTCAAAAAACTGTTCGAAAAATGTTTGAAATTTCTTTTGAAAATAGGCAAAAATTGGGTTTTTACCGAAAAAATATAATTTTTTGGAAAATGACGCAATTTTTGATAGTAAAAACCGTGATTTATGAGCTGAAATTGATAATTTTTTATCTTAAAATTGATTTTTTTTTGAAAATTCCAGTTTTTGCATGGATGTTTGGCTTAAAATAAGATTTTCAGGACCTAAATGAGAATTTTGGATCAAATTGATAGATTTTGGACTGAAAATGATCAGAAACAAGCTTTCTATGAGGAAGAACAGGTTTTTTGGCTTAAAAATGGCTCAAATTGATCATTTTTGGCTGAAAGTTATTGGAAAAACTTGAGTTTTTATCGATAGTTGAAAACATAGTCGAAAATTCGCCTTTTTTGCAAAAAATAACCAAAAAAGCTCGAATTTTCGTTTTTGCATCATTTTGGCTATCGTGCTCTACTGCAAAACGGTTTCGAAACGTCGAGACAGTTCTAAAACGAGAATTTTCGGTATTTTCTCTTGAAACCTCAGTTTCCGCCATTTCTAAATTAAATTTCTCCTCTGAATCGCAATACGAAGAAAAAATTGTGAAAAATTGAAATTTTTCATCGAAAATTCAAATTTAAGTGTTCAAAACTTCAAAAAAACTAACAACAAGCTTTCAAAGAATCTCTGCTACCAGAATATTGCTTCAATTTTACTGAAAATCATGTATTGGCAGTCCACCGTCTTACAACTGCGCTCCATCGCAAACGAGAGCGTATCGGCGAGAGACGCAGAGTTTTTTTCTCGCGCCGACACAGATTTTCACAGGTTTTGATCAATTTTCGCTGTTTTTCAAAATCATTTGCAAAAAAAAATACTAAAAATAGCGAAATTAGGTCAAAAACCGTGAAAATCTGTTTCGGCGGACTTTTTCACCAAAAAAATGAGAAAATTGTCATTTTCAGCCGATTTTAAACCAAAATAGTTCGATTTTCTGGATTTCTGATTATAATCATCATACTTTCTGATTTTTCATAACAATTTACAACAAATACTTTGAAAAAATGCATCAAAAACTGAAAATCTGCTGCAAATTTATAAATCCACCATCGATTTCCGCGAAAAAACTATTTTGCCAATTTTCAGCATATTTTCAGTCGAATTCCTACCATTTGATGGCCAAATTGACGACCGGTATCTTGAAATACAGATCTGAATTCGTCGAAACGAGCGCGACGAGACCCAACACAGTAATATTGTCGAGGAAATCTTTTTTATTTCTATAAACGTCTTCCGACAGTTTATCCGCAGCATTCTGTGATGTTTCGTCCAGATACGGAAAAATTGTGTACGTTGGCCGAAATGAAGACTGAGAACTCAATTTTAAGCACGATTTTGTCGCATCATTGAGGTGTCTGATCAGGAAAATCCGCTGGCTTCGAGGGTCTTCCGGGTCTGAAAATGATGGTTTTTTTCGGTAAAAAAAACATTGAAAATTCAATTTTTGGGCATACCTGAAATTGATTTTTTTCAAAAAATTTGTTTCGGCTATTTACATTTTTTGGCCAATTTCGCTATTTGGGAGATTTCCTGACGGTTTTTAATCAAATCTTGGCTCAGTCTGATCAGAAAATCGTGTATTTAATCTAATTGTAATTATTTCAATCTAAAATCAGTCCAAAATGAGCTGAAACAGAAATTTTTTCAATGATCTTTTTCAAATTTAGTCATTTTTTGAAGATTTCAATCAATTTTAGGATCAGATTGATCAGGAAGCTGTCAGTTTCCTGAAATTTCTAATATGATGCTTGAAATTCTTTCGGAAAACTCGCCAAAATTCATTTTTCTCCTATACCGCCCATCCACGAAAAACTAGAATTTCATAACATTTTTCAAGATTTTCACACTTTTTTGTAGATTTTTGTAGATTTTCATATTATGTTTATTATAAACTTACTTTTTAATCGATTCGCCGAAAGCATACTCTTCTTCCCATAAAGCAAAACGAAAGAAAAAAGAATTTTAACTGAAAATAAAAAAATTGAGGAATTTTCAGTTATCGCTGCAAGACCTGCGCGAAATTTCTAAGCATGCGTCTTCAAGATTACGGTAGATTTAAAAAATTTTGTGAAATTTCAGTGATTTTTTTGGAATAACTATTGATTTTACCTATGTTTTTCATCAAATTCTCGAAAAATTACATAAAATATTAGCCGGAAATTGAAAATCACTTGGAAATTCCGCAGTTTTACTGTCAAATCCCCCTGAAAAGTTGAAAAAAAAACTAATGGAAATTCATCTTTTATTATCAAAATTTACAAGAAATCTCTTATTTTTTTACAAAATAAAAATACGCTCTTTCGAAGAAAGAAGAATTCGACATTGAATCAAATAGACATTTGAAAAGAAAAGAAAAATAAACTTGAATCAGAATGATTCTACGTGGCAATCACTCACACTGGGACACTTTCTCTGTGAAAGAACCGAGTATGGAACGGGGGTTGGTATGGAAAATACAAATAAATATAGAAAAAATAAATTAATTACTTGCGATAGTCTTTTTGAGCTCGGATGATGAGCTCACAGAGTACCGGGGCGTTGACTTCTTCCGGGTTGGCGGCCATCACCGATTCGACGTAATCATGGGGGAAAATATGGCAAAGATGGAAATGTACACGTGCACGGGCTTCTGAGTGCGTTTCATTCGTTTCGGCGCTGGAAAAAGTTTATCAATAGAACGGGATTGTAAAGTTGGTCAGTGTAGTTTGTCACTGTTTAAAATCGACAAACTTTGAGAGCCCGTCATGGCATTGCCTTCTATCCGATTCTGTCAAATTTACATTTGTTTTGTAGATCAAATCTAGGACTACATTTTTGTAGTTGACAACTTTTCGATAGCTCCGCCCACTTTTGAGATATGCGCTTTCAATAATTAAAGCTTTTGAAGGTGCATATCTCAGAAGTGGGCGAACCTATCAAAAAATTGTCAACTACAAAAATGTAGCCCCAGATTTGATCTACAAGATAAATGTGAATTTGACAGAGTCGGATAGAAGGAGGTGTCATGACGGGCTCTCAAATTTGGTCGATTTTACACTGACTGTGTTTCCTACAGTGACAAACTACATTGACCAATTGTCTACTACACTCACTTGGTATTAACTGGTCCAACCGAAAGTTCCGAGTGTCCCCAAACTGCAGTTGAGGGTGCGAAAAGATGAGTTTGAGATACTGTAGTTGTCATTTTAGGCGGTCGTTGACTTCCAATCACTCCGTGTTGATGTGGAAGAACTTGTTGGTGATTTGGATAATTGTACATTTCGGGGTAGACTAAAAAATTGAAGTTAGAATTTTGGCAAACGATTGAAAACTAACCATTCATCTGTCGGTTGACCGGTGTCAATGGAGACGATCCGTGTCTCTGCACAGCGCTGTGTTGTTGCCATGGAGCACTGTTAGCCTGTTGTAATTGCATGTGTTGACGTGACATTTGAATTGGAGACTCTGGGGTTGGTGGTAGTTGAGAAATGTTCTCCGTGAGTGGTTTGACTACATTTAGGGATTGAGTACGGGATAAGGCGGCGTGTTTGTTCTTGAACATCTCGTATTGCATTGATTTCACTGAAATTAGTATTTTGAAATTTTGAGAATTTTTTAGGAGATTAGTAATCTCTGGTGCTCAAGCTGTTTTCTGGTTACAGTGAAAATCGTTAGACTTTGACAAGATATCTCGGATTGCGGGTTAGTCAGATCGAAGAATTCTTGTGAACTTTGGCTGTTTTCAGTGAAAAATGACCAAGTGTAATTTGGTGTCACTTGAGTGTCTGATAAACTCAATTTTGTATGGGAAGAACAGAGCAAAAACAGAACATAATTTTTGTAGTTGACAATTTTTTGTACAGACAATATCTTGAAAGTTACTGGTTGTCAAAGTGAAAAGCTCCAAAACTGGCATTAATCGGTTTCAGGGAGAAATAACTTTGATAACCTGTAACTTTCAAGGTAGTGTTCCTACAAGAAAATGGTCAACTACAAAAATTATGTGATGTTTTTGCTCTGTTCAGCCCATACTAGTTTGAGCTCATTGGACAATTAGGTGACACCGAAATACACTGTCAAACGTCAAACTTGATCATTTTTAATAAAAACAACCAAAGTTGATAATCTTTTGAGCGGTACTGTGACTGAAAGCTCCCTGTTTTATCTATTATGTGAAAATCTTTGAATCCACCAAGTTCACAGCTACACTTTTGTAGTTTTCAACTTTATTGTAGCTAGTCGGCGTAGAATGATTCGAGAAAGGCGGAAAACAATCTAGTTGATGAAATTCTAGATCTAAATTTTCATAGCTCACAACTTTTCGAAAGCTCCTTTAGTCTTAGAGACACGGGTCTTTGAGTATAAGAAGAGCTATTCTCATAGGTGAATTATAGTCTGAAAATTCAGAAGCTCTAGGTAAATATATCAATCGATTGATCAGAACTAGGGCTACATTTTTGTAGTTGACAACTTTTTGATAGCTCCACCCACTTTTGTGATATGCGTCTTTGAAGATGATTGGGTACGAGTGCGTTTCGCTGCTCTGTACTCAATGCGGCCACCTTTAAAGGTACGTATCTCAAAAGTGGGCGGAGCTATCAAAAAGTGGTCAACTACAAAAATGAAGATCTTGCTTTGATCTGCACAGCCATATAAATTTCAGCAGTTTGACTTCAACGAATTAGAAAAAATTAACTTTTTGTATTCAAACATAAAAGTGTCTCACCTGCTCCCAACGACTTCTTCTGTTGATTCTCCTTCATCAACCTCTCCGTAACACTCATATGTTGTCCGTTCGCTCTCTCCGGATGATAGAATTTACATTTATTTCCGTATGTACATTTCCGGGCGTATGGACAAATCAGTGGGTTCGACGAGACGACTGGCACTTTTGAGAGGAAACTTTCGATTCGTGGACCATGACGACCTGATGGATCATCTGGGGGCATAAATCTGTAATGAAGTTAAGTTCAGAGTGAGTAGGAATAGGTAGATCAAGTCAAGTCCTATATTTTTGCAGTTTTCAGTTTTTTGATAACTCCGCCCACTTTTGAGATACGCGCATTTAAAGTCACAAGAAAGTTGGTCAGTGTAGTTTGTCACTGTAACATACTTTGAGAGCCCCGTCATGACATCGCCTTTTATCTGATTTTATCAAATTTACATTTTTCTTGTAGATCACAATAAGGACTACATTTTTGCCGTTGACAACTCTTTGATAGCTCCGCCCACTTTTGATATATGCGGCTTTGAAGATGGTAGCCTAGCCACGCTCCTGTTTCTATGCGGCCATCTTTAAAAGTGCATATCTCAAAAGTGGGAGGAGCCATCAAAAAGTTGTCAACTTTAAAAATGTAGTCCTTGTTTTGATCTACTAGAAAAATGTAAATTTGATGAAATAGGATGAAAGGGGATGCCATGACGGGCTCTCAAAGTTGGTCGATTTTACACTGACAATCTTTTCTACAGTGACAATTTTGTTACAGTGACCAACTTTCTTGTCGCTTTAAAGGAGCATATCTCAAAAGTGGGCGGAGCTATCAAAAAGTTGTCAACTACAAAAATGTACCCCTATTTCTGATCTACAAGACAAATAAAGAAAGAAAAAGAAGGAAGTCATGACGGGCTCTTAAAGTTGCTCTGCACAACCATCTAAAAATTTTCAAAATTAGGCCACGCCCTCTCAACAAGACACCCCCTTTAACTTAGGCAACTCTTAAACTCCAAAAATCACAGTTTTTTCTTCCTTTTCTCCAAAAGTGAGAAAAAGTGCAATCCAATTCTCTCTTCTCATCCGTCATTTGCTCTTTTGTTCGTAGACATTCGCGAGAGCACACAAAAACAGGTTGTTTTGTCAATATTTAGAGAGGAGTGGAGGGGCGAAAAAACACAAGAAACACCTCAGAAAACATCATGGAACATCATTTAGGGACACGTTTCGAAACTGCGCTCTACCGAAATGGGTGCGAAATTGAGAGACGCAGAGAAAAAGAGACAGGGGATTTCGGTGGAGCGCATTTGTAAGAACTATGGTTTCAAAACTCACTTATCCTCGACAAAAGTGAACATAAGAAGTCGCTCCTCGACAATTTTCCGCCACGCCGGATTCTCTTTCGTCAAGTCGCGATACTCGTCGTTTGACACTACCACACCGTCTTTCAGCTCGGCAGTTCGGAGGATGTATCTGTCGTCGTGGCACACTACACGACGCCCGTTTATGTTTCTGGAAAGAAAGATTTGGTTTTAGGAGAGAAAATGAATAATTTCAAAAAAGAAAACAAATAGTTAGGGAAGGGGTGGGGTCGAACTTGCGCCCCCCGCGGTGAACTGTCTCGCCGCCAAAAACGCAAACCAGTCGGCCATGCAGGCACACACTCGGAAAGGGTCAGAGGGCGCTTACCTAGACGGAGTATAAATGATATGTCGTTCGATTTCCTGTAGAATATGCTGATCTGTGATTGGACTATCCGATCGTGGTTGTTCTCTTCTGCAAAATTTATTTTTTAAAGAATTTTAATTTATTTTTGGCAAGCTTACCTGTATTGGGGAATAAAAATGAGAACTTCAGGATGGCCTCGTTCCAGAAAATAATGAAGACACGAGCGGAGACCTGCACAAGAGAATACTTCTTTGCGGCCGTGTCTGGAAGAATCGAAAAGTTGAGATTAGGAAGAAAAAATACAAAAAATTTATTATATTAGCACGGCACGCTTCTTGCAACCGCGCTCTACCGAACCCGAAGAAAATTGAAGGAGGATTTCGGTGGAGCGCAGTGGTAACAACTGTGCTGAGCTGATATCGATGAGTAATATTAAGAAAAAGCGGCTGGACCGGTATCTGACACCGGAACGGTGCGGAGAGAGCGGAGCTGACAACATAATTTTTTTTTGAAAAAATAATCCTTTAGTTGTTATGAAAATTGACTCAATAAGACATGGAGAATTTGAATATGGGACCTACAACTGCGCTCCACCGAAATGCCCTTGAAAAATGTCTCTATTTCTCTGAGTCTCTCAATTTCGCACACAATTTTCTTCGAATTCGGTGGAGCGCGGTTACACTGACAAACTACACTGACCAAACCCAACTTCCTTTCCAACCCGAAACCATGAGATTTCTTCAGACATGTTGATTTCAAAAATTCTAGAATTTTCAAGAAACATTTTCTGATTTCTGGATACTATATTATGAATTCATTTTTTTCTGTGCATGAGAAGTCCGCGCCGCACTCACGCGGCGGCCACGCCCATTTCTTGCGGCAGTGTTCAAAAATTGAACGCAGCGTTAAATTCGGAGTGGGCGTGGCCGCCGCGTGAGTGCGGCGCGGACTTCTCATGCACAGAAAAAAATGAATTCATAATATTATGAGATGGGAGACAAAAATGTTGCATTTTGTAAAATAAAAATGTCACAAAAACTGGTGTGTTTACAACTGCGCTCCACCGAAATCCATATAGACTCTTCTCTGCGTCTCTTAACACCATTTTTCTCAATTTCGGTAGAGCGCGGTGGTAAGTCACTACTAATACAGTACGCTAGAAAAAATTGAAAATTTTCGAAAGTAGCGAGTTTTATCTAAAAATTGTTGGTATATTCTTATTAAGCTCACTGAAAGCTTCCAGAAAAGTATAATCATGCCCATATTCTGTGCGAATTGGGTCCCGCCACGAAAACTACAGTACCCCTTTAAAGGTTTAAAGGCGCATACCGCAATTTCGTGGTGGGACCCATTTGGAACGGAATATAGGCATGATTATACTTTTCTGAAAGCTCTCAACGAGCTGAACACAATTATCGACAAGAAAAGTGGAGGAAGATAGACAGGATCGAGTAATTTCGTGTTTTCAATCAAAATTTGAAAATTTTCGAAAGTAGCTAGTTTTACCTAAAAATGGAAATCTCGAAATTTTTCAAAATTGGTTTCTATAAGAATTTTGAAAAAAGCTCAAATGCGTTTTTGCCTACTCTCACAAAAACAGTATCCCCCTCCACTACAGTAACCCAACTTGAAAAAACAAAAAATAAGAAAATTTGTCCAAAATGAGTCCAAGAAACAGGGAAAAAGAGCCTGGAGGTGGTGGAACGATGATGCCGTAGGGGAGAGAGAAAATGCATTGTTGACATTATGTTTCTCGTCCCAGCAATCCCCGGCTCCGGAGCAACAAGGGCAGCAGAGAGAGAGCTCCGCGCGGGAAAACTTTTTGTTTGTCATAACCAGAAATAGTATGTGGAAATGAGAGATTCAGAGAAGCGGAAAACGATCGGCGGTGGGCAAGGAAAGGCAAGGGGGAGGGGGAATGAAAGTTGGCAAAAATAACAGACTATTTTGGCGCGGAAGCAGCGGAGCCGGAGCAAAGAGAGAGAGAAAAAACAAGAGATTGCTTCCGGAAGAGGCGGTGTGTGGTCATTCTAAGATCAGAGAAAAAGATCAAAAATAATAGAACACAGAGATTGTCTTTCCGGAAACCTTGGCATAAATCATGAAACTTTGAAATTGTGTCAGTTGAAAATGACCAACTTTGAGAGGGTGTTACAGTATCAAATGCTTGTCCCACAAAGAAATTTTTTAAAGAATTTTACAGATCAAATCTAGAACTCCATTTTTGTAGTTGACAACTTTTTTATACGGACACTCCCTAGAAAGTTACATTTCAAAGTCCCATTTCAATGGACAAAATGAGCTGTCCCCTTAAAATGCCCATAACTTTTTAGGGAGTGCCCGTACAAAAAAGTTGTCAACTACAAAAATGATCTACATGAAATGTTACACGTTTTATTAGTTGACAACTTTTTGATAGCTCTCATAGATCTCGAGATATAAGCGGTCGAAATTAACGGAGACGCAGAGAGGCCAGACTCTCTCACTGTCCGCATCTCCCCCGCCGGAGGTGCCTTACTTTAAAGCCGGATATCTCAAAACCTATAGTAGCTATCAAAAAATAGTCAACTACAAAAATATAGCCCTGTTATCGATCTACAAGAAAACTGTAAACTTGAAAAAATCGGATGAAAGTGGATGTCATGACGGGCTCTCAAAGTTGATCAATTTTACACTGATCACCTTTCTACAAAATTTCTACAACTCTCTAAGGAGTGTCCGTACAAAAAAGTTGTCAACTACAGAAATGGAGCTCTAGGTTTGTTCTGTAAACTTTTTAAAATTTTTTCTTTAAGTGCTACCATGACACACGCTCAAAGTTGGAAAAGGCAAAATATGTTATTTTTTTGGCGTAAAACTCACAACATGGCAACATTCGACCCATCAACAATGACTGCTCTCAAACTTGGATCCGGTGTATACTGTGGGTATAATGATGCGTAGTTGGAGGCTGACGTCACATTTGAAGAAGACGTTGATGATGATGGAGGAGCAGATGAGGAAGGAGCAACTGGACGATGATTTGCAGAGGTAGACGAGGAGGATGGTTGAGAGCTCATCATTATATTGGAGGACTTTCCATTGGGGAGGCCCATTTTTACAAGTTCTGAGAGGACGTCGTCCTGAAATTCGAAGATTAGTACATACTTGTCGAAAAAACAGAGAGGGATGGGGGCCGAACCAGCGCCGCATGCCCCGCGCACAAAAGTGTAACAAAAGTGTGGGAGACTAACCGTCTTCGAGTCGACACCAATCTGATTCAAAACGTGACTGAGCTGTTCGGTGGAATAGCCCAATTTTGTCGCGAATTCGACAACTTCCGGTGCTGGATATCTTATGGTTCTTTGGTCATCTGGAAAAGAAATTATAAGAAATAAATAAAATGATGCGGATAAGGGGGAGATCTCTGGTTTCTAGAACCTACCATCAAGTTTACTGGGATCGGACGATTCACGGCTGAGCGATGGATGGGAGATGTCGTCGCACGAGCTGAAAATATGAAATTGGCTTTTTCTAGGATTTTGTCAAATAGTTGGGAAATTGGTTTTTATGGGTTTTTGATTGAATTGTTCTGGGTTTTTTTTGTTATTTCAGGGCATTTTGTCAAACTACAAAAATGGAGAACTATTTTTGAACCACACAAACATTTTTTAGGTTTAAATTTTCAACAACTTCTGAGCCCGCTACAACACTTCAAACATTGCTCATACAAGAGTTATTGGCTCCTCGCACGCTTAGTTTGAAGGGGTATAACCAAGCTTGGCACGGTCTAATTTATTAAAACTAAATTGCATTAAATAGACCGCGTCTAGAACTTCATTTTTGTAGTTGACTATTTTTTGATAGCACCGCCCACTTTTGAGATATACGTCTTTTTGAACTTCCGTTAGACGTTTTTCTTCTTTCCTCAGCTTGTACTATCTTTAAAAGCGCATAACTTGAAAGTGGGCGGAGCTATCAAAAAATGCTCAACTACAAAAATGTAGCCCTATTTTTGGTCTACACAACCAAATAATAAAATTTATGTTCTAACAACTTTTAAGTCCACTACAACATCCCAAACCTTCCCCATAAAGCAGGCCGCCCCCCAAAAAAAAACTGCTGAGAAAACTAATCTCATAACCAGTCTCATAACTAAAAAATGAGCTATAAATGAAGAAGACCTATAAAAAAGGAGGAGATATGCACGTCTCCTTCCGGGATATCAGTTATTTCAAGAAGACTTCCTATCTCGCATTTTCACGTTTTCAAATTAGGCGTGTACTAGAAAACGTTTCCGGGGGAAGAATTAAAGAATTAAAGAAAAAAAGGAAGTGTCTCACTCACCTATAACACGAATCAAAATCAGGCGACTGTCCAACGGGTGCCAGTCCAGGAGGTGGTCCTTGCATGAGCACTTGTCCCGAGACTCCGCCCCCTCCATAATTGACATAATTAACAGGTTGTGACATTGATTGAACCATTGGTTGGTGTGGTGTAGACTGGTAGTATGGATTGAGACGTGTGCCTAGTCCTCGTTGATTACTAATGACTGCTGTTCCCCCGGTTGTTCGGCACAGAGGGGCGTGGCTTCGTGGGGAATCCATCTGGAAATAG
The DNA here is from genome assembly GCA_002259235.3 of Caenorhabditis latens. Taxonomy (NCBI): domain Eukaryota; kingdom Metazoa; phylum Nematoda; class Chromadorea; order Rhabditida; family Rhabditidae; genus Caenorhabditis; species Caenorhabditis latens. The sequence goes on along the minus strand of CM056092.1, from coordinate 12,972,904 downwards.
AAGCGGATTTGTTGTGATAAGGAGAATGGGAAAGAGAGAAAATACAGAGAGAAACACAGAGTAAGCGGGTTACGGTACCTAAGATATACAACTTGACATTTTTCAGTTGAAAATGACCATTTTTGAAAGGGTGGTACGGTACCAAACAGGTAACTTTTGTATGGACTATATAGAACAAAAGTAGAGCTACATTTTTGTAGTTGACAACTTTTTTGTACGGACCCTCCCTAGCAAGTTACATATTGACAAAGTAATTTCAGAGTGATTTTTGAGCTGTCTTCTTAAAATGCCCATAACTTTTTAGGGAGTGCCCGTACAAAAAAGTTGTCTACTACAAAAAAGATTTACAGGAAATTCTACAAATTTTATTAGTTGGCAACTTTTTGATAGCTCTTTTAGATCTTGAGATATAAGCAGTCAAAGATAGCAAAGAGAGGGTGAAGTAGGGCCCCCCGCCGGTGGTCTACTACTTTAAAGTCGGATATCTCAACAACCTAGAATAGCTATAAAAAATGTTTAATTACAAAAATGAAGCTCGACTTTTTTTCTGTATACTTCATACAAAATTTTATTTGGTGGGGCGATCAGTGATACCGTAATACCCACTCAAAGTTGGTCATTTTTGACTGAAAAGGGCCAAAGTTCGAATCTTTTTGCACGGTTTTCTACATGTTGTTGCGTTTTTCACAAGAAACATTCTTAAAATTCCAAAAAACCTTTACGCCGGTGAGCTGTTGTTCAAAGTCTCATTTTCCCTCTTTCTAGTTTTCTAGACGGAACTTTACTCCACAATCATCAAAAAACTATAATCTTCTTACAGAGCATCTTGACTCTCTTTTTTCCGTTTTCATAAGGAGGACAAAGGACAAAAATGGAGAGAAGGATGGGGGAAACAAGTATGGTAGGCTAGAGAGGGTACTCGGCGTTTTTCCAGCGAGGTTTAGTAGCAGGATGAAAAAATTGTCGAAAATAGTGAAAATCGTTTCGAAAAACAGCAAAAACAACGGAATTTGGACAAGGGACTAACTTTTGGATTTCTAGGCCACCAACTTATTTTTCTCGATATTATACTAATTTCAAAGCTCTTTTCACGCTGAATCCGAGTTTTTCAGTCTCCGGGCCTAATTTCGTGATTTTGGGCCATTTTTGAAATTTCGGGTGCTCAAAAAAGGTTGAAAAGATGAAAATGGTCAGTGTTATCAGGGTTCTGTAGTTTGGTTGAAAACCAAATAGAAAAAATTCAGCCAGAGGGATTTTCAGACTGAAAATTTGCGTCTTGGGGTATTCTCCGGCGGTTTTTGTAGTGATGAGATTTTAAAGTTCAACAGGAGAGACTCAGAGAAGCGAGAGTGTCTGACTTCTCTGCGTTTCTCACTCTTTGAAGGCGCGTATCTCGTGAATTAAAAGAGTTATGAAAAAGTTGTCAATGACAAAAATGTAGCCCTGTTTGTGATCTACAAGAAAAATGTAAATTGGTCAGAATCGGATAGAAGAGGAAGTCATGACGAGCTCTCAAAGTTGGTCGATTTTACACTGACCACTTTTCTACAGTGACAATTTTGTTACAGTGACAAACTACACTGACCAAAATACAATGACCAAAAAGTTTTTTGGTAAAAATGGATAGTTTTTCTGCAAAAATCTCAGAAATATCAGTAAATTTGAGAATGCGGACAAATTTTTCAACCAGATATCCTCTAGTCGAAAATCGGAAAAAGTTATGAAATGGAGGAAGGCGGAGTTCTGTCAAAACTCTTTGCGGTATATTGCTATTCTGCTGATTCAAGAATTGTGAGATTTGCTAACAAAAAGTGTTTACAGAATATCTCTCCCCGAAAAAAAAGAAGAAGCCCCAATCGGTGCCTGGCACGAATCGAGGAGGTGGATTGGGGGATTAAGAAGAAACTGAAAGAGATAAAATTGATAAAGAAGACTCCGGGGGCGAAGGGGGGATAAAGAGAGAGTTGTTTGTTTCCTTATATTTTTTGTTTTTGGAAATTAGAGGAGATTATTAGGAAAAATGAGATGGAATATAATCTTGTTAGCTACAAATTCAAGGGGAGAAGCATGTAAATAAGAATAAGAGGAGGGGATTATATATTTTTGCTATATTTTGAGAAGTGAGGGAGGGAGAGAATCAGTTTTAGAGAAAACAAAAATGATTGTGACGGGGGGAGGAATCGAACCCGCGACTGAAATTTCAAAAAGCGAGAGTGATAGCCACTCGGCCACGGGTGCAACAAAGCAATAGGTGGTGGAGGGCAGTAAGGAAAGTGGTGTTATTTCAAGTCGGCTCGACTGTGGGGAGGTCAAGAAGGACTATTATTTTTGAAATTTGGAATGTAGTTATCAGAAATCGGATCCAAATCAAAATTCTAAAAAAAATATAGGAAAATGTATAGATGTTTTTGAGAAAATTTTGTGTTTTTTGAGAGCTTTCACGTTTTTGGAGCTTTCTTTCTTAAAAATTCTGAAAATGTAAGGTTAACATGGTTTTTGGACGAAATGAGTGTTGAAAATAGTAAACAAAACTCTTTTTACTCATTGGAATCTCTAAAACTATCATTAAAAAAGAAACAAAAAAGATTCGAGCCCTCCAGGAATTGAACCCGAAACCAAAATTTTAAAAAACAACAGGTTTAGCCACTACAACACACGTCGCACAGTATACACAGGCAAACCGCTCCAGATGAAATTTGGTCCAAACGCGGATAACACTCGGCGTCAAAACGATACCAAAAAAGCCATCAAATTTGGTCCTAATTTGGACCAATTTTCATCCTCGGCGGTCGGCAGCGGAAAATTTGGGCAGGGGTTCCCCGGATCAGAATTTTCTAGTTCTTTCCAATGGTGAATAGTTATAAAGCAACACACAATTGTATAAATGTATATCAATATTTATTTTATTCACTCTTAAAAAAAACATAGAAAAATTTAGAAAATTTGTGGCAAATTCGAAGATTCGACAGTTTTAATTTTGATGTTGCATCTTGGTTTGCTTCCGAGGCACGATCCAGATGTTGACGACCATCTGAAAAAGGAGTTTATAGTTAAAGAATTATAAAAACAAAAGATGGTTACTTCAACTTCGTAGAGAAAAGCATTTGGAATTTTGAAACGTCTTTTCTGCTCAAAATAGAAGTATGAACACAAAAAATACAAAGATTTGGAATTTTAATTGAAATTTCCGAAAACGTACAAAAAATTCGGAATGTTTCATTCAAATTTTCTGTGTTTCCATTTCCATTATAACCAAAACGTTGATTCAAAATTTCGGAGTTTTCGTGTTACGCAAGAAAACTTACAGTTATTGAAATGCTGCGTTAACACTTGCAAACCGGAATCCAATCATCGAAAACTCTTCTGAAAAGAAAACTGATCAATTTTTCCAATTTTCGAAACAAAACTAACCTCTCTTTTTGAAATAATAAGTTCCGCCATTTAGTACAACTGGTAGACTTCCATTGAATGCAGTTGACTGAAATTAACTTATTGTCGATGAAAATGCAAAAAATCTTACACGAAAAACGAGAAAATAGAAGAAATAAATATAAAAATTGAAAATGAATGAGTGCCAACTCATCCACATATGATCCTCGTTTCATCCTCGGCACTTTTGAGAAACTCCTAAAAATGAGGACGCCCGCATCTCACCTGCGTTTCATCCTCAAAACTGCTTTTAGCCGCGTAAGGTGAAATTAGGGCCACGCTTGGTCCTAATTTCGTCCTTCGCCCGCGTTTGATCCGCGTTTCATCATCAGCGGTTTGCCTGTATACAGATTACCTAAAGGCACTGATAAAACCGATGCATTGCAGAACTTTCAACAAAAATTTTCCACACGTAAAGCGAAACTGTGCCAAGAAAATTGGTCTTTTGTACGCATAGCTAACCGTGTTTTTTCTCTCCCTCTCTCCTTTTTTCCAAATCTTTTCTATTGCGCAATACACGGACAACAAAAAGGAGAGAAAACGGACTGGTTATCAACCGAAAAACGGAAATGAATGAATGAGAGAGGGAGAGAGAGCAACTGACTAAAACTGAGAAAAAAGAACTGAGAACAGACTAGAGACAGGGGGAAAATGTAGTTTTCTGGAGAGAGGATACTGTAGTTGGTTGTGAGAATTGGGAGGGGGGGGATAAGAAATAATAAGGAAAAGTGATAAATAATGGACCTATTCACAAAAAAAGGAAAAAGTTGGTTTTTTTTGTTACCAGGTCCATAAATAATATAAATAATATATAAAAAGGGTACAATTATAAAAACGGGAGTTTTACTGGAGAGGGGGCTGAGCGGATCTGTTCAGAATCCAATATATTGCTGAATGGTAATTTGAGCATTTTTACTCTGAAATTTCGAAAAACTTTGTCAAAAAAAAAATGTTCCTATTTTCATAGTTGTCAAGGCCCGGCCCGGGCCGGGCCGGGCCGGGCCTTGTCGGCGAAATCAGGGCCCGGCCCGGCCCGGCCCGAAGGCCCGGGCAAATTGGCGCGAAAGTCAAAAATTCAAATTTTTTCAAATTTTTTGAAATTTTTTGAATTTTTTCGCGAAAAAGTCAAATTTTTGAGCATCGTTCAGAATTAGGAGAAATTCAGAAAAATAGTCTAAAATTGACCCATTTTCGATGAAAAATTGAAAAAATTTCGGAAAAAAATGTGTTTAAAAAATGGGTCATTTTTGAAGCCGGGCCTTCGGGCCGGGCCGGGCCTTGAAAATTTTCTACCGGCCCGGCCCGGCCCGGCCCGGGCCTTCGGGCCTTGCCGGGCCTTGCCGGGCCGGCCCGGGCCTTGACAACTATGCCTATTTTGGAATTCCGGTCAGACCAAATCAGATGTTTGTGAACTGACTAGAGAAGGCCTCCAGGTGACCGTGGAGTTACGGGACGTGACCTATATCATTGGAAAGCTGAGTAAACGCTGATTCCAAATATATATTCAGTTTTTGCCCTCGAGGCCTAATATTCGAGAAAAACGAGGTCAAAGTTTGGACCCCTAACAAGTTATTACCTTACCGACGTGTTAAAAATGTCGGCAGCGTGGCGCAAGTGGTAGTGAAGCGGTGTGGCATGGGGAAGGGTGTGGGTTCGGTCTCCGGCCACGCCAAATTTTTTTTTGCATTTTTTGTAATGAACTTTTCAGACATGAAAATCAATAAAACATGATCCAAATTTTGAAAAAAGTGAGACAGGCCTGGTCAGAGAGTCTGAAAAGTTCATTACAAAAAATGCAAAAAAAATTTGGCGTGGCCGGAGACCGAACCCACACCCTTCCCCATGCCACACCGCTTCACTACCACTTGCGCCACGCTGCCGACATTTTTAACACGTCGGTAAGGAAATAACTTGTTAGGGGTCCAAACTTTGACCTCGTTTTTCTCGAATACCAGGCCTCGAGGGCAAAAACTGAATATATATTTGGAATCAGCGTTTACTCAGCTTTCCAATGATATAGGTCACGTCCCGTAACTCCACGGTCACCTGGAGGCCTTCCCTAGTGAGACATTTGATGAAATTGAAATTTTGAAACCATGCATTGGAAGTCACCGTTTCGAAATATCTTGGTTCCAAAACGTCCCAGATTCAAAAAAAAAAGACTTACAATTAGAGCATAGTGAAAGTTATTTTGAAATCGTCGAAACGTCGAAAACTCGAAAAATGTCTAAACTCTCGAAAATCAATTTAAAATATCAGAAATTACCATAACATTCAAGAATTTGGCTCCGGGACGTTTCGAAACTAAAAATGTGGAAAATCACTGGAATACCTTTAAATCCGAAAATTAGAAAACTGAAATCGTATTCATTTCAGATTCCGATACTTCTGAAAATTCAAAGAAACTTTTATTCTAGACGCATATTCTAAAAATTGCTCTAAACATTACGATTCCCGTTCTCTTGGAGCTTTGGTGAAAGAGTTCTTCCGCGCGGTCGTGTATTCCTCTCGGACAAGATTTTTGCTAAATTCCTCGTTTTCTCACTATTTACAACCCGTGTTCGTGTTTTTTATACAATTCACATCATTATTCGAAAACTCTAAAAATTGTATAAAGTCTGTGGTTCTATTGTTACACTGACAAAAATAATACAGTGACCAAGGTACACTGACAATATGTAATGTTTGAAAAAAACGAGGAATTGAGCAAAAAATCTTGTCCGAGTGGACTACACGGACCGAGCGGGAAAACTCTTCCACCGAAGGCTCCGCCTGGGGAACGGGAACTGTAAGGCGATTTTTAGCATATGCGTCAATAATGAAAGTTTCTTAGAATTTTTTGTGAATAAAACCTTCAAAAAACTTCTGGTCACAAAAAATAAAAAATCCCTGCTAAAAATAGAAAAAGAACACTAAACACGTCTGTAACCGGACGTTGCTGGAAGGCAATAAAAATGAGGTCACTAAATTCTTCAAATCGAAAAAAGGGATGACTCCATGTCTACTAGACTCCACTTGCTCCCGAAAAATGTCATTTTCAGAAGTTTTATGGTTACTTAGAGATAGAGTTGTTCGAGAAAAAAAAAACTATCAAAGAATGATGAATGCATCAAATGACGAGTTTAAGAGAGAGAAAGAGAGGGACAGAAATGATTAAAATGATAAGAAGGGGGCACAAAAGAGGGGGGAATCAGAAAACAAAAAAAGAGGCAAAATCTGTAAACAGGAAAAGAAGGAGAACAGCACACGGTACGTTCCTCGTTTTTTTATAATTTATAGGCTGGAATCGCTATTTTCAGTGAATGATTGGGACTAAAGGGGGAACTAAACTAAAATAATAGACTAAAGGGGGAATGGTGTAACAAGTTGATTGGGTGGTTATTGAGATATGAGTCAGAGTACTGAATGTGGTCAGTGTAATTTGTTACTGTAACATAATGGTCACTGTAGAAACGGTGGTCAGTGTAAAATCGACCGACTTTGAGTGCCTGTCATGACTTCCCATTGTATCCGACTCTGTCAAAGTTACATTATTCTTGTAGATCACAAATAGGGCTACATTTTTGTAGTTGACCACTTTTTGATAGCTATTCTAGGTTTTGAGATATCCGGCTTTAGAGTAGTGGACCACCGGCGGGTAGACAGACAGTCTCGCTTCTCTGCGTCTCCCTCCCTCTCGCTCTCCACGCTACTATGTTCAAAGGCGCATATCTCAACACCCTAAACAGCTATCAAAACGTGGTCAACTACAAAAATGTAGCCCTGTTTGTGGTCTACAAGAAAAATGCAAATTTGACGAAATCGGATAAAATGGGAAGTCATGACTGGCTCTCAAAGTTTGTCGATTTTACACTGACCACTTTTCTACAGTGACAATTATGTTACAGTGACAAACTACACTGACCAAATAAAACAGAACTACAAGATAAATGTAAAACACTACAAAAATGGTGCTCTAGATTTGATCTACACAAAAAAAATGAAAAGCGTGGGACATCATGTGATAGCATTACACACACTCAGAGTTCACACAACTCCATTAATGAGATTACCTTTTTTCCCTTTTTTTAAACTTTTTTCTTCTACTCAGTCACAAAATATAATCTCAAGAAATGGGAGGAAGCCAAAAATCTAGCTAATCCACGAAAAACATTAATCACAGAGTCAAAGATCAGCATTTTTCCGTGCCTTGGCATTTAAGGGGATTGAATTTCAGTGGTTTTTTGATGGGAAAGAGGAGAGGAGATTGGGTTTTAAAGGTCAAGCTGGCTTGTGTTCTGTTTCTTTTTTTATTGAGGGCTGTTTAAGGAAAATTTTCATCAGAAATAGTCAGACATTCAATGATTTCAGTGTAGTTTGTCACTGTAACATAAATGTCACTGTACAAAAAGTGGTCAGTGTAAAATCGTCAAACTTTGAGAACCCGTCATGACTTCCCCTTTCATCCGATTTTGTTAAATTTACATTTTTCTTGTAGATCACGAACAGGGCTACATTTTTGTAGTTGACGGTTTTTTGATAGCTCTTCAGGGTGTTGAGATATAAGCGGTCAAAGATCACAGAGACGCAGAGGAGCCAGACTGTCTCGTTGTCTGCGCCTCTCCTTTCCTTGCCACCCGGCTCAAAGATGATACCATACTTTAAAGCCGGATATCTCTACATCTAGAATAGCTATCAAAAAATGGTCAACTACAAAAATGATCTACATAAAATTTTACACATTTTACAAATTGACAACTTTTTGATAGCTCTCTTAGATCTCGCGATATAAGCGCTCAAATATAACTGGAACAGAGAGAGAAAGGGAGAGGGTGAGACGCAGAGAGGCCAAACTGTCTCGTTGTTAGTGTAGCTATCAAAAAGTGCTCAACTACAAAAATATAGCCCTATTTTTGATCTACAATCTCAACATACATTTGAGTGTGTCAGACACCACAGTGTTGTCTCAAAGTTGGTTTTCCCTACTGTAGTCAACTTTTGTAGTCTTGTGATAAACGGAACCAGGAATGAATGAATTAATTAGTCAGAGTCTAGGCTAGATTCTTTAAGTTTTCTAGTCAGAAAAGTTTCAATGAAAAAATCACAAAAGAAACATGGTTTTTTTGATCTACCAAAAAACTATTCCAGGAAGTTGTTTGTCTGCTTCTCTGCGTCTCTCTCTCTCCTTATCTTATCATTTTCAGAAGAGAGTGAGAGAGAGGAAGACAGTTCCGGCTTCTCCTCTCACGCCATTCGTCTTTTTCTCTGCACTCTCTCGATTCTCCATGCTATTTCGTTATTATCAGAATGCCCCTCTGAGACACCCGGAGCAGTTTTCGGTGATAAGTTTAGCGGGTTTTTCGATAGATAGAGAAGAGGTCATGCGGTATTTGAGGGAAAATTGTGAGAAAAAGAAAGTGACGAGTTTGCAGGAAAAGGGGGTGGGTTACTGTAACTATAATGGTAATGGAAATGATCTCAGTGAGAGACGCAGAGAAACGAGACTGTCTGACTTCTCTGCACCATCGTCTCAATAAGCTACCAACTTTGCAGCCCATATCTCAAAAGTGGGCGGAGCTATCAAAAAGTGGTCAACTAGTAAAATGTGTAAAATTTCACGTAAATTATTTTTGTAGTTGACAACTTTTTGATAGCTATTCCAGGTTTTGAGATATTCGGCTTCAAAGTACAGTACCCCTGTGGCGAGGAGAGAGGAGGCAACAACACAGATAAGGGAATCCGGTTGTAGCCATTATGAAATAGTGAGAATAGTATGTATGTTGATGATGACTGATAGGGGCTTGAAAAATAAACAAAGGTGTACCAATGGAAAAGGTTAGAACTCATCATATTGGCACGAAAAAATGCAAAAAAAAAGGGTAAAGTTTGAGATGGCGTCACGGTCCTAGATATTGTTTCAGCAGTTTAAATTTATATTCGTTATGTAGATCAAAACCAGGGCTACATTTTTGTAGTTGACCACTTTTTGATTGCTCCGCCCACTTTTGAGATATCAGGATTCAAAGTACAGTACCCCAGTAGCGAGGGATGAGGAGACGCAGATAGTGAGACTGTCTGACTTCTCTACGCCCTCTCTCTCTCCTCAATTAAAAATTTCATATGGATCGAAAACGCGAGAAAAGAAGAAGAAAACTCATGAATATTTCACTAGCAACTCTTTCCGATCCCATCTGAAACGGGGTTGCAAAAAAAGACAGATGCATTTTTTCTCCATTCATAACCCTTTTTGATCTGAATTTTTAATTTAATTTTTTTCCGGAAATTTCTGAGTCTAAAAAAAAGCTAAAGTTAGGTGGTATATATTTGTCCCCCCAGAAGCCCCCCACTGGCAATAAAACGGAGGAAACACGCAATTATAGAAATCCTTTTCGACATGTGTTCTTTCTTTTGCATAGGGAAAAAAGGGCTGGGTCTGGATCTTTCTTTGCAAAGCTATATATTTCTATTTTTAGAAAATAAAGTTTTTAGCTCCGTAAAGGTAAAAATAGAAAAATTCGAAAGAAACCAGTTTCAATTTGGCATTAAAAATCTCCATGGGAAAATTTTTGCTTATCTATATTTCAACGTCCCTTTGCCGCCTCACCATCTTTAAAGGCTTATATCTCAAAAACCACAAATTCTACAATAAAACTACAAACTGTAAAAATAATCTACATAAAATTTCACACATTTTTCTAGTTGACCACTTTCTGATAGCTACAGTTACTTTTGAGTTACGCGTATTGGAGAGTTGACAGTTGTTCGCATATCCCTCATCTTCAAAGGCTCATATCTCAAAATCGTGCAAAGATATCAAAAAGTTGTCAACTACAAAAATGTAGCACTAGTTTTGATGTACAAGAAAAAATGTAAATTTGACAAAATCGGATTCAAGGGGATGTCATGACGGGGCTCTCAAAGTTGGTCGATTTTACACTGACCACCTTTTCTATAGTGGCAAATATGCTACAGTTACAAACTACATTGACAAAATCATAGGGAAGTTCTCGAAAAAAAACTTGAAAAACTACAAAAAAGTGATCAACTACAAAAATATGCGTCTAGACAAGAGCTATCAAACAAAATATTTAAAAATTTCGTAAAAAGTAAAAAGTAATAAAAAGTATATAGAAGCCTCTAAAACATCTGCACACACATTTCTCCGTCCATCGGAATCAGATGAGATGATGAAAAAAAGAAGGAAAAAGAAAAAGAAGAGAAGGTGAGGGTGGTGGTGAGAGGAGGGGGGAAATGAAATTAGAAGCTGCTCTCAGAAGAAGAAGAAGTGTGTGGTCGTCGGTTAGAAGAGAAAAAGAAGCACATAACAAGTAGTAGTAGTAGACCCGAAAGAAGAGGAGAGCAAAAAAAGAGAAGGAAAGAACCCAGGATCGATGTTGTATAGCTGAGAAAAAGGAGGCGAAAGGGGTGGGGGACCCCAGAAAAACATGGCTATATATAGGGGGAATGGGGGGATAGATAGACAGATAGAAAAAAAGTATATAAAGAAAAAAGATATTAGGTTAGACAAGTTGGGGAGAAGATTGGATTAGGTTTGGAGATTGAAAAATGCAATTGGTCTTGGACACGGGGAAATAGGTTATTTTAGGTACGGAAACTATAAAAATGACAAAAAATTGGATCTGGAAACATCAAAAATCAAGCTAAAAAAATTTGAAAAAATGCATTTAAAAAAAAAAATCAAAATTTTAAAGGTAAAATTGGATATTTATGACTGAAAACTTGTTGAAAACCGCAAAAATTGCCAAAAACAATGTGTAAAATATCATATACAGTACCGGACAAAAAGGAATCAACTTTTGCCTTTTTCAGTGGAAAATGTCCAACTTTGAGAGTGTGTCATAGTAAAACTAACTGTCCCACAAAACAACTTTTTACAGGATCACACAGAACAAAAATAGAACTTCATTTTTGTAGTTGACAGCGTTTTTGTACGGGCCCATCGTAGCAAGTTACATATCGATAAAGTAATTTCTCCCTCAAATCGACCAATTTCAGTGCAAAATAGTGCAATTTTTGAGATGTTTTCTTGAAATGACCGTAACTCTCTAGGGAGTGTTTGTAAAAAAAAGTTGTCAACAACAAAAATGAAAATCTACCTTTGTTCTGTATAATTCATCAAAAATCGATTTGATGCGACAATCAGTATTACCATGACACACTCTCAAAGTTGGACATTTTCAACTGAAAAAGGCAAAAGTTGATACCTTTTTGTCCGGTACTGTAGATCATTTTTGTTTTACATTTGGTCAGAGTATTTGAACAGCGTAGTTTGTCACTGTAACAAAATTGTCATTGTAGAAAAAGTGGTCAGTGTAGAATCGACCAACTTTGAGAGCCCGTCATGACATCCTTTTCCATCCGATTTTGTCAAGTACATTTTTCTTGTAGATCAAAACCAGGACTACATTTTGGTAATTGACAACTTTTTGATAGCTCCGCCCACTTTTGAGATATGCGCCTTTAAAGAGACGCAGAGAAGGCAGACTCCCTAGCTTCTCTGCGTCTTGCTCATATGTCAAGGCTCATATCTCAAAAGTTGGAGGAGCTATCAAAAAGTTGTCAACTAATGAAATGAAGCACTAGGTTTGATCTACCCAAAAATACAAAATGAAATCATGATTTTTAAGCCATGTAACAAAAAGAAATCTTACAATTTCCTGCAAAAAATTTCTCTGAAAACCAATGCTAGACAGACAAATTCTTCAGAATACGCACCCAATCAGACAATGTCATCATCATTTCCAAGAAAATCCAAAAAGATTGTATCTTCCAAGTCAGAACTCTCTCTCTCTCAGACATTCTCGAAGTGATATTTGATGTGAGTAGTATACAGATGCAGTTAGGAGTGAAAATAAAGCACAGGGGGCGGGGCTTAGCAAGCCCCCGCCCCCTGTGCTTTATTTTCACTCCTAACTGCATCTGTGAGAATACCTAATCATCTCATCATATCAGAAAATGATTAACTGATAAAATTTTTGAACTGATAAGAGTGATAAGAGTGATTATACGCGAATGAAAATGCTCAGGGATCAGAGTATGGTGGGTTGAATGACGAAATGATAAAGTGATTACTGATAAGGTGATTACTGATAAAATGATAACTGATACGGTGATTACCGTAAAGTGGATATCAAAACTACATTGCTCAATTCCCCGAAAAAGTGATTACTGATAAAGTGATAACTGATAAGGTGATAACTACTGATAAGGTGATTACGGTAAAGTGATTATCAGGACTACATTGCTCAAATTCCCGAAAAAGTGATTAGTGATAAAGTGATAACTGATAAGGTGATAACTAGTGATACGGTGATTACCGTATTGTGGATATCAGAACTACATTGCTCAAATTCCCGAAAAAGTGATTAGTGATAAAGTGATAACTGATAAGGTGATAACTAGTGATACGGTGATTACCGTAAAGTGTATATCAGGACTACATTGCTCAATTCCCCGAAAAAGAGATTACTGATAAAGTGATAACTGATAAGGTGATAACTGATATGATGATAACCGTTTGGTGATTACTTACTCTATTCAAAATACTTTTGGTGATAAATTAATATTATTCAAATTTGATGATAAGCGATAAGAGATATGATTCTAGATCTAGTGATTCAAAAAAAAAGGAAAAAAATCGAGAGCGAAAAAAAACCGCAGCTCGCTAGACTGCATAATAACAAGAATGAGCTAATTTGGAAAATCAGACTATTATGTACCCCTACTTTTCTCTAAACTCTCTTCTCTCTCACTGGAAACTAAATCACTGACTGTTTTGACACCTCTCCCTCCCTCTTTTCAAAAAAAAAACACAGTTTTTGATTATTAATTAAATTTATTTTCAAAAAGTTTTAATAACATAAAAATGAAAAAGAAACTATTCATTTTGTTCTGTCAATGTTGATTGATGTGTAGTTGATGTTGGTTGATTTGGTTTTTCCCGTTCAAAGGTTGACATTCTAGATATGATGGACAAAGTTCATGTTCTATCAGATGGTAAAATACTACTTTATTACCCCTACTGTTGAATATCTAAAATTTCTGATTCATTCACCCAAGAGTCAAACTCTGCAGAGTGTCCTTCCCAACGAACTTTTACTTGTTTTTTACCCTTGAATGTTCTATGACCCACAATTTTTTCAATTCTATAAACTTGATCTTGTTCATAAAAAACTCGAATCATTTCATGATAATAAAACTTTCCATCTATAATTTCTCCATTTTCATCAGCCAAAGTATACGTTACAGGATCTGTCGGAAAAATATGAGTAATAACAAATACCTCCTGAGTCCATCTTTCCTCGTATCCCTTGTCAAAAGTCCCTTGTTTTGCATAAATTCGTACATGATCCCCGATTTTGTATTTTCGTCTCACTGGTCGTTCCCTCCGCCGAAAAGAGAAATCTCCATTCTTCACGTCGATGGGCGCCTTTTTGATTGATCGGTTTACGGAACGATTTATGCCATCGACCACTTTTGACAAGACGTCAACATACCGCCAATTGTATTTAGATGTCATAAATTTGGCAAGTCTAGATTTGAGAGTGCGATTGGCACGTTCGGCCATTGCACATTTTATCTCACTCTTAGGTGTACAGTGTCGAATAGAGAGAGAATCAAGATAGTTTTTGACGTGAACATTGTAAAATTCTTTTCCAAAATCACTGTACACATAAATTGGTGGGGATTTGAACTTTGAAATTATTTTTTCCAAAGCCACGACAACTTCTTCTCCCTTTTTAGACTTTAGAGGTTCCACGTAAAACATGCGTGAGTACACGTCAACACAGACTAGTAAAAATGTTACTCCGTCATTGTACTTTTTATGACGTGAGACATCTGCTAGATCGATTTGAATAGAGTTTTCAATGCCAGAGGATGTTGTCTGCAATCTAGGAAATTTGGATCGAACAGGAAAATGTTTAGTGTATGCCTCAATATTTTCTAATACTTCTTCCACTCGACGTCTTGTAATCCCTCTATGTTTTACAAATTGATGAATTGCATTGACGGATGAAAATGCACAGGGGTTTTTTGGGTTCAAATAAGCGTCTTTAATTACTTGTTCAGACATTATCTCCACAAACGAATAGTCAGCCTATTTGTACCTTTTCCTTTTCTGAATATTGGGATCGCCGGTAGTCTTGTTGGTTTTATTCGTGGTTTTACTGGTGCAATGTGTTGTTGCCCAGTCATTTGTTTTACAGTCTGACGAGTGACAGGTTTTATCGCTACCGGGGAAGAAAGAGGTGTGTCAGTAGATGGTTGTTCTGGTGTTGGAATTGCAGGTGATAGCGTAGTGCTCATGTCAGAATCGCTTTCGTCTTCATATGATGTATAACTTTTTTGAGTATCATCCATTTCCGTAATGTTTCCTTCATCATAATATTGTTCATCTACTGGTGGTTTTGCTTCAGACATTTGTTTCAAGTTGGGGGTTTTCTCATAGCTCTTCACGAGCTCGTCAAAGGTCTTTAAGACATTTCTGTCAATTATACGCAAGTGTGGTAAATTTTTCACTCGATATAATAAATCTTGATAGAATTGACGTTTAGAATCAACATCTAAAGTCTTATCGTTTAGAATGTCATCAAGAAGACGACGCGGAGGGTCCAGAGGATTGTGGCCATCAATTTCAATTAGCCGGTATCTTTTAATCATTTTAGCTTTGTTGCAATCAGTGCTGGAATGATAATACTTTTTAATTCTGATTTTTTGAGCTTAAATAGCAAATTTCGAGCGACATCAACATCTCGACATTTTGAAATTTGAGCTAAAAGGCCAATTTTTGGTTTCAAAGTAGCCAATTCAACTTTTCCCAAAGGGACATATTTTGTTTTCATCAAGTTTGCAATAATTTCCACTAAAATTGCAACTTCCTTGTCTGTAGCAATAGCAATAATACTTCTTTTTTTCAAAACTTTGTTCAAAAAATCAAGATGGATAATTAAACGTTCAGCCATTTTAAAAATATACATTATAAAGCTATTTATATACTATCGGGAACTCGTGTAAGAAGTTTTCCATTATTCTAAAACAAGGGTCTGCATTAGGATCATTGTTTATCATCATTGCATTGTAAGGTTTACTCATGACTAATTGATATGCTTTCAGAGCTCCTCTCCACTTTTCTCCAAATTGTTGAATTAGTAAATGTTTAATTTGTGAAGCATCAGAGAGATTTCGCATTAGAATTAGATATGTAGAGTTATTTCTTGTAGTTGGAGGGAGAGCAAAAGCAGACTGTACGAGGTTAAAAATTGCACAATTATAGTGATGTGCATAGACACAGAATAAATCATTCAAAAGATGAAGAGATTTCTTGTCTCTGGCAAAAATATTCATCAAATCATCCATCACAATAATGTTGTTTTTGAAACGATGTTGTTTTAAAAATTCAACATCTGGTATACCTTCAATACAAGTAATTTGCGGTAAATGCTTTGGTATTCCATCATTGTCAACACCATAAAACCAGAAAATGTTATCGATATTTGTAGAAAAACTCGAGTCTAAATTTTCCAAAATTTTTCGCACTAGACTAGTTTTACCAGACTGAGTAGCACCGATAACTGTGGTTTGAGAGGGAAAGCGAAATTGAAAAGGCGTCATCTTAGTTTTTTGATCAAACATGGGCAGATGGCAATGAAAATTGTGATTGTGAAAACGATATTTATAGTGATGATGGATGGGAAGGCTCCTTGATCGTGGTCAATCGAATGAGTGTAGTTTTCTGAGGAGGACGTAAACGGGCTCCACATTTTTCAAGCATTAGAATGATTAGTGAACCAAATATGAAAAATGTCAGGTATTTTATACTGGAATCTGGTCGACTATATTCAAAATCTGGGGCTGCAAAAATGGGTAATCTAGTGTATCTTGTAGGATTCACACAAGTCAACACTGAATCATTATGAACAATTGTTCCATTTGTAAAAAGTATTGTCAACAATCCGCCTACTACGTTAAAATCCTGTAAATTTTCCACCCTCCAACTAGGATTTGAGTCTGCATCTTCTAATTTATAAATGTACGGGTCTCTCCATAGATAAATTTGACGATGTACATGGTCAAAAGTGAACAAGTCTGAATAAATGTCCAAAAGATGTGTCTCATTTTTAGTAATTTTTAGCAATCGTCCAAAGCAGTGCATTAAAAGTTCTTGATCTCCAATCACATCAAATGTACAATTTTTATTGATTTTATAAGTCTGGGACCTGTTATCGACAAGTGTGTCTTCAAACTGATGGAAATGCACAAGTTTAGGTTTACCAAACATATTGTACCCTTCAAAGTGTCCAAAAAAGTTTGTCTCTACCGGTACATTAAACAAATCAAATTCAATAGATGGTTCAGTTTTTGTGAAAATTGAGACACATGTCACGAGCGGAAGAAAAAGTAAATACATCATTTTTAAAAATAACGTGTTTTGACGCCTTTTATAGTGTATAAAAGGGCAATAATTGACTGAAATTCCAAAATGGAAGACTTTTATTTAACATTACCTTCTTCTACGGAAACTCCATCCTTTTCAAACACACTTTCTGTTTACACCACTAGACTCCCTCAAGTTTTAAACTTGGAAAAGGACAAATGGGTGGTAGGTGCAACTGACATAATTTACCCATATTCTTACAAAAATGTAAACAAAGTTTTAAAATGTTACATTCATTTCAAAGATGCTCGTCAACCAGTTTATTTCAATTTCCCTGCAAATCAGTACAAGACAGTAGATCAAGTTTTGTCAGTTTTGAATGGTAATCCACGAAAAAGAAGAAATGTAACCGATGCAGGACATGATGCAGCACTTGTAGGGGCTCTCACAGGCGGTGAACAAGGACATACAGAAGGTCCTAAGAAGGATTCTGCCTCACAAGATGTGGTACTTGTAGGAGATCTCACAGGTGGTGAACAAGGACATACAGAAGGTCCTAAGAAGGATTCTGCCTCACAAGATGGGGTACTTGTAGAGGCTCTCACAGGTGGTGAACAAGGACATACAGAAGGTCCTAAGAAGGATTCTGCCTCACAGTCACATGTAGAAGCTCTCACAGGTGGTGAACAAGGACATACAGAAGGTCCTAAGAAGGATTCTGCCTCACAAGATGTGGTACTTGTAGGAGATCTCAAAGGTGGTAAACAAGGACATAAAGAAGGTACTGAGAAGGATTCTGTCTCACATGGTCAGTCACTTGTAGGAGCTTTCAAAAAAACAGGACAAGAAGGAGGTCTTATCGACAAACAAACAGATGCCGAGATGCTTGCGTTCCTCCTTACGTTTATTTTGCTAACAATGAAGGAAAAGGAAGAACGAGATCAATTAGTTGAAGCGCTTCAGAACGGAGAGACAGATGGTGTGAAAGAAAATGAAGATGTAGTGAAAGAAAGTGTCGAGAAAAAGAGGATGGAAATGATGTTTTGAAAAGAATACTTGAAAAACATTTTGTCGAGTTGGAAAAACTACATGGTGTAGATTCGAGTCTTCAAGAAGCACTTAGGAAAATGGCGGATAATCAAACGACCTTCCTAGAAACATTGCAAAATGTCAATAACCCAAACACTTTGAATAGTATTGTGAGTAAAATGTCTGACGACCAATCTGCATTCTTGAAAGCACTGTCTGAAAAGGAAGATTCGTCAGCGGTAAAAAAGCAATTGATGCATTGAAAAGTCAATTGATTAACAACTCGAAATATGAATACAAAAAACTAATTGGAGTCATCGAGGAATCTAGGCTAGATGAATTGACTAGCCTACGGAATGCCATGAAGCCAAAAAATGTACCTTTTATTGGAAATTTAATCAATTTTAAAGTGGAAAATGATGTTTTGAAGGTTCAATTTAAAGATTCCAATGTTTTATTCATTGAATTTGATAAGGAATGTGCATATTTCTTAGGTTTTCACAATTGTATTGTGAAAAATAACGAAACAGCTTCCAGTAGTATTGATTTTTTTGGTAATATCAGTACATTGTATGTATATTGCGATGTTGTGGATCAAACTATTGTTGGAAACTCTAAAAGTTCTCTTCTAACTGTAATCCCGTGTAAAGGAAAGTATGGCGAAATGGTGCAACATACATTCCCAGTCCCTCGTTATCTACCTTTGATGAACGGGACCATTGATTCTATCAAAGTCCAAATACTTTCTGAATTTGGAGACCGGATTCATTTTAATTGGGGTAGTACTATTATAACATTACATTTTCGAAAAATTGCCTAGTTTATATTTACTTAAATAAAATAATTATAAGCATCTCTTAGATAATTGAAAATAAATAAATCATCGTTGACCATCTTGATAAAAATCTCACACAGAGTCTCAAATCGCACCCCTCTTGACATCATTGCCTGTATGAAGATGCAGTACCCGCCACATGTGACAGCCGATAGGCTTTGATGACGAATCGGGTTTTGAATAACGCGAGGGAAAAGTCGTAGAAATCTTTGAATATAAACATTTGGAGGTTCTGCGAGAGAACAAAAGAAGAAACAAGTGTTTCCGTTTACGAAAATACTCTGCCAGTGACGTCCAGGTTCATTTGAAGGGTCGGTATTAACAATATAGCCAAATTTTTTGAAACGAGGTCTTTTCTTTGGTAGTTTGTCCGCCATGACAGTACCCTTGTACCATTTTTTACTAAACCGATCGTTGAAGAGGATTTGATCAATTTCGTAGCTCCACATTTTTACTATAAATAGACGTAAATTCAATCCATTTTATACATGGCGCCTGTACCTATAGATTTGTCCAAAATTGATTACAAACGATTGATTCGTAAAAATGTACCCGGAAACGGACCTTTCCTAGGGGTTCGCTATCAAAGAGGAGGTCAAAGAGGTTCCGGGTTAGGCGGAATCTTGACAAGTGCAATAAGTGCTCTCCCTTCATTTCTAAATTCATTCCTAGGACAACAATTGACTCATTCTGGAAACCAGGTTATTAATGACATCGTTTCTGGAGAATCTCCAATCTCTAGTCTGAAAAAACGTGGTAGAGCTGTAATCAAAAATGTCACCGGACTCGGTCCTCAAAAACGTATAAAAGCAAATGTCAAAGTCCTTAAACCACCCTTTGTCAAGAGTAGACGAACAGAATTTTTAAATGCTTAGTAGACTCGACGTTAAATCCCAAGATGCAATCATTGACGATCTTGATTTCACTACAATGCCTGCAACCCAAACTGCAGTTCTTTCAAGTCGGAACAAAATAATTCGTAAGTTCACTTAAAAAATTCTAATATCAATATTTGTCTTTTACAGCTTTGCACAATGCCTTTTTGAAAAATGGACCCTGGGAATTTATTTTAACTGCAAACTCACGTAGTTACTTAAACTTGAAAAAGACTTGGATGGTTTTTACATTCAAAATTACTGATGCTGCTGGAAAACCGGTAACAGATACAAAACTCTATGCCCCAGTGAACAATATAGCTCATTCTATTGTGAAAAACTTTTCCGTGCACATCAACTCCCAACTAGTATACCATAATTCTGTTAATTATGCATACAAGAGTTATTTTGAAAACTTGCTAATGTACAGCAATGAACAAAAGAGATCTACTCTTTCAATTTCTGGGTATTCTCCTGATTCGGTAATTGACAGTAAAGACGATTCTGCATTCAAAACCAGGTCTGCTTGGGTCAAAGACGGAAAGAAAATGCAAGTAGCTGCCAATATTTCAATTGATTTGACTAATCAACCACGTGTCTTGTTAAACAATTGTAATATGAAATTGACAGCTTATCCAAATTCTGACGAGTTTTTGATCGACAATTATGAAGACTCTGGTGTAAAGTACAAATTTGAAATTGAAGAAGTTTACTGTATTGTTAACGAAATGGATCTAGCTGATGGATTGGCCAACGAAATGGAAACTGCTCTGATGGAGCATAAACTGTTTCAATATCCCTTGATTAGTCCTCAAGTACGATCTTTTTTATCGAATCGAGCCGGTTGGATTCACCGGCAACGACCTTGTACACTAGCAAAATGCCTCGACGGATATTCATGGGACTAGTTTCTGGGGAAGCGTATAATGGCCACTATAATAAATCACCTTTCAACTTCCAACCGTTTGACCTTAGAGATGTTCACATTGATTATTGTGGTGTTACTCTTCCTGGTAGACCAATGAACTTGGATTTCGGAAGCGGAAAGTGTGCAGAACCATATTTAATGCTACAAGAAGCTCTCGGTCATACGCGTAACAACACTAGTTGTAATTCTATAAGTTTTGATCAATTTAAATCTAAAGGCTTCACAATATTTGGTTTTGAACTAAGTCCTGTGCCTCAAGATACCAACCTTTTCGATCTAGTCAGGCCGACAAATTTATCAATCCGCCTAAATTTTAACAAACCCACTCCTTCTGGTGGCATTTATTGTATTGTTTATGCAGAATTTGATCAGATTATTGGTCTAGACTACCAGAGAAATCCAATTATTGATACTGTTGTATAAGTTATGTTTAATGAAATTATTTATTTGAAAAATTAATAAATAGAAAAAACAAAGCAGAACAAATGTAATTTAAGAGTTGAGGGTGATTCCAATCATTCGTCGAGCTAGTTTTTCAACTTTTTTAGATAGTTCTTTCTTGAAGTTTAAATCTTTAACATATCCATGTTTTCTTCCTAGAACGGTAATTTGTTTTGACACAGATATTAATGCATCCCATCTCTCCTTCTTCTCCAATTGTTGTCGCTCTCGTATCTCTTCATCCGTCTCCGTCTCAATGTGATGAATCAAATCGATTGGATACAAACTGTTTTCATCTTTTTTGATATAAACATATGGACCTGATGGGTGGTTGGATTGCACCGCCCATTCCCGTTGTATGTAGCTGGCTATACTCACTAATTGACCATTTGACCACCAATACTCGTGTTTGGGGCTTAAAAATAATTTTAAAGAAATATCAATAATTATGAATCTCACTTTCTTGAGATTTGTGGAACTCCATAAATGGTACAGCGACGGTGTCGAATTCGTAAATGAATACTTCCGACAAAATCATCCAGAATTTGGTTGAGAACATCATCGGATAAAGATTTCCAATTGGGAAAGTTTTGGTCGAGGAAAGACTCAAAACGGGAAAGCATAATGAGGTTTTGTTCATTTAGTCAAGTTTATATACATAATTTAGACTCCGCCCACAACTAGAAAAGAGCTATTAATCAATGTCAGAGTTCATCGAAGGTCTTTGAATACGAACTGCACACACTTCTATTGGGTGATAACGACCAAGAACATCTGCTACTACTGGAGAGAATGGAAATGCCAAGGTGTAGCCATAGTCGTCCAGGTACACTTCTGCTACACTTCTTCTATTATTTAGCATTCTTGTATACGTTGCAATGTAACCACTGTAAATTGGAAATTTGATGTCATTCAAATGAAAAACAACTCACTGTATTATAATGGGTAGTGGAACGGTTTCGTATGTTATTGTATTCCAAACACGCAAAACGTTAGGCTGATTCAAAAACGATGTATACCTCTCAGTGATGGACGGACTCAAGTTTTCCAAATGATGTCCGTTATGAGTGATAGCATCTTTGAGAAAAAAGTCAATTTCCTGAAAGTACCCATATCAATAATACAACTAAATTGAAAATAAACGCACATCGTCTTCGCATGGAGGGAGCCAAAACGGTGAACGTGGTATACGAAAACGAGACATAATGACCGGAGGGACCGTTTTCTTGTACTTTTATAGTGAAAAAAACGTTTTGTTGATTTATAGCATTGAAAAGTTTGAAAGTATGAAAAAAAAACAGTAAAATAGGAATAATCAGGGTTGAAAATAAAACTTCCGTTGCCGGAAAATGTTCAAACATGGAATGAACCTTGAAATACACAAGAAAATGATTAAGGAAGATGTGTCAAAGGAAAAGTTGACTTTCAAAAAAAAAGTCAATGACCTAGTTTCAGTGAGAGAGAAGAGAGTTTAGAGAAAAAATAGGGGTACATAATAGTCTGATTTTCCAAATTAGCTCATTCTTGTTATTATGCAGTCTAGCGAGCTGCGGTTTTTTTTCGCTCTCGATTTTTTCCTTTTTTTGAATCACTAGATCTAGAATCATATCTCTTATCGCTTATCATCAAATTTGAATAATATTAATTTATCACCAAAAGTATTTTGAATAGAGTAAGTAATCACCAAACGGTTATCATCATATCAGTTATCACCTTATCAGTTATCACTTTATCAGTAATCTCTTTTTCGGGGAATTGAGCAATGTAGTCCTGATATACACTTTACGGTAATCACCGTATCACTAGTTATCACCTTATCAGTTATCACTTTATCACTAATCACTTTTTCGGGAATTTGAGCAATGTAGTTCTGATATCCACAATACGGTAATCACCGTATCACTAGTTATCACCTTATCAGTTATCACTTTATCACTAATCACTTTTTCGGGAATTTGAGCAATGTAGTCCTGATAATCACTTTACCGTAATCACCTTATCAGTAGTTATCACCTTATCAGTTATCACTTTATCAGTAATCACTTTTTCGGGGAATTGAGCAATGTAGTTTTGATATCCACTTTACGGTAATCACCGTATCAGTTATCATTTTATCAGTAATCACCTTATCAGTAATCACTTTATCATTTCGTCATTCAACCCACCATACTCTGATCCCTGAGCATTTTCATTCGCGTATAATCACTCTTATCACTCTTATCAGTTCAAAAATTTTATCAGTTAATCATTTTCTGATATGATGAGATGATTAGGTATTCTCACAGATGCAGTTAGGAGTGAAAATAAAGCACAGGGGGCGGGGGCTTGCTAAGCCCCGCCCCCTGTGCTTTATTTTCACTCCTAACTGCATCTGTATACTACTGATGTGAGTAGATCAGTCATCATTCAGAGGAATATGCTACAAATAGAAATATCCATTTGGTTCTGATGACGTGCGACATGTTTTTCGGATCGAATTGGAATCAGGGAGATTGGAGAAAAGACACCTGGGGCGCCTGAGGCGCACTTGGGAATCTTTGGGTTACTGTAATAATCATAGAGATGTTTCCAGTATAGAGACGCAGAGAGCACGCAGAGATGCTAGACACTCTCGTTTCTCTGCTGTCTCTCCAGTTCAACAACCAACTTTAAAGGCGCATATCTCGAAAGTTAGTGTAGATATCAAAATGTTGTGAATTTGTAAAGTTTTATGTGGATCATTTTTGTAATTGACAACTTTTTGATAGCTGTGCACGGTTTCGAGATATCCGGCGCCAAAGTAGGGTACTCACTCTAATTAGAACGAAAAATGCGCTCTATCTTTAAAGGCGCATATCTCAAAAGTGGGCGGAGCTAGCAAAACTTGTTTAGCTACAAAAATTTAGCCCGGGATTATACCCTGGTAACCCATTCTCCTAGGTTTTCTGCCTTAACCAAGATCTTCTTGGCTAAATTTTTGTTAGAAATGTGGTTTTCGGCATTAAAAAATTAGATTTTGAATAATTTTGACGTCGAAAAAGAAACTTTCCAGTCATTTTGATGTAAAAATCACATTTTGGAGGTAAAAATGACTAATTTTGGCAATATCCAACTTTAGAGGCGCATCTCAAAAATGGGCGGAGCTATCAAAAGCTGTCAACTACAAAAATGTAGCCCTATTTTTGCTCTGTAATAAAAATGCAAATTTAACAAAATTGAATGAAAGGGAATGTGAGGACATGCTCTCAAAGCTGGTTGATTTTACACTGACAATCTTTTCTACAGTGACCATTATGTTACAGTGACAAACTACACTGACCAAATTAAATATTTTTCGAGAAAAAGACGAATTTTCGACAATCATTCAGACTTGAATTTTTGAAAACACAACAAAAAATGTTCACATTTTCGATGAAAAATTTAAAAAATGTAAAAGAAAATTTAGAAACATTTTTTGAAGACGGGCTTCGGGCTCCTACACCAGCCTTACCAATTACACGTTTTTTATCTACCAAAATTGCTACGTTCTCTCCTCTCAAGACACCCTAGAGCTCTTAATGAAACTGCTCTCTGACGCCTAAAGTTTGAAAGTCTAAGAATCAACAGGGCTCCCTCCCCTCTGAACTTCTTCCCCCTAATCCGAATATACATATATTTTAATCTTTTTATTCTCTACCCCCACATTTTTTCTTATTCATAATATGCGCGCTTATATCAAAAGAAATGTACAACAAAACAGATTAATCCCTCTTTTTTATCTTTTTTTTTCGTTCAAGCCGGATCAAGTTCAGAAAAAGAGAAACTAAGGGAGTGAGGGGTCGAGAGGTACAATCGAACCTGCTAATTTAAAAAATTACAGTGGTTTTTTATGAAAACTTCTAAAAATTGAGTTATTTCAATTTGAATTTTTTAATTTGAAATTTTTTCTAATTGTCAAAAAGTGTTTTTTTTTTCTAATTTTCTGACGGTCAAAAGCATTGTGTGTTTTCCAGATGTCTGACCCAACACCACCCATATAAGCAGCTTCAAAAAAAAACTCAGCTTCAAAAAATAAAAATCTTCTTTTATCCCCAAAAACTCCTCTGCAATTGACGTCAATACAAAACCATAAATAGGAAGGGATTGACATTAAAAATAAAATGAAAAATGACAATCTGGTATTAACTTTTTCTTAAGAAAGCTAAAAAAAACATCCAGAAATAATCAAAAACCATAAAAACAAAAACAAAAAAAGTTGCGCTCGGGGGCAAAACCGAACCCTGCATCCTTTGATTGGTAGCGCAGCCCACTACACAGGTAGACCGCAAAGTCCCAAAAACGGACGACCAACGGCTGAGCGGCCGCAAGCGTGCGAGTGGCGAACGAACGGCGGATGAACGACCGCAAACGGGCCAACGACGGCCCGTTACCGGCCCGCCAAAACACTGTTAAAAACCAGTCAAATAATGGATTTTCGAAGTTCTGCTTCAAAATCATTGTTATACCATTTATAATCTATAGAAGTTGTTTGAAGCTATCATTTTCTTGTTTTTGACATGTTATGAAGCAAACGGACGAACGACGGATTAATGACGGATCGCAAACGGACTAATGGCGGCCTAGTGGCGTCTCAAAGTGGAAAAACAGGCTGAGAAAGGATTTGTTCTAGAAAAAGCACAGAAACATATAAAAAAGTAGTTTTAGTATTCTAATAATTCTATAGAAGTCTTAATGATTGATTTTTGAAACAAAGTGAGATCACACGACCGAAAATCAATGCAACTAGTGGCTCAGCGAGCCGTCATGGTGTGAGGGGTGACTATACTTGGAGTACATTCAGATTTTCATATTCAAGAATTTATCAACACACAAGACTGAACTAGAAGGGCACTTTAGAGTAGTTTCCAGTCACAATCTCACAAGTTTTACTGTAGATTCGCTATTTGATCACTTCCTACTTCTATTCAGACAGTTTCGATTTTTTTTCGAAAATGTGTCTTTAGGAATTGTCATGTTTTTTTTATTTTATGTGTTTTTTTAGAAATTTATTATTTTTCACTGAAATTTCCGAGAATTCGCATTTTTTGAGTTGACTCGTTGAAGCTGAAGCTCGCAACGACACTCCGAAATTACGGGCGCGTCTTGTTTGTCGTAAATCGACACTGATTTTTTTTCCACGCGAAAATTTTATTTTCCTTCATTTTCCTTCAGTTTTTATGGCATTTCTTCCATTTTTATCAATTTCTTTTCGGTAAATAATTTTTATTCATCTGTCGGAAACGTTTTCACTCGTTATTTATCACTAATTACGACGAAGTTCTCTATTTTCAGGCAAACCGAGAATTTCGCCGTCGGCGCTGCTCTACTGGACACCAAAAACAAGGAATTTCAAAGGATTCGTAAGGTTTGTATCAGATAATTGCTTAAATTAAGTGGGAAAAAGAATATTTTCAGCGAATGTCACTGGAATCCCAAAAGGTGTGTCCAAATCGACAAGCGGAAGAGCTGGTTAATCGATAAGGAGAAGAAGTCTTCAGTGGAAATTGGACTCAGTGGAAACAAAAAGTATGATATTCGCGCTTTTTCAAATAGTGGAAACTAAGTTAGTATTTTTTCAGAGATCAAACAGTCAAGGTCGCCATGGTTCATAAACCAAGTTTGAGACTTGGATACACCATTGTCGAATGGCGATGTGACATCAATGGAAACGGAAGGAGGAGCATTATAGCAAAAACAATCATCTGGAGGAGAGGGACCACGTCGTCATTACCATCAAACCGACATTATTGATGCCGATACAAACGACAGTGGAAACGAACTATCGATGGGAGGAAGTAGTAGTTAAGTCTTTATAGACGATTCAATGTCCCATCATCGTGGAGAACACTCGAAGAATCATCATCATCAAGATCGTCTTCTCGGTCAAACGGCTACTTCGTCGATTCAGGGATTTCAACAATTCACTGGTTCCATGCTCTATACCCCGCCATCTGCTCTCATCGCGCACCACAACAGTCAAATGACATCTTCCCAATTCGATCATCACGAACTTCTGGCTTTCGGAGAATGAACGTTCAGACAAAGTGAGCAGTGCCGAGTTCCAAGAAAAAACTTTTGAGTGATAAGTAAGTTGTCCAATAACCATGAATTGTATTGTAACTTATTCTCTTTCAGATTGGTTCGATTCGTCTACAAGTCGGTTAATCTCAACGAAGATTGGACATCAAGAGGAACGACGAAAGGAAGAAGTGAAGAGTGTCTCTCTCGACTTGCCTATTTGACTCGGAAACTGGACGAGAATCGAGCCAAAAGGCGAACTTTATAAAGTATTAGTCACCTAGTTATGATGTTTCTTTTTAAAATTATTTTTTATAAGTGTCAACTTTTTTTGTTTATTTTATTTTGATAATAAATAATTATATATAATAACGAGTACTGTTCGCAAAAAAACCATTTTTAACAAACCTAATGGGGAGCGGGAAGGGACCAGAATGGGTTGAAAACGGATGAAAACCGGTCCGTCAGCGTCTCAAATAGCGAGAAAACGGGCCGTCTACGGATGTCCGACGGACCGTTGGCGGCCCGTCGGTCAGCCACAGAATGTTCGCCGGTGATCCGGCGCTGGTCCGTTTTTGGGACTTTGCGCTCTACCTGTGTACCACTTCGCCACGCTCGCAGTTCAAATTAAGGAGTGAAAGGCGCATAAAAACTGCAGGATTTCAAAGGTTGCTCGCGCGGTTCTTCGAGTTATAGTCAACGCATAATTGTAAAACCTAAAAAAGAGTTCAGGAAATCAAAAAATTATACATTTTTCCCGCAAGGGATTAGAAATCTCGCTTATTATTCAAATCACCGGATTAGAAATTCCATGGGAAGGCACGTTGAGGGATTTAACAACAAGAAAATTATGCAAAAAAAATTTAAAAACTACAAGAAAAATACAAAAAAGAAGCTAATAGGTCAAAAACAAGTAAAAAAAATAATTGTAAAATGATCTAAATGGAGCCATCGGTGGCGTTATAAGGTCTCCGGTGTCGTCGATATTTTTCAGTTT
This sequence comes from Caenorhabditis latens, assembly GCA_002259235.3. NCBI lineage: Eukaryota > Metazoa > Nematoda > Chromadorea > Rhabditida > Rhabditidae > Caenorhabditis > Caenorhabditis latens. The sequence goes on along the minus strand of CM056092.1, from coordinate 12,944,980 downwards.
GCATTTCGTATAAACGGGATACTGTCCGACTGAAAGCGAACGCCTCCTCGTCACCACTGAACACATTCGCACTCATTCCTTCCTGAAAGAAAAATATGACTCAAATTTTAGAAATCTAGACCGGAAATTCGAAAAATTCTACGTACATGATCAGATTTAATACCCAAATCATCCATAAGGGCACGTTTTGAATCACTGAGAGCATGATGAGCAACATTATGACTCTCGAATTGGAAGAGCTCGTCGAGGGGCACTGCGGCGCCGATTACCACTCGTACCTGGAAGAAAATTTGGTAAAAATTAAATATTTTTTGTCTTGTGCTTCTGTCTGTGTGTCCGGACTCCGGAGGTCCATTTCTTGACATTAAAATGCTCAAAAATGCTGTCCGAAAATCTATATTTTTCACCATTTTTTATGGAAAATATAGACTTTTTGTCATAAAATTGCTCGACATCCGGACGTCCGGATGCCAAAAAAAAACTAAAGTTTCATTATTTTTGATTGAAAATATCGTTTTTTCCAGATTTTTCAGCATCAAATTGCTCAAAACTGAAGAAAATAGCATCTATCTGTGTGTCCAGATGTCCAAAATCTCTATTTTCTCTCTATTTTCAGTGAAAAAACCTCGTTTTGAGAAAGAAGACGAGGGAATAGAAAACCCAATTTTGTAAAATTGGTTATCACTGAAAATTCGCTATTTTCTTTTCGTTTTGAACATTCTAAACAGTTTCTCCGAGCTCCAATGAAAATATTTTCAAACTCCCGCGTACTTTCTGATCATAAAACGTGTCAATCATGGTAATAAATCGTCTCATCGCATTCCATTGATCCTGATTCAGCACTGGCACATTTCGAACGATAACCGTATGGAATACTCTCGCGTAGACCAAATAGTCGACAGCTCCCTTCGCTGTCATACATAATTCTTTGAAATCAACATCCGCCACACCGCCACAACATTTCTCGACGACCACTCGGCGGCCGAGGATTTCCAGCGTTTTCGAGCGAACATCTGGAATAATGGAATAGGGGATTTTGGGACTGAAGCCGATTTTTTAAATGTTTTAATTCAATTCTTTCATTTTTTGCACTGAAAATCCAGTATTTTTTTAAAGTTTTCAGACGTTGTAATGGGTGGAAAAAGGTCCCATCCATTCAAAATAAAATTCTCTATAAAATGAGCCAAAAAATGTATATTTTGGTAGGAATTGATTTTTTTGATACAGAAAAGCCGATTTTCAGCAATTTCAGTCATAAATTAATTTTCTTTTTTCTATTTTGATAGTTTCAGAGAATCCTCAAATACATGCTGTGCAATTTCTGTTCGAAAATGTTTCCTGCCAGAAAAGATATACTTATTTTTCTGAAAATTGGTTTTTCTGTATCAAAAAAGTCAATTTCTTAACAAAATTCTCGTTTTCTGGCTCATAAGGTAGTGAATTTTATTTTGGATGGATGGGATCCGTTTTTCATCAATTGCGACGTCTGAAAACTTGAAAACACTGCATTTTCAGTGCAAAAAATGAAAAAATTGAACTAAAAAATGAAAAAAATCGGCTTCACCTTTCTTGCAGTTATTTTTCGCAGTGTGGGAGACCGTGGGATTAGAAGAAATTCAACAAATTGAAAAAAAAAATCAAAAAATTCGATTTTTGGCGCCGAGTACCCGGTCTTGACAAGTATAGTTTTTTCTGAAAACTGCTAAAAAATGGGCGGAGCCTTCGGAAACTCACTATCAGTTTCATTAGCAGCAGATGTCTTGAAAGCAACATCACATTGATTATTCGCATCGTCACCATAGAAATAAACAGGATTCTGATCTCCAGAAGCACTCCGACGGTAGTCCATTCCAGAATCAAGGGCAAGTGAGGCACATTTATCCTGAATATTTATGTTAAAATTGAAGCGTTCAGACTTAAGTTGAAATTTTAAAAAAAAAAGTTGAAATTTGGACTTTTTCGCAAAAAAATCAAAAAAAATTTCAAATTTTTGTACTGCTGCAAGTGTGCTCCATGGAACTTCCTAGACTAACTTCTAAAATAGTGATAAACGGCAAGAATTGATGTCTCTGCAATCCATTTTTATATAATTCCGACGGCGCTCTATTCGAAGTGGCCACCATAACCAATCCCCGTTCGAATAGCATTGAGAAGAATCTCTTGAGAATCATGGCGTCGGCGATATCGGTTACCTGAGAGAAAATAGGAATGCAAGTGTGCTCTATTGATAATTATCAGCGCGACACAGTTCTTACAACTGCGCTCTACCGAAATTCCCTTTAAAAATGTCTATTTTTCTCTGAGTCTCTCAATTTCGAACACAATTTCTTCGGTTTCGGTAGAGCGCGTTTGTAAGAAGCTTGCCGTGCTAATACCAACCTGAAACTCATCAAAACACAATAAATTCGTCGTTTCCATAATCTCATCGACGATAACTGGCACTGGATCGAATTTTCCGCGAGCTTCGTTACTTTGCATTTTTAATTCGTGCATTCCTGAAAAATTTGGTAATTTTGAAGGAAATTTACTAATAAAATCATACTTTTCAAGGCTCGAAGGACCGGATAATTGGTGTCAAAATTCAAAATTCAAAATTTTTCGAATTTCTTGAACTTTTTCGCGAAAAAGTCAATTTTTTCTGAACTTTTTTCTTGAAAAACGTATTTTTTTCATTTTTTCGCGAAAAAAGCAAATCTTTTTGCAAAAACTTAAAATTTTTCGAATGTTTTTGCGAAAAAGTCAAATTTTTTTACTTTTTCGCGAAAAAACTCGAACTTTTGACTATCCTTCAGAATTAGACGAAATTCTGAAAAATCACTACAAATTTTCACATTTTCGATGAAAAATTTCAAAAATTTCAAAAAATTTGTACATTTTTTCAGCCGAACCTTCGGGTCGGACCTTGAAAAGAATGGAAAAACCGCGCTCCACCGAACAAGTCCGGTAGGGCGCACTTGCTACAAAAATATTTTTCAAAAAAAAGGTATACTTTTATGAACATTCTGCATGAAATCATTGAAATGAACTCGTCGTTTCTTGGTTATCGGACAATTTTCAAAGAATAAATCCATCAACATTGTCTTTCCACATCCAACTGATCCGTATAGATATATTCCACGTGGTGAGATGGTTTTTGGGGATTCCTGGAAAGAAAATTGATAAAATTTGAAAAAAATCGGTCAAAAATGACCGAAAATGTGAATTTCGTACTCAAAAATAGTTTTTCTGGCTAAAAATTCAAAATTTTTGGTTTTCTTTAAGAAAATTAGCAAATATGTCAGCTTTTTTCCACTAGAAAAGTCAATTTTGCACAAATTTTTGCGAATTTTTTCGTTTTTTCCTCATTTTCCTCGCACAAACCTCTTTTTTCGACTTTTGAAACATTTTCCAGAACCCAGAACTCGTTTTTTCTGATAAAATTGAGATATTCGGCGGCTGATACGTCTCGATTTCTTTTCGCAACCGCTCAAAGTCCACAATCATTTTTCGCTGAAAAATTCAGTTTTTTGCATTAAAAAATCATTTTTTCTGTTTCTCACTTGAAAATCGTCCTCTTTAAGAGCTCCTTCGTTAACTTTTTTCGAGTATACATCACTTAAAGTGACCAGAAACCGTTGAATTTGGTGAATTTGAGTTTTTAATCGAGACGGGGACAACATTTTTCACTTTTTCAGCGGGAATTCCTTGATTTGGCAACAATTTTTTGAAAGAAATGAACTAAAGCCACTGATAAGAGATCATAGAGGCTGAAAAAACGGGCAGAACAATGTGTTTTAATGATAAAATAACACAAAGAACGATTAAAATCGTGAAAAACCGGCGGTCCTCTCTGCGTCAACACTCTCTAACGCGTGACCATGGAGCGCGATTGTGTTTTTCAAATTGGCGCGGGGTTTGAATTAGGTTTTTTTTGAAAAAATTTAAATTTTTGATTTTTGGCTTTAAAACGGTTTTTTATTCAACAAATGTTATGGAAATTGTTCTTTCCGCTGTTTGGAGTTTTTTTTTTTGAAAATACTTGAGCAACATCTTTTCAAAACTTCAAAAAACAACAATTTTAAGTGGTAATACATACGAATACATATATATCAAATCTTCTTAACACGATTTTTAAACATATTTCCACAAAAATATCTCAAGAAGTCTCAAAAATCCGAGAAAAGCCTCCAATTGCACGGTGATTTTTTCGCTACATTAAATTTGGGTTTCTCTTCCATATTTCTGCTTCTCGCTAGGCCAACGGCCCTGTGAGGCGAATGCGCTCCGCCGGACAACGCAGTGTAATTTTCTCTGCCATAATCTTCTATCAGCTATATAAAATAATTGAAATCAAAAATCGAAAAAAACGCGTCCATACGCCCTCCGTAATTTGATCTAGTTTTTGTAGAAAAAATTCTAGTCGTTTTAATACCTCCTTCATAAAGAAATCTGGAAAATTTTGAAGTGATTACCGTCAGTGTTAATTTCTCTTCCACAAACTTTGGCGAGGTTTTAAAAAAATATGAATCCATTATTTAAAAAAAACGCTTCCATACGCCCTCCGTTTTTTATCTAGTTTTTGTAGAAAAAAGTTCTAGTCGTTTTAATACCTCCTTCATGAAGAAATCTGGAAAATTTAGAAATTAAATCCCGATGGACTAGTTTTTGAAATGGCCTAGATTTGAGGCAGCGAACGAAGAAGCTAAGCCTTTAAGTTCAATTTAACTAGGGAAGGTATGGAGTTATGAGTCGAGACATATATCGCTAAAACGGAAATTTTTCACTGAACAATCGTTCGAAAAATGAACTTATGTTATGAAACTAGAAAGTATTGATGTGGAAAACATCTAACATTTGAGATTGCGACTGTATTCATCTGTTCTTCGGTGTTAAGAAGCCTCAAAAGTGCAATTCTATGATGAATTCACCTCACTTCTAGTTACGTTTTCAAGACATCTAGAAGATAATCTTATAAATGAAATGTAGTGAACTCTGAAACATTTACAATCACACAAGAAAGACAAATCTTTTTTACTGAGATCTCACAAAAACCTGAATAACTTTTTTCACAGAATCGTTTCGGAAAATTGGAATACAGATTTGAAATCAGTGGAAAATTTCCGTTTTAGCGATATATGTCTCGACTTATAACTCCATACCTTCCCTAGTTAAATTGAACTTAAAGGCTTAGCTTCTTCGTTCGCTGCCTCAAATCTAGGCCATTTCAAAAACTAGTCCATCGGGATTTAATTTCTAAATTTTCCAGATTTCTTCATGAAGGAGGTATTAAAACGACTAGAACTTTTTTCTACAAAAACTAGATGAAAAAACGGAGGGCGTATGGAAGCGTTTTTTTAAATAATGGATTCATATTTTTTAAAACCTCGCCAAAGTTTGTGGAAGAGAAATTAACACTGACGGTAATCACTTCAAAATTTTCCAGATTTCTTTATGAAGGAGGTATTAAAACGACTAGAATTTTTTTCTACTAAAACTAGATCAAATTACGGAGGGCGTATGGACGCGTTTTTTTCGATTTTTGATTTCAATTATTATATATAGCTGATAGAAGATTATGGCAGAGAAAATTACACTGCGTTGTCCGGCGGAGCGCATTCGCCTCACAGGGCCGTTGGCCTAGCGAGAAGCAGAAATATGGAAGAGAAGCCCAAATTTAATGTAGCGAAAAAATCACCGTGGTGAATTGGATCCAAACTTTGATTGTCCACGTGAAGTACACGAGATTAGCGGTGGAGCGCGTTTGAGAAATCTGTTGAAATTTGTGTTTTTTTTTCAATTGCGGTTTTATACTGGTTTTCGGGTCCTTTTTGAGCTCAAAAAAGACTCTAAAATTATAGAAAACAATTGAAAAATTGTGGTAGATTATATAAATATCAATTCTTCTTCAAAAAACCTTTTTTCCATGAATTTCATAACTCTAACCGATTTTTTCTTTGATTTCCAGTAAAAATGACATCACTATCTGAATCACGGGTAATATACGAGAGCGATCTATCAATATTCAACGGCAGACTGTGTTCTCTTCGGATATTAATACATTCTCAGACGGAAAATCAAGTAAAAGTGAGATTTATCAACAAAAAATCAATAATTTATTCCCAAAACAATCAGATCCGTGTCACCTCCTCCTCCGATGTCTCAATTCTGCTGGACAGAACTATTGAATTCACAGAGTGTCAAAAATTAATAGAAATTTTGAATGGAGTAATAAAAGCACGTTCCCAGGACCCAACAATACTCGGACCACGTATCGATCAAGTATTCGGAGATTCAGAATTCCCTTATCGATTGATTGTTCAGCCGAGAAATTCAGATATTCCTCTTATTAATATTCCAATGGCACAAGCATCGCCAGAAGAGCGTTGTGATCACATATTGCAGTTGTTTTTGGCGGAAAAAGTGAGATTTTTGAAAGAAACAAGTCGAACATTGAATTAAGAGCTAATAAATCCGATATTTGGCATAAAAATCGATTTTAAAAGCCGCGATATCAAATTTTTCTCGAAGTTTGGTGATTTTGTGCTTATTTTAAAGATGAAAACGGTGTTTTGCTTGTTTTGCCTCAATTTTTAGTTTTAAAAAACTCGAAATTCAACCTAAAATTCCAACATTTTCAATTTTTTATTCAAATTTCAACAGTATTTGAAAACGGTATCAAATCGTGCATTTCTCGCCAGTAACTGCATTTCAGAGCCGGAAAATGCAATTTTTGCAGTTGTATTTGACAGAAAAGTGAGATTTTAGATGAAATACGTCAAAAATTGGTTCATGAGCCAAAAAACCGAACGTTTGTCATGAAAATCGATTTTCTAAGCCGAGATATCGATTCAGACAGTTTTTTTATCCAATAAAAGTAGATTTTCAAAACGGGAAAATCGGATTTTGAGCTGATTTTAGAAAAAAAACGGTTTTTTCGTCCGAAATTCGCATTTTTACTTCAAATTTCCCTGAAAAACTCAATATTCCCACGTTTTGAATATTTTCGTCCAAATTTCAATAACATTCCAAAAACGTTATTAAATCATCCATTTCTCGTCAATTTTTGCTGAGAATTGGTTTTTAACTCAAAAATTGAATTTTTAAACTAAATTTTCACTAAATCTTGAAAAATTTAGTTCTAAACCCTCAAAAATCAAAGTTTTGCCTATTTTCTCTGTTCTGTAAAAATTCAATTTTTTCAAAAAACCTGCATTTTTTCACCACCAAAATTCCAGACCCAACATCAAGCCCAAATCGCAAAAACCGAAGAACTATCGAAACAACTTCAGAGTACTGTAGCGGAATACAATGCGGTGAGTTTCTCATCGGAGTGTTGACTGATTCAAAAAGATCACAATTTTTGGTTCTAGAAACTCGAAATTTTCAGCGATTTTCAGTGAGAAAACGCCCAATGCACCCCAGTCTTTGCTTAAAGTCAAATTCTGCCTCTTAAACGCGCCAAAGGTGCGCCAGACATCAATTTTTATCAAAAGTTGAAGTCGTCTGGCGTGTCTTTGGCGCGTCTACAGGACCGAATTTGAGTTTTGCCAAACGCTGGCGTGCCTTTCACGCGTTAAAAAAAAATAATCACAAAAAATGACATTTCCAGCTCCGCCAACGTTGTGAATTCGACGAGAAAGAGATCAGTCTGCTCCGCCAATTAACTCGAAGCAATTCAGAGAACCGTAAGAGAAATCGAGATGATTCAGAAGATACTCCAATGAAGAAACGGAGATGTCGATGTGGAGACGATGAATCATGTGGATCGGATTGTGATGGAGAAATGGAAGAAGACGAGATGGATGATGATATTTCAGCAGATGTTCAGATGTTCAGAGCGGCTGCGTCACAACTACAAATGTCTGGACGCGAATCTCATAATGGTGAGGGGGATTGTGGGGAAAAATATTTTTTAGGAAAAATTTTGGAAATTCCTACTGAAATTTTTTTAATTTTTAAACTTTAAACATATTTAAGTAACAAAAATGCTGATTTTTCCTGAAATCTGAAAATATAATAACATTTAGTTTTTTCGTAACATTAAAAGTTTATGGTCAGTGTAGTAATTTGGTCAGTGTAAGATGGTCAGTGTAGTTTGTCACTGTAATCGGTTGGTCAGTGCGATGACCGAGTTTAGGGATTTTAGGCCACGACTTCTTCTTCTTTAAGAGGTTTTCGGAAAAACCGTTTGAAAAGTTTTGAAATTTCTACTGAAAATTTCAAAAATTTAGAAACAAAAATAGTGGTTTCACGATTTTTTCTGATTTTTTTCTAATTTTATACTCAAAAACATGTTTCCGGAGTCTTTACTTGAAACGCTTACAGTTTTAATACAAATTCAAGATCTTTGCCTCCGAAAAACTTATTTTTCAGACGGTTTTCTAGATTTTTTTCCCGTTTTTTTCAGTCAAAAATTTTTGAAAAGAAAGTTTTTCGAAATTTGTTCGGAAAAGTTTTCCGCACATCCCTGATAGGGATAGGATAAAGTTTTTTCGTATTTTCTGAAGCTCCTCCCACTTTTGATGTAGCGGAGCTCTTTTTAAGAAATGACAGTTGTTGTAAAAGTAGGCGGAGTCAAGCGTTCACAGGTTCTCCAAGACTTGGATTCCAAGTTTTGACTGTTTCGTACATACTTCTGCTCCCTGAGATTCCAATATTTTGTACTAATATCGCAAAAGTGGGCGGGGCTTGACAGGGTTTAGTATGCAGCAGAGTTGCGCGGAATTCCGACTTCCGACTTCCTTGCATTTTTTCACTTCCGCCTTCTGTTTTTGAAAAAATCACTTCCGCGCAACTCTGGTATGCAGACTTGTCAAAAATTGGGCCAGGTTCAAAACTCATCTTTGAACGTAGAGCTGAGTGTCCGGATGTCCTAAAGAATAGGTTTTTGAGCGAAACATTCAGGATTTTTAACCAAAAAAATGAAATGTTTTATCAAAAACCGATATTTCCGTGTCCAAATGCGAATTCGGGTGTCCGAAATTCAAATAATATGAGCGAAATCCCAACAATTAACATAGTCAACGTACATCTGTGTGTCCGGGTGTCCGGATGTCCATAAGTCTCACAGACGAATATCTGGACTGTTGGGTACACAGTTGATCAGTTAGACGATTTTCGATCAATATTTTGATAATTTCGGACATCCGGACGAACAGACGGGATCCATTTATTCGCGGGAGCCATTTATGAAAAGAAACGAATAAGCCAAAACAACTTAAAGAAACTTTGACTTCGTTTTTCTTGAATACCAGACATCGAGGCCAAAAACTGAATATATATTCGGAATCAGTGTGATTTCAGCTTTTTGAATATATAGGTCACATCTGTCTTACTTTATTCAAAAACGGAGAAGAACCTAACATTTCGAACAAAAAACTGTCTCAAACAACACAACTAATCAATTCTTCTTAAAATCCAAATAATTCGCAATCGGCAATGCTCCATACTTCTCCACACACGCATCCCGAATGAAACTATATTCACAAGCAGCCATCTCCCACCCATTCACTTCGTACGAGAACAATCGATAACCGAGTTGACCGATGTGATTGAGGAGCTCGACTTGAGCACGAGCTCCTCCGTGTACCTCTAGATATATTTGACACACGTTATACGCCTTCAAGAATGGAATCAGACACGTCATCTCGGCACCTTCTATGCCAATCTTCAGAATTTCGATTTCCGAGACATTCGAGCTCTTCGCAAGGTCTTCTATCGTATATTCGTCTCGAGACGTGTCGGTTTTGTCGGTGATTTTGGCTTTTCGAGTTTTTCCACGCATCTTTGCATACGTGTATTTGGTATCATTATGTTGTTCATCCTGAATATCAGATTTTTTGAAAGGAGGACTAAAAAACATAATTTTTTTGGTAAGAATTTTCTGGTTTTTTGTCAGTTACAGTGACAAAATTGTCAGTGTATTGATAATTATGCTTAAAAGAGGACCGAAGTAATTTTTTAAAATTTCATATTCTGATACTTCAGAAAATTCTAAGCAACTTTCCACATTGGAGCATGTGCTAAAAATCGCTCTAAATGAATTCTGAATTCCCGGTTTTCCCGGCTCAAAATGAGCCTTCGTGGAAGAGTTTTCCCACGCGAATTTCTTCCACCGTGTAGTTCTCTCGGACAAAATTATTTCTTGATTCCTCGTTTTCTCGATTTTTTCAACAAATTTTCGCGTTTTTCTTTTTTTTTACGATATAAATTGAAAAAACACGAAATTTCTTTGAAAAAGGCGAGAAAACGAGTAATCGAGTAATCATTTTGTCCGAGAGGACTACACGGTGGAAGAAATTCGCGTGGGAAAACTCTTCCACGAAAGCTCATTTTGAGCCGGGGAAAACGGGAATTTAGAGAGTTTAGAGCGATTTTTAGAATATGCTCCAATGGTGAAAGTTGCTCAGAATTTTCTGAAGTATCAGAATCTGAAATTTATCTTCCAAGAGGGGACTCACCACATCGAATCCATAAATCACACTCCGATTACTCGTCGTTCTTTGCCATTCCTCCTCGAAACTAATAATATTGTTGAGTCCCAACGAGAATAGTCTGAAAACGACGTGAAAGGTGCGCCAGGTGATGTGAGACCCAGAGAAGTGAGAGACTCACACTGAATTATCTGGAATTCTCCACGGATTGCACACCCACTTCCCGCCGTCTCCAATCATGCCAACTCTCACTTTCGACGGACAGAACACCTCCATGGCCAGTGATCCGTAGAGCAGATAGTACTGGTTTTCAGCGCTGATATTAGACAACGTCTTCTGTCGGATAGACACTTGGCTCGAAGAGAATTCTTTCATTTTCTGGGAATTAAGCATAATTAAAGGAGGACTGAGGTCATATTTTTTTAATTTGAGATTCCGATACTCGAGAAAATTCTGAGCAACTTTCATCATTGGAGCACGTGCTAAAAATCGCTCCAAACGCTCTAAACTCCCGTTTTCTTGACTCAAAAGAGCCTTTGTGGAAGAGTTTTCTCACGCGAACTTCTTCCATCGTGTAGTCCTCTCGGACAAAATGATTCCTCGTTTCCTCGCTTTTTTCATCAAAACTTTGTGTTTTTTCAATTTAAAAAGGAGAAAAACACGAAATTTTGTTGAAAAAAGCAGAGATCGTGAAATAATTTTGTCCGAGAGGACTACACGGTGAAAGAAATTCGCGTATGAAAACTCTTCCACGAAAACTCATTTTGAGCCGGAAAAACTGGGATTTAGAGCGTTTAGAGTGTTTTTTAGCGTACGCTCCAATGATGAAAGTTGTTCAGAATTTTTTGAAGTATCGGTTCAAGCATGATTATCACTACACTGACAATTTTGTCATTGTAACTGACAAAAAACTGAAAATTCTTACCGAAAACAGCACTTGGAATTCCGTGGAGTTCTGTGTTCTCCCCACAAGTATTTCATCAATTTTCGTCTGGATTTCCGATAGTTTTTGATCTACACTGCTCTTCGACGGTTTCCCTCCGTAATTCGTCTTACTCCACATCAAAAAGTTGAGAAACGTCAGACATATTATTAGCGGCCCACCCTTTCTTACAACTGCGCCCCACCGCAAACGAGAGAGTTTCGGGGAGAGACGCAGAGTTTTTACTCGCGCGAACAAATATTTTTTACCATTTTTGACCTATTTTCGCTGTTTTTAAGAACAAATTACATAAAAACTTTAGAAAAATAGGGAAAATAGGTCAAAAACTGTGAAAATAACTAATGGCGCGAGAAAAAAATCTGCGTCTCTCGCCGATACTCTCTCGTTTGCGGCGGGGCGCAGTTGTAACGAATTTGCTCGGCTAATATCACTGAGATGATGATATTCTGACTGGTGTTAGTCATAGTGGAGAGGCAAGTTCAAATAAATTTGTTGTGTGGAATTCTTCTTTCCAAATTTCAGAAACGTGTCATTTTTTTCCGGAAGTTTCGTGGGAAGGTCGGGGTCGCAAAAAAGTTTTCGGGACTTTTTGAATCACGTGGGATTTTTTTAAATCGCAAAACAATTTGAAATATCACGATACGGTTCTTACAACTACGCTCTACCGAAACAAAAGAAAATTATGTGCGAAATTGAAAGACTCAGAGAAAAAGAGACGAGGGAGTTCGGTGGAGCGCAGTTGTAAGAAATGTGGCGAGCTAGTATTGGAAAGATACTATTAGCTCGACACAGTTCTTACAACAGCGCTCCACCGAAATGCCTTTGAAAAATGTCTCTTTTTCTCTGCGTCTCTCAATTTCGCACACTATTTTCTTCGGTTTCGGTAGAGCGCAGTTGTATGAGCCGTGCCGGGCTTATATTAGAAAGATATTTAAAAAATTTGAAAAATGTTATTTTTGGAAGTTCCCCTCGCGCTTTTTTGTTGTCTAAAATTCCAAAAATATTTTGTTAACATGACTGATGTGGGCGGTGCCTCACTAACCATTACAAAATTTCAAAATTTCAGTAGAAGTATCATCAGATGGCGGAAAAGACAAAAACGAGATGAGTCTCATGAAACAACTCGAACAGATTTCAAGTGTCATTGTGAAAGGTTAGTCCGTCCCGCCCGGATTCAAAAATGGGTACTCAAAATGACAAAATTTTGAAATTTAGGATCGGGTTACTGTAGCTGGATCCTGAAAATTTTGGATCGGGATACTGTAATTTGCTGAGATACTGTAGTGAATGAGAGTACTGTAGTAGGATCCCAGTTTTGTAGATCTGAGGTACTGTACTAGGATCCGACATTCGGGTTACTGTACTTGGATCTTGAAAATTTAGGATCAGGTTACTGTAGTCAGTGAGCGTACTATGATAGGATCCCAGCTTTTTAGATCTAGGTTACTGTACTAAGATCCGACAAATTTCGGGATCAGGTTACTGTAGCTGGATCCTGAAAATTTTGGATCGGGTGACTGTAGTCAGTGAGGATACTGTAGTAGATTCCTAGTTTATAGATCTAGGTTACTGTATTAGGATCCGATAAATTTTAGGATCGGGTTGTAGCTGAATCCAGAAAACTTAGGATCAGGTTACTGTAGTTAGATCTTGAGAATTTTGGATCGGGTTCCTATAATTTATTGGGATACTGTAGTGAATGAGCATACTGTAGTAGGATCCCAGTTTTTGGATCTAGGTTCCTGTACTAAGATTCAACGGCGTTTTTGGGTCGGGTTACTGTAGCTGGAACCTTTGATTACGAAATTGCAGCTCCAAACCTTCCATCCACCAGCACAATGCACATAAAAATGGAGGATGGACAAGAGGAATCGGGTCCGATCGTCATTCAGGGACAAGGATCATCAGAAGATTCTTCATCTGGAGTCAAACAGAAAGTCGTCGGTGTCGTTCAATACGTAATCTGTCAGCTGTGTCCGGAAGAGGAACAGAAATCAATGGATCTGTCGAATCAGCAGCAGATGGAAGAACATTTCCTCGATAAACACGTGGATAAGGAGAAGAAAAAGTGTGAAGCATGTCCCTCGGATCAGTTTCAGCCACATAATATTGGACAGCACTATAGATTACATACTAATAGGTTGGATTTTCAATTTTCAGAGTGTCTACAATTTTCTAATAATTCGTGCCAAATTCAAATTTTTTTGAAAATTTTGGACTTTTTTTCAAAAGAAAATATCAAATTTTTTAGTGTATATGCATGCCAACACTGCGGAAAACGTGGACGACGCAACTATCTGATGTCACATGTTCGAACGCATACCGGAGAGAGACCGTATAGTGTGAGTTGTTAGGAAAAAATACCACCGAAATCTGAAAATCTGAAAAAAAATGGCCGAGTTTACGGAGTCTAAGCCAAAACTGGCCTAAAATCACAAAATTACTTCAGGAGACTGAAAAATTCGGATTCAGCGTGAAAAAGGCTTTGAAATGAGTATAATATCAGAAAATAAGTTGGTGGCCTAGAAATCCAATTTTTGAAAGAGTTAGTCCCCCGTCCAAATTTCGTTGTTTTGCTGTTTTTCGGGGATTTTTCACTATTATTCGATAGGACTGCATTTTTTTCACCAATTACGATAATAGCTATGAGATCTTCGCTCTTTTCAGATAATTAATTAAAGGGGGATGGCCGAACTTTTCGTCTTTGTGTTTCTAGGCCACAGAAAGTTCTTCCTCGCCCGGGGAAAAATTTTCTGTGGCCTAGAAACACAAAAACAATAAAGTTCGGCCAGCTCTGATCACTCTGGTGTTTTGAGCATTTTCTTTTACGGAAAACTCGCTTCGAAGTGGTTTTTGATATGTATCTTGGAATTGTTCATATTTTTCTGCAAATTTTGAACCATATACCCGAAAATTTGAATAGGATGAAGCGACTTTTCCCCGAAAAATCCTGTTTTTTCAACAGTAGTTTCAGACAAAAAATGAGTTTTTGGGGCTATTTGAGCTATAATTCGAGTAAATTGACACGATTTTATGTTGTTCTTCAGTGAATTTAGCGAGAAAAAGTACTTGGAAATTATGTTTGGGGTGCTGAAATGTTCCCGTCAAATGAGGAGTATGCTACTAGCTCGACACAGTTCTTACAACTGCGCTCCACCGTAATGCTCATGGGAAATGTCTCTTTTTCTCCGAGTCTCTCAATTTCGGTAGAGCGCGCTTGTAAGAAGCGTGCCGTGCTAATAGTAATGACCATATTTTTCTACACATTTTGAAACAAATTCCCAAAATCCTTATTATTTTTTTTTCCAAAAATTGCTTTCAGTGTGACACCTGCTCAAAATCGTTCTCCGACGCGTCGACTCTCCGCCGTCATCGTCTCGTACACACTGGCGAAAAGAAGTATCAGTGTCCGGTGTGTGGACGGGCGATCGCTCGAAAAGATAACGTGAAAGTGCACATTCGAAGTCACGGAATACACGTTTGAGCTGACGAGACAGAGAGGTATTGCACCGAGTGTTTGCACGAGATGCTTGTATTTCTGTGTTCTGTTGTTTTTTTATGATTGAAAATAATAAAAAAATAAATTGATTCGCCCTCACATGTCTTGTTCTTTTTGAGTTTTGTGGTCACTGCACCCGCGTATTTAACACTTTTTAATTGATTTTTTGTTTAAAATAAAAATTTATCTTTTTGTGGTTTCCAGATGGTAATCCAGAATGAAGACTCGCGGAATTTGGCAGAAACATTGGATGAAATTTTGTAAGTTTCTGCAAAAAATTTTTGAATTTTTTAAAAATCTGCATTTTGACGTCACGGTGTTTGCACCACAGGATGTCTCAGATTTTACGACAATTTATTGAAAATAAGAGAATTTATATATTTTTATTCAGAAAACTACAAGAAGAACTCCAATCCAGGATAGGAAGTTCGAATAAATGTCTGGAAACGAATTTCGAGAATATCAAAGATTTTGTGAGTTTTTAAGGGTTTTTAAAAGGAAAATGTTTAGAAATTGTTGTGAAATACAGAGAAATAGACGAAAAAGTCAAGTTTTTGACAAAAAATCTCATTTTAGACAGGAAATTTGGATTTTTGTAATTTTTTAGAAGTTTTTTTATTTTCAGCAAGCCCCGCCCACTTTGTGAGTTTTCTTGGGTTCTTTACCGGAAAATACCAGAAATTGTTGTGAAATAGAGATAAATAAGTCGAATTTTTCACAAAATTCTCATTTTCTGCCGGAAAATTCGGATTTTTGTAGTTTCTCTATGAATTCAGTTATTTCTAGCAAGCTCCGCCCCCTCAATTTTCTCAAACATCAAAAATCGTCACTCTTTCTGGACTCTTTTTCTTCTTCCTTTTCTGAATTTATGCATGCCCTCTCCCTGGTCCCCCGTTTTCCGTCCCATTCCATCTCATAATAGATATATGCAAATCGTATTGCCTCACGCACTTGAACTCATCAGTATTCTCTCTCTCTCTTTCTATCAGTTGGGTCCCCTCCAGTGTGTGGTTTCGAGACCGCTTCGAGAAATGTTCAAAAATTTCTCGAAAAAATATCGAGAAGTTTTCCGATAGTTTCTCGAGAAATATTTTTAAAAAAAAAGAAAAAAAGAAGGTATCGAGACCCAGATTTTCAATAATTTCCCGAAAAAATCGAACAGTCTTCAGTGTGTTTTGAAACCGGACGTTTAGAAATCAAACGTTTCGCAACCGTTTCAAAACCTCCAGTTGCGAAATGTCCGTTTTCGAAACACAATGAAGACCATAGTTGTCAGGGACCGGCAAATTGGAGCGAAAGTCAAAATTTGAATTTTTTTTGAATTTTTTCGCGAAAAACTCAAATTTTCGATTATCATTCAGAATTAGAATAATTCTGAAAAACAGTCAAAAATGGTAACATTTTCAATGAAAAATTGAAAAAATTTCGGAATAAAATGTGGAAAAAAGGTCATTTTTTGAAGCCGGGGTCCGGGCCTTGACAACTATGCTGAAGACTGTTTGACAAAATTCAACTTCCCGGGAAAAGTATCGAGAAATCACTCAAAATCTCCCGAGAAAGTATCGATACTTTCGAAGAATATCGAGAAAGTTTCGAGAAATTTTTCCCGATAAATGTCTCGATAATTTCTCGAAATGAGGTAGTATCGAGAAGGTCATATCGATACTTACACACTGGTCCCCTCTTTTTTTTTCGTCCCCTCCCATTTCCATTCTTCTTTGGTGTTCTCTGTTTGAATAATACACGAGAAAAGTCACGCAGACTAAAGACATTTGTGATTGAATTGAGGCGCGGACGACGACGTTTCCGTCTTCTGAATCCTCCTCTCCACGCCACGTCAGAAGTTGTCACACATTTTCAGCGTTTTTTTTTGTTTAGCATACATGTCAGTTGATGGGCCGCACCGGGTGGGAATTTTTACTCAAAAACCATAGAAAAATACCAAATCAACGAGTTTTCAGCCCTAAAATGGTTGAAATTCCAAAGTGGGTACTGCTGGTCGAACTTTTTGTTTTTGGGTTTCTAGGCCACGAAAATCTCTTCGCTGTTCGTTTTTCGATTACTCCACAATAATCTCAAAACTAACGGAGGAAGAACTTTCCGTGGCCTAGAAACACAAACAGTAAAAGTTCGGCCAGCACAGCCCAATTTTGAAATTTCGAGCGTTTTCATACGGAAAGTTCGTGACTTTACAGATTTTGAAACACAATCCCGAAATTCCGAAATCTTTCAAAATTGGGTTTGAAAGCTATTCAAAAGTCTCATTTTTGAGTACTGTACTAGTGAAATGTCTCTATATCCAGACATTTTCCAACTGAAAAATTGACGATCTGAGTAATTTTTCGCAATAACAGATATTAGCAACTGCGCTCCACCGCAAACGAGAGAGTATCAAGGAGAGACGCAGAGTTTTTTCTCGCACCAACACAGATTTTCACATTTTTGACCTATTTTCGCTGTTTTTCTGAAGTTTTTCGTAAATTTTTTATGAAAAACATCAAAAATAGGTAAACGACTGGGAAAATCTGTGTCGGCGCGAGTAAAAACTCTGCGTCCCTCGCCCATACTCTCTCGTTTGCGATGAAGCGCGGTTGTAATAAAAATGCTCGGCTAGTAAAACACCTCAGATTGCAATTAAACCTCTATTCCAATTAACCTCAAATACGAATTCTGAATTCTGAACACCGCCCAACTCACTCAAAATCTCATAATCCCCAACCTTCTCCATATCATATTTCACCACACAGTGTGTTCCCCTTCTTTTCCCCAATTGTTTGTTTATCCTTTACTCAATCCATAATTCCCCGTTCACGGGGTCCCTCTCGGTCAGCTGAGAGAACTCTACGAGAAGAAGTCAGATTTAGAAGGGAGAGAGAGGGGGTGTCATGTTTCTTTTTAGAAGAGTCTATCTCTTTTTCAACTACTTCGAAACGTCATTTCGGGTGGGGAACGCTTTAATTTTTGGTCTATTTAAGAGGGTTTTTGCTCGGAAAATTAGAATTAGCGCCAAAATGGCAAATTCAATTTTAAAAAATTTTTGTGAAATGGTAAAAATTTTGACTATTAGAAGAAATTCTGAAAAATTTTCACATTTTGCTGAAAAAAAACTTTTTTAAAGCCAGGCCTTCGGGCCAGCAAAAGGGCTCTACTGATAACATCTTTCTCTCATCATATTTCTCCGTGGAGCGCAGTTACTCCATTGAGAATCTTCGAAGCTCACGTATTTTCACAAAATAATTTTCCTGTTTTCTTTGATGCAAAGGTTTCTAATTTTGTATGCAAATTGACCCAGATCAATGACTCAGAAGGGAAGTCTTTGGAGACGTGGCTTTCAAGCGACTAATAAATCTGATTATAGGTATTTTCGACCACGGGGAGTCTGTTTCTACAGTCAAAACCTTGTAAATGTGTCAGCGAGACGAGTTGTGAGCTCTCAAACTTTTCATATGGTTATGCTTTTTCACATGGAATTCCAAATCGGCCACATATATGCCACTGCGCGGTTTGTAATTCCATGTGAACAAGCTTAACCATTTGAAAAGTTTGAGAACTGATAACTCGGCTCGCAGAGACATTTAGCAGGTTTTGACAGCAGAAATGAACCCCCCCCCCTACTCGAAAATACCTTTAAACAAATTTATAGGTCTTTTGAAAGCCACGTCTCCAAAGAGTTCCCTTGTCAGAAGTATGAGAGACTCGAATATTTTCCCCTGAACAGATTTTCCTTATTTCTAACCTTCCGAACGAGGAAGTTATCTCTCTCTTGATATATAATGAATTCTGTTCTCTCGACATGAAACCAGTATTCAAATTACAACAAGTGTGTGTGTCCAATTCTCCTCCCACTCTCTCTTTTGGTTTCCCTCTTGACATCTGCTGTTCGAAACCCGAATCTATGAATATTCTATCGAAAAGAGAAAGAGAGATCATGATACCAGATGTGTTATGGTTTTCAAAAATTTGTTGAATATTGTGAGAATTTTTAAAGGTGTGTAGAAAAAGTAAGGATATTCCAATGGCAGTCCGCAAATTTCCAGTTCGAAAACGTTCAAAATTCTGAAGATTACAGAAATGACCGAGTTTTTTACTTTTTGTGTTTCTAGGCCACTGAATATTCCTCCCTAGTTTTCTTGAAGTAGCCATTTAAACAGACGACACTAAAGCAAATTAAGATTGAAGAATAATCACGGAACTTTCTTTCGATGGCCTAGGAACACAACAGTGAAAACTTCGGCCAGCACTTTTTCAAGGCATTTTTTTTCGGGATTTTATATATTTGTCCGCTGGCATCGAAAAATATTTAAAAATCGCCGAAAAACAGCAAAAACAACGAAATTTGGATGGGGGACTAACTTTTTCAAAATTTGGATTTCTAGGCCACCAACTTATTTTTTGATATTATACTCGTTTCAAAGCTCTTTTCACGCTGAACCCGAATTTTTCAGTTTCCTGGCCTAATTTTGTGATTTTAGGCCAGTTTTGACCGAGGGTCTAGTTTTCCGAAGTTTGGATTTCTAGGCCACCAACACTGATCTTCATAGATCAACACTAGTGTTTGCACTTTCTATTAAATCGGCTCTCAGTTCAATAATGAATGACATCATTCCGTATCTTTCCATTAATCGAAAGCTGTCAGCATCTGTTCCCTCTTTTATCTGTTTGTTCTCATTACTCACTGTTTATACTCGCACTGTGGGACCGAAGGGTGTGAGAAATGAACTCTATAGTATCAGAGAGAAAGAGACAGCCGACAAATACGATCGGAACTGTCAAAAATTATTGATAATAAAGGATTGATGTTCGACACTTTTAGAAGATCAATTTTCTATCATTTTCAAAGAGTTTCACTTTTTTGAAACGCTGGCGTATTAGCTCGACACAGTTCTCACAACTGCGCTCCACCGGAATGTCGTTGAAAAATGTCTCTTTTTCTCTGTGTCTCTCAATTTCGCACACTATTTTCTTCGGTTTCGTTAGAGCGCGGTTGTAAGAAGCGTGCCGTGCTAATCGTTTCTTTGAAACTCTGGCGTACCTCTGACGCAATTTTCTCTTTTCTTCCAGGTATCCCGTGCTCATGCGTACATACCGATTCTGAAGCAGATACCGAAGGATATGATCGAGATCTGCGAGAGGACACAAACACTCAAAAAGTTGATTAGTCGATTGGATAATAAGGAGGAAAAGACGGGTGATAAGAAGTGAGTTTTTAGTGTTTTTTCGCGAAAATTTGGTTTTTTTGGGAAAATTCTAGAAAATAGTAGGTTTTTCAGAAATTTTCAGCCTTGCAACGGTCTAAAAATTCAAACTTTTTTTCAAAAATTTTCTGATTTTTAGAACGATTTTTGTAGGTTTCAAAGCTTTTTGATGAATATAATTGAGAAAAACAGGAAAATTTTCGCAAAAATAGTTGTCAAAAGTCTTTAATTTTTGATAGTAACCGCTAAGCCCCGCCCCTTAGATGCTATAATTGACTTGACCAATCTCAAAACCAGTCCCTCTTTAAGTTAATTGAAAATTTACCTTTTATTTCTCTTTTAGAATTTTCTAGTCCTATTTCGAAAATCCCATTCGTAGAACTGAATTCTTCAGAATTCTGAATTGCCCCCATAAAACCATTAATTTCGGTTGCTAGGTGGGACGAAAGAGTCTTTCGGAAAGGCATGAGATTTTTGGACTAGATGTCGTCATTTTTGAATAGACCACTTCAAAGAAAAAACGGCTATAAATTGGAGATTTTTCTAGATGAAAATGTCTAGATCCTGGTTTTCCGCTATCTGATTTTTAGAGCATTTTCGAGATTTTGAGAAATTTTCTTCTGAAAATAATTTTTAAAAAATAAACAGTTCATTCTTTTGATATTCTTTCAATTTCTCTAGTTTTAGACACTCTTCTAATTGAAATAGATGATTTTATTTATTTTGGGGTTTCAGTATTCGAAATAGTGTGAAAATTCATGGTACAACTGATTTGATGACCTAAAACTCGTGATAAGCATCTTTTCCGACCTAAATTCCTCGAAAAAGAATTTTGATCTAAAAAATCAAAGATTGATATATAAAACACCCTTTTCGACCTGTCCTAGTTCCAAAATGTCTGGTTCGAGATACCCCTGTCTTCAATTTTTTCCCTGAAATGTACAGTACTGACCATAAAGAATACCACTGGTCAACCGGCGTTCGCTAGAGATTTTAGATTCAGTACTGTTGCGAATTTACGACAAGAATTGTCAAATTTAAGACCATTCTTCGCGTAATATTCAAATCCGACCCGAAAAATCCATTTACTTTTTCCGACTTCCGATTTCCGGATAAGAATGTTTTATTTCCCGACAACTCAGCACAATAACAAATTCCAATTTTTTTTTTGAATTTTGAACCTCCTGAATCTCCTATAGTCTGTCCGGAGTTTTCCCGTGATCTGATCCTATAAGTGCCCCCTATCCTCTGTTCTCTTCTGAACATTCTAAATTGATCTCATAAATCTTTCCACATAGCACGACGACGACGAAAAGAATGAGTTAGAATGAGAGAGAAGAACACGACTTGATAATGGAACGGCAATAAATCAGATAAATCGGAGAGAGCTCCGAAATGACTAGTGTTTCTTCTCTCTCTTCTCGTTTTTTAGTCTCTCTCATTGAAGAGAATCCATCGAAATGAAGCAACAGCTGACTCCTCCCCCCTCTCTCTCTATTTCTACTCGTAGCAAAAAAACATGAAAAGATTTCAGTCTTTATCTAACCGAATCCATCATTTTTTTGACGCATTACCCTTTTTAGCCCAAGTTTTCTCAAATATGCAGTTTTTTTTGGCAGATTTCGATACTTTAGAAAATTTTGAATAACACTTTTTATCATTGACGTAGAACAAATTGCGTAAAAACGAACTACCTCCAAAACGCGCCAAAGACGCACCAGCCCATGTTATTCCATCAGAAAACGCGTCAAAGAAACGCCAGTCGGCTTCCATTTTTGTTAAAAATCGAAGTCTGGGGTACCTTTGGCGCGTTGAAATTGCAGAATTCGAATTCTGGGGCGCCTTTTTGGCATTAACATCGATTTTAAGCCAGTTTTTTGTACTTTAAAAAAATTCGTTTTAGCGATATCTTGACTCCCTAGTTAGTCAAAAAGTAGGTAAAAATGAAAAGATCTTCGAAAATTGACATTTTTCCCTTGGAATCTGCAATAAAAAGACTACAGTCCTCCGTTAATATACACGTAGGGTCCCAGACTACATATGCAGACGCGCCCTATTGACAAGCATGGTACACTTTCGCGTCACGGCGAACGCGGTGAACATTAGAATTTATTTTTAACGTTGAATAAATTATAATGTTCACCACGGTATGCACAGAAGTTTCGAAAGTTCACCGTGACGCAAAAGTGTACCATGCTTGCCAATAGAGCGCGTCTGCATAGGTAGTCCGGGACTATAGGTGTCTGACCACTGAGACCCAACACTCCGCCCATAATTCTCTTCGCACGAAATCTGAAATAGGCACGCACGAAAACACGGGAACCTATAATTTGATGCCGAGATTTATTAGTTTTTTCGAAAAGGACCCCTCCAATTATTTTCTCACTTGTCCCCCCACCATCCCCTCTTGTTTACCTCTGTGTCTCAGTCTGCTCTTCGTTTCGTTTTTTTCACTAAATTTTTCCATTTTTTTCAATCACGTTGAAACGGAAATTGAGAGGAGCAGGAGTGGACCCTTATTTCCATTCCCCTCGTCGTCTTCCCTTTTTTGAATTAGTTTGAACCTAAAATGTCGCCGTTTTTTTGAATCTAGATGGGATGTAAATATGGTAGGGGGCGTCGTGGTAGACGACGTGGGTTTTTTCAGTGAACAGTGATGGAAATACTCGAATTTCGGTTGAAAAATCGGAAATTTTCTTGTTCTACAGTCCTCGTTCGTCTGAAAATTAGCTAAAAAGTCTGACATTTATTAGCCGAAAACCTGTCAAATCGCTCTAAACGTGACAATTCTCCTGACTCAAAAGAGCCGAGATGGAAGAGTTTTTAGCGCGGTCGTGTAGTCCTCTCGGACAAGATTTCTGTTCAATTCTTCGTTTTACTCATTTTTGCCCCAAAATTTCGTTTTTTATTTCAAAAGCGTGAAAAAATAGAAAAAAAAAACTACGAAAATTTGTTAGAAAAGTGAGAAAATGAGAAATTGAGCGAAAATCTTGTCCGAGAGGACTACACGGCCGCGTGGAAAAACTCTTCCATCAAAAATCCTTTTAAGTCAGATGTGCGGGAATTGTAGCGTTTAGAGTGTTTTTTAGCATATGCTCCAATGATGAGATTTGAATTTTCCTCTCGATTTCAGCTTCTCCATGAAGTAGTTTTGAATTCTGTTTCTTTCAACTCTGACAAAAAGTCTCATACTAGATCTCCCATTTGCTTTAAAGGCCTCCCTTCAGTTCTTATATTAAAAGATTCTGATTAAAATTGATTAAAATTCCAACTGGCCTCACTTTTTTCTCATCTGGCAGGTCCGGAATCTCGATTGCAAAAAGTATTTGCAAAAAGCCCCCGTTATCTTATTTGTTTGCTCTTTACCCTATCCTTTTTTCTTCTGCTTTCCTATTCTCTGTTTCTTCATTTTTCTTATGAGATTCCAGATACTTTTCCCTTACACGCCTTCTATATCCCAACTAGAAAAGTACCAAGATTCTAGTTGGGTTTAGAAGACGATTATCCAACTTGATAAGATTTTTTTGTTGAAAAAAGATGTTCACTAAAAACTGTCGGCCCGGATGGGTTTTAGAACTGATCAATTTCAGAACATTTTTGTCGCAAGACGAATCTACAAACGAATTCAGAATCCTCATGGTTTCAGCTTGCTGATTCCAATACGCTTCAGTCATAACGGAGCGTCAGGAACTGATTCAGAAACCTTCCCCCCGTCTACTTCAAATTCGATTTTCTCATCTGTTCCAGCCATAAATTTCTCGAACCGCAAAAAGTATGAGCAGAAAAGCTCGTTGGCCCATAATCCAAGGGTACATCGAAAAAGGGTACATCTATGAAAAATTTGATCATAGGGTACATTGAATCGAAGGGTACAGTGGATCTTAGGGTACAGCGAGGAGCTATGATCTTGGGGTACATCCATAGAATTATCATAGGGTACATCGAGTCAGAATTTTCATAAAATTTCAGAAGTTTCACAGGATTCATCAAATTTTGGGAAAAGATTTACAGATGGAGTTCTAGGAGCGTGTTCCTAATGTTTTCAGAAAGATGAAATAAGAAGATAGAGCATTTAAGAAGATGTTTGAATCAATTATAGAAACTCCAAAATGATCATCTTGCTAATGGTTGTTGGAGTAATTTATATGTATATCATCCTTCTGAAAACATTGGGAACATGTTCATTGAACTCCATATATAAAGATTTTCTGAAGAAATCAATGAAAACTCTGAAACTTCTGAAATTTTATGAAAATTCTGATTCGATGTACCCTATGATAATTCTATGGATGTACCTCATGATCATAGCTGCTCGATGTACCCTAAGATTCACTGTACCCTTCGATTCAATGTACCCTATGTTCACGATGTACCCTTTTTCGATGTACCCTTGGATTATGGGCCAAGCTCCTTATAGTCCATCTTGAAATCTCAGTCATCTGGTACCGGACACCACCAGAATTCCAGATGTCCATCATCTAAACAAAAACTCCTCTCTCGCCCCTTTAATCCACTCCAGTTGTGTCCTCCCCTCCTTCTTTCCCCTCTAGACCCCATCCGTTCACCTTCCAGCAATAGCCCCCCCTTTCCTCGCCATCCCCTAAAATTTTAACGGCGTGTTTTATGAAGTGCGCGTCGCCACCACTTCGTTCTTTCCCAGAGTAACTGACACTAGTAGTTGACAAGTATTACATAATGTGTCGTGGCAGAAGGAGATGTCATCTCTCTTGGCGCCTCCTCCTCCTATTGTTTCGTTCCCCCACCACACCGCCAGGCACTAATGCTATTACCCTTCTTAGAAAGAGAGAAGGAGTTGTTTTCTTTTTCAACGGTGACGTCTTCAGGGGGGACTTCATAAGATGAAACAAATAGAGAATGAGGCTCTTGGCTCCGAGAGCCGGGAAAATCTGCTGAGACCAGGGGTACCAATGGAACTGCGTTCTATTGACAAGAATGGTATATTTTCTGCGTCACGGTGAACATTCGAATTTATAAAGTATGCTGATAAGTTCGAATACTCACCGTGACGGAAAAAATGTAACACTCTTATCAATAGAGCGCGGATGCAATGGCCACATTGTGAGCTCAGTTTGCTGGCAGAGAGGTGGTCTGGCACGGTCCCCTGCCCTTATATTAGAGGCTTCGGCTAAGTTCTCGATGGCTTCTCCTAAATTGATGTCTTGTTCTTCTGATCACTGACTTTGTTGTCTTGACTACTTTTCAATAATCAACGTCTCTTTTTTCTTTTTTTCCCTTCTACCGTGGGAAACTGAAAAAGAATAATTGTGTCGCGAGTTTTTATGCAAATTCTCGGAAATCTAGAAGCTTCTCGAGTTGTTTTATAGAAACAAACCTTGGTTTTGGCGGGTTTCTCCTGAAAAAACTCAAATTTTCCAGTGACAATTTAAAAATCTGCTGTCTAATTCGAGCTCTAGCTTTTCCTGCAGTTTTTTTTCCAAATGTTTCGAGTTTGACGAATTACAGTATAAATCGCTTCACACTTATTGTTATGAGAAGAAAAATATACCAAAACGTAGATCTTGAAGAGTTCTATGATTTTGATCTACTACCGGGATATCCAAATAGATGAAACTTTGAAGAAAGCCATTCTAGATCTGCCCGCAGCTCCAATAACGAATTGACATCCGTCCGTAGTAAGTTACTGATATAGAACTCGCCGAGATCTACATGTTCGTATATTTTTCTGATCATGATATTGAGTTTGAAGCAAGTTGGGTTCGCAAACATGATCTGAATACGCTTTGAACGCAAACTGTGTGGTTTTTGGGGGTATCCGGGCCGGTCTGGTCCGATAAGTTACTCGTTTCTACATAAATATAATGAATTCAAAATTGTATGTAGATCACAATGAGTTCTATCTCTTTGATATAATACGGACCGGCTTCGGATTCATTACTGTACTGTGGAGTGCCATTTTTGACGTTTTTGGCACTCTTGTCCCAGTAATGAAACCTAAGTCGGCCCTATGATATCAAAGACATAGAACTCGCTGAGATCAGTATTTTGGTATATTTTTGAATTCATAACAATGAGTTAAAAGAGAGTTCGGTCAGCAAGTGAGATCAGAACAAAAACTTGGAAAATGTTTAGCTCGACACAGTTGAGCTCGACACTGCGCTCCATCGAAATTTCCTCAAGAAATGTCCCATTTTCTCTGCGTCTCTCAATTTCGCGCACTGTTTTCATCGGTTTCGGTTGAGCGCCGTTGTAGGTAGTGTACCGTGCTAATAAACCATAAATCAGCAGAATCTCTCTGATAAACTGCTGAAATCCTAAGATTTTTGACCAAATTTTCCGTCAAGAGATCTAGGTTTTCATTATAAACCAATCCATTTTGAGTTGAGTAAACATCATCCGTTTCACGCGAAAGAAAACCCAAAAACTACTTTAATAAGCCTAAGGACGTTTCGCGTTTCGTCTTCTAGAACTCAAATCATGGGTGAGTTTTAGTCTGGAAATTCAGAAATTTTTAGCTCGAAAATTTTTTTTGAGAAATTTTAGGTCGAAAATTTTTAGACGATTTTTCAAACTTTTGAATAATATGTGCCTCAAATCGGTGTCACTCAAATCTGTCTGTCTCCATATGATGACCCGAATACATATAAACGTTGAGAAGACATCAAAATTAAGCTGTTGCTCTTTCTCTTCCTCCTTCTTCTTCTTCTTCAGCTTCCTCTTCATTGTTTATTTTATCCGAAATTGAACCCGTCTTCCCCCCTTTCTCTCTCAGCGTCCGAATTGACGGAAATCGTCAAAATACATTCGAAGAAGAGATTTGTCTCTTTTCTCTCTTTGACCTTTTCTACTTTTAATTCCAATTTGAGATAAGATTAGATGAGAGGATTATAGTTGAGATTTGGAAAGACTACGACTTGAAATTTAGCTGCTTTTCGATGTCACTGTGAGAGATTACTGTAGGGTTACTGTAGCTAGAGGTATCTAAAACACCCTCTGAAAGCTGAAACTCAGACTGTTTCATTTTGAGAATCGCGATTTTTATTAAAAAAAAGCTACACTGTTACAGTTAATTCTAGTTTTGAAAACGCGGAAACTCGGAGTGTTTCATTTTTGAGAATCACAAGTTAAAAATGCGTCCAAAGCGCGCCAGATACACAGTATTTTTGTGTTTTGTGCGGTTTATAGTCGGACTACGGTAGGCCTACTGTAGACGTTGAACTCAAAAACTATGAATCCAGAAAAAAATATTTGAAAAAAAAGACAAAAAACCATAAAACTGAAATTTTCCAGTTTTTGAAACTTACACAAAGATACTTTTTTCAATTTTTCATCGAAAAATGAAAGTTTTTGACGATTTTTCAGAATTCGGTCTAATTCTCAATCATAGTCAAAAATTTGACTTTTTCCCAAAAAATCAAAAAAAAATTGAAATTTTAATTTTGGCGCCAATTATCCGGATCTTAATCTTGCCAACATCCAGGGTCTTGAAAAGTATGAATCGACGTTAGAGCGTGATTCCGTAAAAAGCGCCGACGACACCCCAGCCAAATATATTAGGTTGTCCCATAAGTTTTCGAACATTATTGAAATCAAATTTATTCAAAGCCAGAGTATTACAAAAATCAAACATAGTGACCACCTTTATCCACGAGTCTTTGCCATTTAGTAGGTAGAGATTCAATACCTTTCCGCCAAAACTCAGGCTGCTTCGAGTCAAAATACTTCTTCAACCATTTCTCGACCTCTGACTTTGTTTTGAAGTCTTGGCCTTCGAGGGATCGATGTATGTCGCTGATCATATGGTAATTCAAAGGAGCAAGATCAGGGCTGTACGGAGGGTGGGCAAGGACTGTCCCAGTGGAATGTAGCCAGGAGAAAATTGGTCGTCTTTGCGGTGTGTGGTATTGCGTTGTCATGGAGGTAGTGGACTCTGTGGCCGAGTAGAGAGGAGATTTTCAGTTTGGACTTCATCTTTTGTAATTGAGAAGAATAGTAGTCGGCGGTGATAGTTTTTCCCTCCGGAAGCAGTTCCCAATAAAGCACTCCATGAACAGACCACCAGACGGAGAGCAATATTTTCTTAGGGTGTAACTACTGTTCGAAGACATCCTCTGGCTGTATATCAGCATCAACCCACTGGGATCTCCTGTGGTGGTTTTCGTATAAGACCCACTTCTCGTCCGACGTAACCAAATGATCCAGCCAGTTGAAACTAGGATGGAGGGTTAGAAGTTGCAGTGACATGCTCACTCGGCGCTCAAGGTCAAAGTTAGACAATTTGTGTGGTATCCATCTTCCCATTTTTTCCAACTTGCCAAGAGCTCCCAGTCCTTTTTCTACCGCAGAGTGAGTAGAGCCCATTACTGTTGCCAGTTCACGAATGAATTGAAATGGGTCACTTTCCACTTCCTCCCGTAACTTGTCAATGTCGAACTCCAGTGGTCTTCCAGAACGTGCTTCTTCGGCCAAAGAAAAATCATTATTTTTGAAACGATGGACCCAACGGCTAATTGTCTGCCGTTGAGGGGCATTATCCTTATAAACTTCAACCATACGTTCTTCAATCTCAGTGATTTTGGAGTTAGATAGAAACAAAAATAGAATCACATCACGAATATGAAGTCGGTCGAGGACAAAGATTGGAGCAGCGTTCATTGAGAGGAGGCAGCCAGAAGAAATGAATGTTATTGTTAATACACTCGACGTCTTATATAATCGAAAACATGCACTGTTTGGTTTGATTCTTGCTCTCTGTCCTATAGCAGAGTACCAAAACTATGTTCGAAAACTTTTGGGACAACCTAATACTATAACCCAAAATTGCCTCTTTTTTTAGTTTTTTTGCAGGTTACTGTAGGTAGGCTTACTGTAGCTATCGCAAGTTAAGCTACACTGTTCCAGTCAATTTCAGTTTCAAAAATGCGCCCAAAGCGCGCCAGACACATAATCTTTCTGTGCGCCAAATTTTCCAAAAGCGCCCACGACACCCCAGCCACCTATACTATAACCCAAAAAAAGGCTCTTGACTCCCTTCCTCCGATTACCGATGAACTGGTCATAAATCTCTGTGTCTGCCGGAACCTGCCCACCCGGAACATCAACATTTCCCTCCTCATATAAATCTTTACCCTCCAATTTCCAGCCAAACGACGACGACCACCACCACGACTACAACGACTTCTTCTTCTTCTAATACAAGGCAATAGTCGATTCGATTCTTCCCGTATTCTACTCACCTTCTTCTTCTTAAATCGACGTCTTCCTCTTCTTCCCCCTCTCCGCCTACAATTATATCCGGGCGGTACCCTCTCTTTGAAATATATACTTAATGGACCTCGGTGGCTCCTCGACAATTCTTCGACCACCGCCCGTCATGATTCGTAGTCGACTCATCTTCATCCTTCTCCTCTCTGCCACCGTTTCAGCGGAGACACGCAAACCGGTGATGTGTCTGCAGTGTGGTGGTGAGAAGTATGAGGGAAGTGTTAGGTAAGCAGATGATGGATTTTTTGGAAATTTGGAGAAAATTGGCAATGCAAACGTGCTCTATTGATACATTTTTAGGGAAAAAATCGGAATTTTTTTTGATTTTCGGTAGAGCGTAAATGCTTTTTGTGGTGAAAACTATGAATTTTCTTGTTAAAAATGTTAAAATGACTAGAAATTATAGATTGACAGTCGTTTATTGGCGAGGTTTTACTGAAAAACGCGTCAAAGGCACGACAGCGTTTCTCAATTTCCGATTTTCAGTAAAAACGCGTCAAAGGCACGCCAGAGTTTCTCAATTACCGTTTTTCAGGGGAAAACGCGTCAAAGGCACGCCAGAGTTTCTCAATTTCCGGTTTCAGTGGAAAACGCGTCAAAGGCACACCAGCGTTTCTCAATTACCGTTTTTCAGTTTAAAAAACGCGCCTCAGGCGAGCCAGTCAGACATCGTTTAGTTGGGAGATATTTTAAGACATTTCAGCCATTTTGAGTCTGGTGTGCCGTTGACGCGTTTTTTCTCTAGAAAAAACTGAAAAATAGTCTAAAACTCGATGGCCGAGTTTTGAATTTTTCTAGGTCACCATTTCTCTTTCAGCCAATTTTGTCGTTTTTCTCCGGATTCGCCACCTTTTTTTAATCGGTTGAGAGGAATTTCTCAGTTTCCAAATGTCTCGGTTTCAAAACGTCCCAAAGCCGAAATTTCATAATCCCATAGAGCGCGTTTGCATACACAAATTTTCTTCATTTTTTGAATTTAAAGTTATAAAACTGAAAACATTGTTTTCTTCCAGGTTATCACGAGATGTGTGCTGCAAAGCGACACCGATTATGTGTTTACAGGGACAGGTGAGTCGAATTTGTTGTAAAACTCAGTTTTTTGTGGGCGGAGCTTATTTTCGAGGGGACTACGGACCAATTTCAAATGTTTTTCAAATTTTTCTTAAAAAACTGAACTCATATTTTAGGTGGAAGAGTTTTCCACGCGCGGCCGTGTAGTCCTCTCGGACAAGATTTTTGTTCAATTCCTCATTTCCCCGCTTTTTCCAATAAATTTTCGTAGTTTTTCTATTTTTCGCGATAAAAAATTGGAAAAAAAATTGAAAAGTTGTTGTTAAAAAAGGCGGGAAACAAGGGATTAAGCAAAAAACTTGTCCGAGAGGACTACACGGCCGCGCGTGAAAACTATTCCACCAAGGCTCCGTTGGAGTCAGGTTTCATCAAATTTCCCAATTTTGCAGGTGTGTCTCCGAGCACTGGTCTACTCTCCGTACGGCAACTTCTTCCTATCCGGTTGTCATCCTGAGGAGGACCATCTAAGTGGTTGTGATTTCCACTCTCTTCCCCATAACTCATCAGTTCATCGATGTGTTTGTAAGGATGCCGAGTGTCAGAATGATTTTCCAGGGGACTGTCCGATTAAAGGGATCACGGATACTACGGTAGGTTGAGGAGGGAGTAAAGATAGTCTAAGTTATCAAGAGAGCGCGTTTGCATTAAAACTAATTGAAATTCATAAAAATTGAGCTTGTCGAATTTCGGCCGAGCTTCAAGAAAGGTCTATTTTTGACCAAATTTTTTAGATTTTTCAGAAATTTTGCATTGAAAAAATCCAATTTCTTGATGCATAACAACCGCGCTCTACCGAAATCAAAGAAAATTTTGTGCGAAATCGAGAGACTCAGAGAAAAAAGACATTTTTCAAGGACATTTCGGTGGAGCGCAGCTTGTAAGAAATGTGCCAAGCTAATAGCTTTTGATTGAATTCTGAAGAAGTATAGTCAAAACATTGACATTTTCGGAAAAAAATGCTCAAAATTTAGTTCAAAATTCCGAAAAATTCAGACTCCGGACCGGTCCGGTCCGTAAAAAGTTCGATAAAATACTCAATTTAAAAAAGTTTATGATAGTTTTGTACCGCAAAATCCGATTTTGGTTTTTGTAGTTGACAACGTTTTGATAGCTCCGCCCACTTTTGAGATATGCGCCTTTGACGATAGGTTAATGTGCGCCCCTCTTTCCGTCATTTCCTCTCGCCCTTCAATTTTGCGCCGAAGGCGCCCCAGACGATTCTAGCGCCGCAGGAACCACAGACGATTTCAGCGTTCAAGGGAGGACACGTTTTTGAAAATCTTATTTCCAGAAACCCCTTCCAACCACCACCCTGGCGCCCACCTCCACTCCACCATCCCTCATCGCCAGAAATCGAACACGAATCAATTCTCCACGTAATCGACATCATCACAATCATAGCGTGACTAGCACTTCTTCCTCAATGTTCTCATCATCACTTCTACTTTCTTCATGGGTTTTTGTTGTTTCTGTTCTTTGATCTCTCTTCTTTTTTTTTTCTTTTCATATATATTGAAAATGATGATAAATGCCACCCCGCCACTGTTCTCTCTTGTTTCCATTCCGCCCATGTTTTCCCGTCATTGTATCTTCCTATTATCACGTCGGCCTGTCTAAAGGTGTATCTCAATTTTTCCATAATTGTCAAGGCCCGGGTAGTTGGCGCCAAAGTTCAAATTTTTTCGAATTTTTTGCGAAAAATTCAAATTTTCGACTATTATTCAGATAATGGGACCATTCACCTCCGGAAAAAACGTTTTTTTCCGTCGATTTACCGGAAAAAACGGCGAAAAATGGGGAAAAAAAAACGTTTCTTCCGGAGGTGAATAGTCCCATAAAATTCTTTAAAAATCGTCAAAAATTGAAAAAATAGTGAAAAATCGGTACTTCTTTGAAGCCCGGCCTTGACAAGTATGATTCTTTCTATGCGCTTTTAAACAGGTGGCCTAGGATTCCCCCTCTTCCATTTCTTATCACCACGTTGTCCTTTTCTACAACGAGACAATTAAAGACACGAAATGATTATTTGCACTTTTCTTCTCTTTCTCTCCCAACGAGTTTCCACTCTTATCACCACTTCTCACACCTTCCCCTAAAATGTTTTAATTTTTTCCCAGTTTTTTCCATTTACGTGTATCTCTATCGGAAAATGCTTTAATTTTGATTTAAAATATTATGAATTCATATTTTTTGCTAGTTCCTAGTTTTCTAGCCAACTTATACTAGTTTCTATTCAAATATATGTACTTGTTGAAGTGTGATGTGTGTGTGTACTTAAACAACACGTTTCATCATCATTTATAATAGTAATCCTGGGCAGCGGACGGAGCATTAAAACAGGAAACGTCTCCTCTTCGTCTGGATTAAAAACGAGTGAAGGGCCCTCGTTTCCCATTTCTTCGCCCCATTCGCCACGAGATTTTTCTCCGTTTTCCTGCTTTTCTTCGCAAATATTCACTCACGTCATGTGCATACTTTCTTATTACTTTTTTTGTTCGAGAGTGAAAAATAGCGAGAAATCAGATTTTTTCGCCAAAAAAATTGAGTTTTGGCGGAAAATTAGTGAAATATTCATCGATTTTGTTGAATTACCGGTCAAAATCATGAAAAATTCGTTTTTTTCTCGAATTTTTTTAAAATTTTTAAGCGAAAAAGTCAACACTTCGCCTATCATTCAGAATGAGAAGAAATTCTGAAAACCCAATAAAAAAGTCACATTTTCGATGAAAAATTTCAAAAATTGCAAAAAAAAATTAGAAAAAAAGTGTCATTTTTGAAGCTTTTTCAAGAAAAATCAGATTTTTTTTTCCGTTTTCTGTTGATTTTGTCCCAAAAATACGAAAATTTCGATCGTTTTAGTCTGCAAATTGTAGTTTTTTCGCAAATTTTCAGATATACTCAAAAAATGTCGTCTAAAAATGAAAGTTTTCTGAAAATAGACGATTTTTTGCTTTTTTTTGTTTATGCACCTATTCACGAAGAAAAAGTGCGAATTAAAATGCCACTTTTTGCATTTTAATTCAATTCACGAATGCACATTAATGTGCATAAAAAACACTTTAATTCGAATTAATCTGCATTAAAATGCGAATTAAAATGCACATCGCGGCGAGATATCTTAATTAATCTGCATGCACCTTTAAGACTTGTGTGGATTTACGGATTTTTATTAAAGGCGCATGCAGATTAATTAAGATATCTCGCCGCGATGTGCATTTTAATTCGCATTTTAATGCAGATTAATTCGAATTAAAGTGTTTTTTATGCACATTAATGTGCATTCGTGAATTGAATTAAAATGCAAAAAGTGGCATTTTAATTCACACTTTTTCTTCGTGAATAGGTGCATTAAAGATGCTTTAAAAATGTACGAATTCTTAGAAAATAGAACATTTTTGTCAAAAAGAGTTATATTTTGTAAGTTTCCGTCGTTTTAACACGAAAATTCGAAAAATGTGCAATTTTTAGCCAGAAAATTAATTTTCACGTGAATTTCCTGATTTTTTTTGCCAAAATCTCTAAAAATTGCGAAAACCTGTTATGAAATCCTCGCAGTTTCTAACTAAGAGCACCACAGAGAATGTCGATGAACACATTTGCTCGCTCGTTCACAAGCGTGTTCAGGAAAAATTTTCTGAGGGTAATTTCAAATTTTAAGTCTGAAAATTAGTTGAATTCTGCTGTAAAAGATTAATTTTCAGTTTTTTTCAAGTTTAAAATAAGAAAACATGCCAACTTCCACTTTGAAAACCGGCAAAAATTCCCACAAAAAGTTGACAATTTTAACTTAAAAATTTTTCTTTTTGTGTGCATTTTGACGTGACGGTGTTTGCAAACAATGCGCTATAATTGACGACAATTAATAGAAAACGCTTTTTTAATGACTGAAACTCCGTTTTTAAACGATTTTGTTCAATTCCAGACTGAAATTCTCATTTTCAGATGACCAACGCCGAAGTGGTTGCCGAGTTGGAAAGAGAGCGTGACCGTCGTGTTCTCTCCATTCAAAGCCACGTTGTCCATGGTTACGCCGGCAACAAGTGCTCGGTTTTCCCGCTTCAGGTGCTTCGATTCATAGAGAATTCATTATAAATGATACTTGTCAAGGCCCGGCCCGAAAGCCTGAGTAGCTTAGCGGCAAAGTTGAAAATTTATTTTTTTTTTCGAATTTTTTGAAAATTTTCAAATTTTTCGCGAAAAAGTCACATTTTCGACTATTATTCAGAATTTAAAGGGGGACTGCGCTATTCGAAATGAATTTTTTTTTGACATGAATCGACTCAGATTTTAGGCTGGACAAAAAAATTCTCTTGGAGGTAGGTCCGAAAATTTGATTTAAAAAAGTTATGAGCTGTCAAAGTTGTCAAATCGCCTCTTTATGGTACACTTTCTCGTTGAATTTTTCATTGAATTTTCCCATGGTGCACGTGAAAGTATAATAAATTTCTAATAAAAACGTCATTCTTTTTTATAAATATAGTTCTATTGGCGGAAACATTTTAGAAATAGACGTTCGAATTTCAAAGACCCGCAGTCGATGTTCTTGGTTGCCTGTACATCTCCGCTTCAGTTTCTGCTCTAGTCACAATCTCTTCCTCATCCATATCCATAGGCTGAATAATCAGTATAGCACATTTCTTTCAAAATGTCTAATTACCTCCTGGACACTCCGATTCAAAAACAATTCCTTTGTCATATTCAATACCTGGTCTTCACGCGTTTTCAGTTCTTCAGCTTATCCTTTTGTACACAAATTAGTGGGTCACAATCGAATAAAAAAGTTAGGAAAAAAAGAAAACCGAAAAAATTGAGAGAATCGAGATTTTATGCTCTCTACTGCATAATCTCTGGAGTCTCACACTAAATCAAACTGGTAATGGTTTTTCAGAAGGTGACATTCAGGTCAAATATCGAGTAAACATATTTAGATTTCTCAGTTCCGCCAATAGAACTATATTTATAAAAAAGAATGACGTTTTTACTAGAAATTTATTATTTTTTCACGTGCACCATGGGAAAATTCAATGAAAAATTCAACGAGAAAGTGTACCATAAAGAGGCGATTTGACAACTTTGACAGCTTATAACTTTTTTAAATCAAATTTTCGGACCTACCTTCAAGAGAATTTTTTTGTCCAGCCTAAAATCTGAGTCGATTCATGTCAAAAAAAAAATTTCATTTCGAATAGCGCAGTCCCCCTTTAAGGTACCTCTGAAATATCATCGAAAATGCTTCCAATAAAAACTTGAAAAAAATTCAGAAAAGAATTGGTTCATTTTTTGAAATCTGGAAAAAAATTTTTCAACAAATTTTTTATAAATAATTGGGTTTTTTTTGCAGTTACACGGTTTCGAAGTCGACGCGATCAACAGTGTCCAATTCTCTAACCACGCGGGTAACATCGAATATTTGACGCTTCCAACAAGTAACTTTCGGGCCCCTTTTATCAATTTTTGAATCGATATTAGAGCATACCGAGACTCTTTTTGATTTCGTTTAGTTGGAATATGCTTTTTAGTTTTCTAAACAAGACTAAAATTGATCATTTTTCGAATTTTTGAAGCATTTTCAAAAAAATTTACTTAGGATACGAAACGGTGAAGGGACAGAAGCTGACGGAGAAGGAATTGGAAGATTTGTATGAAGGATTGACAGCGAATAAAATCAACAATTATACACATGTTCTTACTGGTAAGTTTTTGAATAAAAAATTTGGCACAGTTTTGTTCGGCGCCAAAATTCAGTTTTTTTTTGAATTTTTTCAAATAATTTTGAAAAAAATCTTGAAAAAATTTATACTGTCTCCAATACAGTTTTTAGGCATTTCAAACTTTTGAAAGTGGTTAAACGCGTCAAAGGCACCCCAGACTGTGCACGATTTTCCTGCTGTTTTTGACTGAAAATCGCAAAAAAAACCAGTTTTCGGTGCTAAAACGCGTCCAGGAGGCGCCAGCCAGCCAGGTTTATCTTTTGGTCTTCACAATTTTTTAAAGATTTTCAATGGCTATAATAAACTTGTGCAATCATACAACATTCTAGGACAGTTTTTTGTTTTTTTTTATGAGTTTTCAATAAAAAATTTGAAATTTTCATAAATTTCCATTTTTCAGATGTCATTTCTGAAAATTTTTTTTTCAAAACACTCGAAAATAATGAAAACTTTTCCAGGATACTGTGGAAATGTGACATTCCTTCAAAAAATCGCCGATGTCGTGAAGGATTTGAAGCAGAAAGATCCGGAGACCAAGTTCGTCTGCGATCCGGTAATGGGCGATAATGGAAGATACGTAAGTCAAGAAGCTCCGCCCACTTTTGCAACTCTGACGCATTATTTTTTGCATAAAAATCATGAAAAAATAAGATTTTCAAAAAAAAAAGCTATAAATTTCAGTACACCCCGAAAGAATTGATGCCCGTCTACCGTGATCTCATAATTCCACTCGCCGACGTTTTGACTCCAAACGCGTTTGAATTGGGTGAGCTGACTGGATCTCCGATTGAAACTGAAGAGGATTGTCTGAAAGCAGTGAGTGATCTACACGCGAAAGGAGTCAAGACAATTGTGGTGACGAGTGGAGTGACTGGTGCACAGACTCAGCAGAGTTTGAGATGTTATGCAAGTGTTCAGGGAAGCGAATGCTATCGATTCACGTTCCCCAGATTGATGGGACAATTCGTGGGAACTGGTGAGACGAGTTATCGAAAAAATTGTCAAAAATTCCAAAAAAATCATGAAACGCGGTCAAGTTTCCAAAGTGGTCCTTGCTGACCAATTTTTTAATTTTCGGAATTTTTCGATTTTCAATCAGTTTTCTTTAATTATTATCGATTTTCGACGAATATTTATTAAAGAACTGACAACGTTGATAAAAGGATGAAATTTAAGAATAATAACGAAACGGACGAGTGGAATAACTTTTCGTGGCCTAAGAACTCGAAAATAAAAAAGTTCGGCCATCACTGTTCACTTTGGGATTGCGCCCGTGTAGTCCTCTTGGACAAAATTATTTCTCAATTCCTCGTTTCCTCCCTTTTTTCAAGAAAATTTCGTGTTTTTCCTTCTTTTTTTTATGATCTAAATTGAAAAAAAATACAAAATTTTGTTGAAAAACGAGGAAACGAGGAATCGTGAAATAATTTTGTCCGAGAGGACTACACGGTAGAAGAAATTCGCGTGGGAAAACTCTTCCACGAAGGCTCATTTTAGCCGGGAAAACGGGAATTTATAGCGTTTAGAGCGATTTTTAGCATATGCTCCAATGATGAAAGTAGCTCACTATCAGAATGTTCTGAATTATCAGAATCTTCAATTTGAAAACCATGACTTCAGTCCTCCTTCAATAAACTAAGAAAACTAGAATTTCTGAATTTCTCAATTTCTTCCATTTCCAGGAGACGTGTTCGCCTCTCTTCTCGTCGTCTGGCTCGACGAACTGAACGGAGACATCTCGGAAGCGGTGAAAAAAGTGCTCTCCTCTCTGCAATGTCTCATTCGAAAAACCAGCGACTACGCCCAATTACAAGTGGACACAAACTCTCGTGCAATGTGTGAACTCCGTCTGATTCAATCGAGAAAAGAGTTGCTTTGGCCGCCGAGTTGTGACAAAATCCACGTGGAGAAAGTGGGAAAATAGGAGAAGAATAGAATAGAGATCTGTCGCATTCCTTTTTTTTATTTTGAGCTTGTGCATAATTATTTGAATTAGATTTTTTCGACTTTTTTCGAAATATGTTTTTTTTTGGAAAATTTTTTCTGTGATGATGTCCTTTTTTATTTATTCATGTACTAAAAGAAATACTTATGCAATTATTTATTAAAATTGAGAAAAAGTGCAAGTACGCTCTATCGATAGAGCGCAATTTGTACAAAAATCATGGCTAGATCTGGAAATATGACAAAAAATGAGAGAAAAGGAGAAAGTGCGCTCCAGCGAACATTCGGTGGAGCGCACTTCCCCGGAATTCGCCTATAGATGAATTTCCAATATGGAACTACACGATTCAATCCGTATTTTCATAGCGATATACATTCAAAATATCAGATTGGGGTCACATTTTAAGAAGATTGTGCTATATCTGGAGTGCTTCGAGTTATCGAAGTGAATCGGAACGCCCGGACGACGTTCCGAAGACGTCGACGGGCGGCCGCTGCAGATGAACGGGCGGCTGTGCGGATGTCGACACGTTCACGAGATGGAGAACGGGCGTCTACTGATTTGGAGGTGGTGGCTCCTGGAAATTCGCTCTGTTGCATAATTGGAAATTTTTTTTTTAAATAATTGTTTTTTTCGGAAAAAAAGGAATTTTAATTTGTATCAGAGCAACTGCGCTTTACTAAAAAATCTCAAATTCGCACAATTTTCCTCAGTTTCGGTAGAGCGCGGTTGCGAAAATGTTCAATATTTATCGATAGAGCGCGTTTTCTTTTCCAAGATTCAAAATTCACTTTTTTTCCGATTTTCCACGAAAATTGCAAATGCGCTCTATTATGAAACGTACAAATGTGCGTGATTTTAAGTTTTTCTTCAAACTTTTCTCTGCGTAGCTTTAAAGCGAGAATTCTCTCTCTCCCACGA
Organism: Caenorhabditis latens; assembly: GCA_002259235.3. NCBI lineage: Eukaryota > Metazoa > Nematoda > Chromadorea > Rhabditida > Rhabditidae > Caenorhabditis > Caenorhabditis latens. The sequence continues at coordinate 12,906,040 of CM056092.1, read as the reverse complement.
AAATTTCATCAAATTCGGTAGAGCTTTTGCGTATTTCTGTTGCAAAAATACGAGAAAAATGGTTCTTTTTTGAAAAAATAATTTTAAATTTATTTTTTTCTGCGTCTCTCAGTTTCGGTAGGGCGCGGTTGTGAGAATTTTCAAAATTTATCAATGGAGCGCGTTTTCTTTTCAAAGATTCGAAACCGATTTTCCACGAAAATGGCAAATGCGCTTTGTTGTACAATACAATTTCCTTCAAATTTTTCAAATAAAACATTCTCATGATTCGATAGAGCGCGTTTGCATATATCTTTTGTAAGATACTTGCAAACGCGCTCTACTGTGGATTCCGCAAAAGTCTATATGAGCCGTTATCAATAGAGCGCGTTTCCACCCCTCTCCTCAAAGTTTACTTTTTTCAGTTATCGATGGAGCGCGTTTTCTTTTACAAAATGCAAAACATAATATTTTTTTAACGATTTCAAACAAAGGCTATGTATGTGCCTTGCCATTTTTTCGATTTTTCAAAAAAAAAACTTGCGACTGCGCTCTACTGTGGATTCCGCAAGCTGTTATCAATAGAGCACATTTCACTCACCTTGCAACGAAGCCATCATAGGCATCTTCTTATTATTGGAAGAAGAAGATGCTGCTGAAATACCCGTCCTTTGAATATCCAATCGACTCGTCTCAGGTTGACTAACACTTCCAAAAGTGATCTCATCCGAACAAAACTCTGAAGAATCTCTTCCCGAATCGTTCATATTAAACTCTGTTTTCCTTCCGACCGCCGGTGTTGTCGTGGCGGATTTCGTGGCGAGACCCGCAGCGGAAGTGGACTCTTGACTTGGACCCGGAGGTGGTCCGTCCTGAGAATCAGCAGGAAAGAAGTGTTGAGCCTCCGGACGAGAAGGACTAGTTTGAGTCTTCGTCAGTGAGAACGGCCACGAGCCACTCCTCTGAGATTGTACCTTCACTTTTCCATTCGTTGTCAACTCCCTTGCCAAAGGACTCTGTCTTCCGATATGAGAATGGTCCGAGTGTCTGTGATGACGTGGAGATGAATCCTCTTCTAGAGTCGCTGGAAATGGGGAGAGAAGGGCTCCTGGATGAGTGACACTGTCATGACTGTCCATTTTCGACAAATGATTCAGAATCCTATCGAGACGATCTGGCTCTGTTTGGCGGAGTTGCGTGTAGATCTTGCATTGGAGTTCTTTTGGAATCTGCAAATTCTTGATTTGTTTTTTTCGAATTTCGCGGGGGATTTTTGGTAGAGCGCGATTGCAGATTGAAAATTTAATAATGTTTACAGAAGCGAATACTTTCGAGCTTCGGTAGAGCGTGTGCTATCAGTATTGCACGTTTCCTACAACCGCGCTCTACCGAAACCGATGAAAATCGTGTGCGAAATTGAGGGAATCAGAGAAAAAGAGACATTTTTCAAGAGGATTTCGGTAGAGCGCAGTTGTAACAACTGTGTTGAGCTAATAAGCGGGATTTCTTTGATTTTCGGTAGAGCGCAAATGCTGTTTGTTGTGGAAAATATTAATTTTTTGTGAAAAATGTGAAAAATGACTAGAAATTATGGTTTTTTTGAGAAAATATCAAGATTTTATTGAAAAACGCGTCAAAGGCACGCCAGCGTTTCCCAATTTCCGGTTTTCAGCGGGAAAACGCGCTCATTTGCAGTTGGGAAAGATTTTCAGAGAATTTCAGCAATTGTTGAGTCTGGCGTGTCGTTGACGCGTTTGCGTTTTTTCGAGTTGCGAAATTTTAAGTCATAAAAATCCTTTTAAAACTCGATGGCCGAGTTTTGAATTTTTCTAGGCCATTATTTCTCTTCCAGCCAATTTTCTGGTTTTTTCCGGATTTTACACTTTTTTTAATCGACTGTGGGACGTTTCGAAACCATGAAATTTTGACACTAATTTTTAAAAATCACTGAGAAATACGTCATTTTCTGTTCAATTGTCGAAATGTCAAAGTTGCCAAATGTCTCGGTTTCAAAATGTCCCAATCAATGAATATCTCACCTTAAAAATCTCCTCAACATTACTAATCATCGTCTCCACAATCGTCACTTGTAACTCATTTTCCGCCAGTGTCTCTTGCAACTTATCGTGATCTACGCGAAGGATTGATGGCGCGAAAATTGTCGCCAGGTTTCTGGCGTCCATTTTGTTACCCGGCAGCTGAAAAAACTCACTTGTTGGTGAAGAACAATTAAAACAAAAGATTACCAATTCGCCAGCTGCATTATACCTGTCCTGTGAGTGACAGGACACTTCATGAAGGAATTTGAGAAGGACGAAGAGGGTATCGAGATTTGGAGAGACGAGGAGAGCGAACAGCAGACGGATTGCTTCGATTCGGTCGTCAATGTTGAATTCTGGAAAAAGATAACATTATGCGGATTAAAGTACAATCGCTCCACCAAAATGCTTTTGAAAAGTGAAAATGGCTATTTTTCCCTGACTAGTTAAGGTCATCAAGTCAGTTTGGAGTTATAGGATGTGGCCTATATCATTGAAAAGCAGAGAAAACGCTGATTCCAAATATATATTCAGTTTTTACCCTTGAGATCTGGTATTCGAGTAAAACAAAATCTAAGTTGGGAAAAATGTCGAAAATCGGAAAAATTCGAACATTTTTTGCGAGTCAGAAAGGTTTGTCATTTTTTCGGAACGTTGACCTTGTTTTTCTCGAATGTCACATCTCGAGAGCAAAAACTGAATATATATTTGGAATCAGCGTTTTCTCAGCTTTCCAATGGTATAGGTCACGACCCTCATCTCCAAACTGACTTCACGACCTTCCCTAGTGAGTTTCTCAATTTCGCACACAATTTCCTTTGGTTTTATAGAGCGCGGTTGTAAGAAGCGTGTCGTGCTATTTAATACAGCAGCACCACTTTGGTTACTTGGAATTGGAATACTTTTTCCATGAGCTTTGACCGCGTAGTCCAATCATAAAACTCCATCTTTGTAGTTAACAACCATCCCATTTAAACGCGGGACTTAAATGAAAGAAAGTTGGGTTCAGGGTTGGGAAATTCCGGGCCGGGCCGACTCGTCAGCTCCTGCCCGGCCCGGGCTGGCCCCCTTCAAAAATGTGCACAATTTTTTCTCAATTTTTTTGAAATTTTCATCAAAAAATAGTTAAAATTCTCCAATATTCTCGTACACTTCAATTTTTATCGATATTCCAAAAAATAGTCGAAAATTCGACTTTTTTGAAAAAAAATTCAAATTTTTTTGAAAATATTTCAAATTTCTACAGGAGCCGGGCCGAGCCGGGCCGGGCTGAGCTGGGCCGAGGAAAATTCTCTGTCGGCCCGGCCCGGCCCGGAATTTCCCAACCCTGGTTGGGTTTTGGTCAGTATAGTTTGTCAGTGTAGTTTGTCAGTGTAACTTTCCCACTGATAGTTTCCTAGAGTTCGATTAATTCTATGCTCAACAAATGCGTTTACAAGAAGCCTATCTAGCTTCGAACCGAGAATTATCTATTTTCTCCAGAAATCTTGGTCAGTGTATTCTACATCAGATGGACTACCAATTAAGGAAAGAATTGGTATCATACAGAAAAGTTGCCAACTTGTCTAAAATGGAGTTCGAAAATTGGACTACACACTCTTATAGAAATTTAACAGTAATCAGAGTTGGCGCTATTTTGAAAAGAACCGACATTCCCCAAACAATTAAAGTAAAACCAAAAACTCACTAGCCGCTCCAATATACGCCAAATAGTGTTCTGCTGGCAGCAAACTTTGTGGTAAATCTCTGAAATACTCCTTGAGAAGTGTGGCCACGTCATGCGACGTCGTGTTCTCCACCATATTATCATTGATCACAGCTCCACCACCGACTTTCTCGAGTGCATTCCTCAGCTGACGACACCTTTTCGTGTTTCCGGCGACACGAAACAACCCGACTTGTGTTAACCCGTAAGTCATCAGATATTGTGTACAGTTTTCAACAATCTTCGGAACTTGGAGTGCGTGAGGATCCACGTCATCAATGTTGGCGTCAAGGGAACACGAGAAAGAGGCGGACGCTGGACGCTGCTTCTTCACGAATCGACCAGTGAGTTGTGGTGGTTCAATGGGTTCGGCTGATAGGAGATTAGCCGATGGAAGGATTGAACACGTCGGAGGGGCGGAGCCAATGAGAGGGGAAGGGGAGGATGGGTTGGAGGTGGATGTTGGGTAGAGGTTCTGAGTGGATGGATAGAGCCATTTACGGTCTTCTGGCATCGTGTGCGTCACCATTTCAGGTTCGGATTTCGTTGGTTTCGCTTTTGATCTGGAATGAAGGCGGTTTTTGGTCAGTGTAAATTGTCAGTGTAGTTTGTCAGTGTAAGTTTCACGCTGAGAATTTCCTAGAGCGGGATTAATTCAATGCATACTTGCAAAATTCCAAGTGGGCCCGGTCCAATATTCCTCAAAAACCTTTCAAACCCACAAAAACTCAGCCTTGAGAAGCTTTTTCCAACAAAAAAATCCGAAAATTTTTCAGGATCAGTGTAGTTGGTCAGTGTAAGCTTCACGCTGAGAATTTTCTAGAGATGGATTAGTTCTATGCTCAACCAATGCGTACAGCCTTGCTTCGAACCGAGAATTTTCTCCAGGAATGGTGGTCAGTGTACTCTACATCAGATGGACGAGCAGTGACCAAAATGAATGATACGAAGCAACAAGTTGACGACCCCCGTCTTTAGATAACTAGCTGTCTATAGTTACGCACTTTTTAAATAAATAATAACGCGCTAAGACCAGCGTACACTGAGTTGATGTTATATCAAAAAAGGCTGTATAGTTACGATTTCCGATTAGGCCATTCTAATTTGTCGCTGTAATCGTCATTGCAAATCTTACAATAATAATTCGTTGCGCAGTGACTTAACGGATACGGAGTCTACACTTAGTCTGCACGAGGCTTATGTTCAATAGAGCGCATTTTCAAGACTCATTAAACTCACTTATTCAACATAATAACGGTAGAATCATCCAACGATCTACACCGACTCTCCTGATCCAACCGCTTCTCATTCATCATACACATCGCCAACGACACTCCGAACACCCGCTTCTCCTCTGGCATCGGTGTGCCCGACGCCCTTCTCTGCACATCTGCGACCGTCGGCGTCCGATTACTCTTCACGAGTTGTTGTCGTTTTTTGCGGAGAGCTGACAATGGATCTATAATTAGATGGGGTGACAAGCACCGCCCCACTCACTGATACCTTTTGGTTTTCCGAGATTCACGCCTGGAAGCATTTTGAGAAGACGTTGAGCGGCGAGTAGTTGGAGAGCTGATCTCTCGATTTCTGAGAGATTTTCGAGGCGGGCTCCACGGAGCACTACTTCAGCACCGTCCACCGATCGCCATGTCATACTGTCCTGCAAACAGAGAACAGTTGAAGGGTGAGAGACGCAGAGAAGCGAGAGCGTCTGATTTCTCTGCACCTCCTTTTGAGCTAGAACCCTTTGAAGGTGTATATCTCAAGACCTAGAAAAGCGGGAAGCTTCAAAAAGGAAGAACTCAATTTGATCTACACAACAAGTATACTTTTGACAAACCGGGACTTACCAATGATTTCCATGCAGAATCCGTGGAAGAAGACGTCGAACTCGCATGTGAATACGCATATTTTGGTTTTAATTTCCACAACAGTTTCTGTGATGAATATTTCCATCCCTCGGAATGCGAACTGCAACAATAATGGTTAATTGATCCAGATTCTTCGAAAAACTTTTTTGTAAATAAGAATGATACGTGGTTTTCTGGTTTTCAGCTGTCGATTCTAGACAACACTTTTGTGACTAATCAAACTGGAATGAGCAATTCAGAATCAGCAGATTAACAAATCAGCAATAATTCAAACTCCAGAAAAAGAAAAAATAGTTTGTGATCAGGATTCTGTAAGCAGCGCTTTGTCAAAAGGATCTTTGAAATGTTTCATACATTTTTACAGTTGACTACTTTTTGATAGTGACTGTGGTTGTGGAGATATGTATGCACCTTAAAAATTGAAAAATGAAATGGAAATGGGCGGTGTGACAGGTAAGTGTCTTTACAGGTGGCTGGGTCTTGGTCAGTGTAAATGGTCAGTGTAGTTTGTCAGTGCAGTTTTGACGCTGAGAATTTTCAAGAGCTTGAATAATTCTATGCACGCCTGCAAAATTCCATGTCGGCCCAGCCCGGTGGGGTCGGTCCGGATTTGAATTTTCTAACTTTTTTCACTACCATTTTTTTGACGGGGCCGGGGGAATATTTTTCAAACTACACCGACAACATACACAGACAAACTACACTGACCAGTTAGAGATATGGCAGTGGCTTTTTTAAAGATGATTTCCTTCGAAAACGCATATCTTAAAAGTCACAAAAACTATCAAACAATTGTCAATTGCAAAAATAATTGTCATTATTTTTTCTACATTCCATCAGTTATCACTTTCCCAATACCTCCTCTAGCTTCCGAGTTCTTTGAACACATCTAATCTAAAGAACATTCACCGGAATGTACTCGACATGAGTCAAAAAAATTGTCGAAAATCTAAAGATAAGAAATCGAAAAGTTCAGGGAATCCTTCAAAAACCACCCCCTCTCATCACAGATTATCCCTCCTCCCCAATAAATTGTCACTTTTTTTGTCGACATGCTTTTCTTTGTGGGTGGTCTCTTTTTGTTATTAAATGAAATATATGTATAGTATTGAATTCCCGCGGGACCCAATTAGCCTGAGTTCTTGTTTTTCAGAACTAGGTCATTGATGGTGCTAGAATACGTAGGCGGCCGGGCTCAAGAAATATGGCAGACTTTGGGAAACATATGGCTTCTTTCCGCTTACGTATCTTTTCTTCACATCAAAAATCAAGCGGAGAGACGCTTACCTGCTCGCTGAAAGTGGAACATTCGGTGAGACGGGAGCCGTCATCGAGTAGTTGTGATGCGTCGATGAGGAGGTCGAGGAGTCGGCGACGCCGCCGTGCGCGCTCGTTCCAGCCACGTCTAGCGTGTCATGCGAATCGTTGAAATCCGACGAATCACGTGAATCGCGAAGGCGGCCCTGAAAATAGTTTTTTTTTGTATTTGGAGGTCATCATCTGGGGAGGAAGGGGAGGGGGATAAGTAGCTACGGCTTATAAGTTTATGGGCTTGAACATGTCAGACAGAATCAGGAAAAATAAGAAAAACTCGGGGTCCATACTAGCTCAGCACAGGTCTTACTCAACTTTCTATGAGTCTCTCAATTTCTCACACAACTTTTTTGGTTTCGGAAGAGCACGGTTGTAAGAAGCGTGTCGTGCTTTGTTGGTGTAGTTTATTAGTGTAATTTTCATGTTGAGAACTTTTTATAGTTCAATTGATTCTAGCAATTTGTTGTGACTAGTGGGGATGGAATACCTTTTTTTCATATTTTCATTATAAAATGACATTCAAATTGAGAGAGAAGCGAATGCCAAGAGAAACTATAGTAATAATGGTGTATAGAACATTGACATTTATTCATATGATGGCCCCACGCAAAAGAGGATTACGGTTTGCTTTGTGAAGGCTTTGTAGCACGATTAAATGAGCGTGAGCTAGTGGAACATTGTCGGTTACAGTTGGACAACTCTCAGTGGGTTTTGGGAAAGAAGTAAGGAGGCTAATGGGAAAAATATGATAAGACCGCTGGAATTTTCAGTAAGTTCGAGTTGCATGTGTGGATGGTCTATAACCGGAATCCGATGACCAGACCGGTTTTCCTGAACCGCCCGTCACATTCACAAATCCAAGAAACCTCTCTAGAACTTGAACGTCGGTCTTGGCTTTCCATCGACTTAATGACTATGATACCAAAGAAATCCACCAAAAAGTATTGTAAGCCGGGAAGGTAATGCCTTATAAGCTGTCCAAGCTTTGACCGTTTTTCTTAATATACCAGGTCTTGGCGGCCAAAATTGAGTATATATTTGGAATCAACGTCGTTTTTTCAGCCTTCTAATGATATAGATCATTAGACTGCAGGTTTAGACGAACCACCTAGAGAGCTCGTGTGCAAGCTAAGATGCTCAGATATAGCTCGATCGGACACGATGGTACAAGCGACTTTACGGATACTTCGTATGGTCAAACAAGCATATGTGAATTTTATAACAAATACATAGTATGGAAAAGACATAATACACTGAAAAGCAACAAACTGTTTCTAGGTCTAAAGTCCAAGGATGGTATGATCTACCGGGAAAAATACGTTTCAGGATCAGTGTAGTTTGTCAATGTAGATTGTCAGTGCACTTTGTCAGTGTAGAGTGTCAGTTTCAGTGTAATTTTCATGCTGAGAATTTTCTAGAGCTTGATTCATTTTATGCAAAATTTCCAGTCGACCAGGCCCGATATTCTTCAAAAACTTTTGAAACCCACAAAAAATCAATCTTAATAAGTTTTTTTTCCAAAAAAATCGGAAAAATTTTGAAAATTTTTTGGTCAGTGTAAATTGTCAGTGTAGTTTTCATGCTGAGAATTGTTTGTAGTTCGATTAATTCTATGCTCAATAAATGCGTTACAGCCTAATACAAAAATGGGATGTTGGACAGAGTATCCTAATAGGGGAACTCTGTTTTGCCTAAGTTTCAGGTCTAATCCATCCTTACCTTCTTCTTCCGGAAAATGAACATCTTCATGTGTTGAATTTTGAAAGATTAGAACAAAGAGACCCTCTCGAGTCCCCTTTTCTCAAATAATTAGACTAGTCAAATGAAATAAAATCAGCTGCTCTTGTTTCCAACCAGTGATATCACTCGAGAGAGCTGAAGAAGGGTTAGGAGTCTCTTTGCTATTTCTTTTTTCAGGCTTCGTCGATATCGGCTGATACGGCACAAGGGAAAACGAAGGGGACAGAGGAAGGAGGAGAGAGCACGCTGTATTCGGTCACGCCCCCTTTTTTATATATATATGGATTAGACTCTTCCTTTTCTGCTGCTCGAAGCGATAATGATGAGGAGAGGCCCCCGCACCTCGGGGCGGCAAAAGTTCGAGCCAATTTTAATTGAGTTTTTAATAAAATAATGAGGAGAAGGATCCATTAAAAAGTTGTGGAGTTAATGGGAAAAATACTGGCGGGAGGGAAGTTTTGAGGGGGGAAGGAAAACAGGTCAACACACAAGATACTGGCTTGAAGACATTTTGTTTCCTTATGGCTATTATATACATTGTTTTACGAAATCAAACAGTTTAGAATTTTCGGGTAGCTTGGCTAGGCCCTCTACTGGCTGAAAGCGAAAAATTGTTGTTAAAAGCCCCCAAAATGTTTAAATTCGTGTTGAACTTCGTTTTTTGGTGAAAACTGATATTTTTGCTGCAAAACACCTTGAAAAATATCAGTAAACTCGAGTAGGCAAACATATTTTTCAAGCTGATATCCTCTAGGCGGATGGCGGAAAAAATCTTTAAAAGGCGGAAAGCGGGAGGCGGAAAGCGGAATTCCGCTCCACCCTGATCCGTGTAAGGGCCGACGCTAAATTTAAGGACGAAAAATATATTCTTTTGGAGGTATGTCTGAAATATCGTCTCAAAAAGTTCATGGGCTCTGAAAGTTCTCAAAAATCCTTTTTTTTTAAATTCAACTGTTTTGTGCTCTTGAGTACTTTGAAAGCTCAAAACTCTCTTGGACCAAATTTTCAGGACTACCATGAAATTCTGCGTCGGACCATTATACATATAAATGTCAGCCGTTTTACTTGCTTTTGTAAGAACAGGGAAAATGTGTGGCCTAGATTTCCTAGCCCATGGGGCCACTGGGCAATTTTGAATGACTATCGTGAGATATAGGTCTCACATCGAGGTCCCACTGCGACCCCGGACATTTCCCTAGTTAGCTTCTGTCGTAACTTCACATATACAATTATTGTGTATGGTTACAGTACCAAACCATCCTGACTTACGTTAACGGATTTGATAAATTTCTTCAGTTTTAGTTTTGATGAATACAGAAGAAATGAATTGAAGTGAGCTCCAGTTATGATCTACCAGGAAGATATGGGCGGGGGAATGTATTATCAGAACACCCAACGTCCCTCTTTTATTCCATTTTTTTGTGTTTCAAAATACATTTTGGGGGCGTGTTCGTGGGTATGTACAACTACAATAAAAATAAAAAGAAGCAGCTATAGTCAGGTGACAGAAAGAAGGCAGAAGTTTCGGTCGGTTGAAAAAAAACGAGTGCAGGCTTATCCCCGGCTGAAAATCGGATAGATAGTGTATGTAATCAGTGTTCATCTGGGATTTAGAGCATATATAGTTCAAGCACGAATTTGTGTTTTTTTCACAGGGCATATGTACATAAGTGAGTCAGGATGTGTTGATAAAAACTACATCATGAAAAAAGTAAATTCTAGAAATTGTAGAAGTTTGTGAAACATTTAAAGTTTGTAAAAATTATGTGTGAAACATGTGTCGGCGCGTAATTATGAAAGTTGAGATTATACCAAAATGTAGATCTCGACGAGTTCTATATCAATGACCTACTACGGGCCGGGTGTCTATTCGTTTATGTGCCACAGGCTGGGAAAAATGGATAGAAAAGCAAAAATAACCAAAACTCTAGCCCAGCCTTAACGGCACAGGGCGATTCTAAAAACGAAGTCATGCTTGAAATACAGTGACCATCCCTGTTTGTCAGTGTAACTTGGTCACTGAATTTGGATTCATGTGTCGCGGGTCGGGCTAGAATGGATGTTTGGGTCATTTTTGCGTTTTTTGGTTCAAGCACTGTGAAAAAATAAAGTTTCGACAAACATTTTCAAAAATGTTTCACGGGCTGAAACGCGCAAGCGCAGTGAGTTGGGGGCTGAGCTTAAACTGCAAGTTAATTAAAAAAAAACAACTGGAACTCGAACCGCACCGCTTGCAATTTACGTACCGTCCACAACTCCCAGCGCGTTTCAGCCCGAAATTTTTTTAGCGCATTGTCGAAACTTTATTTTTTTCACAGTACAGTTGAATGTTTTTATAAAAAACTACATATGATATATCAATTAGACCCATGAAACAAAAACAAAAATAAATCAATCTGAAACGCTTTCGTTATTTATTAAAATCAAATTTACATTTTTACACACATTTGTAACCCAAGTTGCTATATTTTTCTACTTGGATGCATTCCCGAAAACATTGAAAATTTCCGTTTTTCGGACATCCGGATCTTCGGTAACACAGATAGACACTAATTATTGAGCTAGAAATCGAAAACCCGAAGATTGGGGTTCCTCAGACGCGTTTTATCCTCAAAACCGCAAAAATCTATGAGTCTGGGGTGTTTTTGGCGCGTTTTCTATGTCTCAATTTAATAGAAAATGGTTGATGAACACAGGGTTACTCCAGGTTTAACACAGTAAGAAAGGGAATTTTTGAAAAAAGTTTAACTAAAATTCCGAAAACACCAAAGTTCTTACTCTCGTTGTAGCAACGGCGCTCCGCCGAAATTTGAAAAAAAACTTCAGTGTCATCAAAGATCGTATGTGCTATTCCTAGAACATCATGTTCTAGACAATTATCTATTTGTCTACACACATATTCGAAGCCTAACAATAATGATCCGTGAAAAAAACTGAGTCAGATAAGATCGCAACTCATAATATTCCGAGTCACAAACCACATTAAATATCGGAAAAAGAGAGAAAAAACTAGGTCGATGATGAAAAGAGAGTAGCCGGACGGTGGGAAAATAACAATGATTGTCTCGAGGAATCGAGTCCAGAAGGCATTAGGAGAAGACAGAAAAGAGAGAGAAAGAAGGAAATTCACGATTATGAAGAAGAAAAAAGAAGAGATGGAGGCAATCTAGAAGAATCATGACTACACACCAATTGAGTCCCCCTCATGGATATTTTGGTAGAATGAAAAGAAAACAAAGTGTAGACTCGAGTAGAGAGAGAGAAGGAAATGGCAATCAAGCTAGCTACTGAAGGACAAAGTGGTGATCAGAGAGAATGATGATGGATGGTTGACAGGGTGGTCCCCCCTTATGACTCGGAGGAAAAAAGTTCTCACGGATAGACATGAGATTCTGATTTGGGCACGGTGGTGGTGGGAGTGTGGGTCAGAAATCATGAGACTAGAATAGACTTTGAGTTGCAAGTAGATCAACAAAATTTGGTTGATGAAATTTACGTTGCGCATATATTTTAGACAGTTACAGTAGTATTAGTGTCAATAAATATAATTACTTATAAAATTTCCGGATCGGGGGCCGTGTCTCACTATCAGTACAAAAATTTGAAAATTTGAATTTTTCTGAATTTTTTGCCAAGTATTTTCGACTGTGTTTTCAAATATCGATTAAAACTTAAGCGTACATAGGTTTATTGACTGTTTTTGATGAAAATTTCAAAAAATTTCAAAAAATTCTGTGTACATTCTTTGACTCCGGGCCGAGTGTCGAGATTTTGCAAGTCTGAAAAATACTTTTTTTTCTTTTTTTCTCAATATTTCATCGAAAGTGAGAAGATTTTTGATGATTTTTCAGAAAATCTTGTAATTCTGAATTATAGTAAAAAATTTGGCTTTTCCGAGAAAACAATTGAAAAATTCGAAAACTCGAAAATATGGTTTTCAGATTTTTCAGTTCAAGGCTTGGTAACTATGTTAAGAACACTTCTTTATTTTTAAATTATGTTATTTTCAAAAATTAAATCTAGAACTACATTTTTGTAGCTGACTACTTTTGTGTGCGGATTCTCTGGAGTGTTTTGACTCACCGATTCACAAAATTATTCTCGCAATTCTAATCTGAACTTTTTGAACTGTACAATTTCCCTGGACCATATCTCACCAGGACTACATTTTACAGAAAAGTAATTAACTGGAAAAATAAAGAACATAACATTTTAGACAATTTACTAGTTGACATATTTTTCATAACGCTCCTAGATTTTGAGATACACGTCATCAAAGTTTTCATGCTGAAACTAGCGACGCTCCCTTCGAGATACCATCTTTAAAAGCGCATATCTCAAAACCTAGAAGTGCTATCAAAAAGTTGTCAACTACAAAAATGAAGGCCTAGTTTTGATCTACCAGAATATGTAAACAAATTTTAGGACATTCTGACATTCTTGGTCGATTTTTCGAGGTATTTTTGCAGGAATTTGATGGGAGTTAGTCACAGTTCAAAGCACACAAAACAATTATAATCCCGGTACAAGAATATCCGCATGGGGCTTCTCTCTTAAAATTAATTTAAGATCGAAAGTCACTCTGCGTCGTGTTTTAGTTCAAAACTAATCTCTTATGCTTCATAAATATAGAATTCCACTCAAATTTCCCCAGAGCTCTCTCTCCAAAAAAGGAGAAAAAAAGGAAGCCTCACAAAAAAACCGGGAGGAGAGATGATGAGAAATGGTGGAAGAAGAGTAAGACGGGGGGACGACTGAATGGATAGAAAAAAAAAGAAAAAGAAGAAGAAGGTGAAACACTGAAAATGTAAATAAAAAAGAGGGGGACAAGGTAAGATTTGAAATCGAGTAGTGCAGCAGTAGCAGCAGCAATAAATGTAAATGAGAAAATGGACGGAGAGACGTGAGAAATCGTGTATCCACGTCATCATGATGACATAAAGAGAAGAGAAAAAAGATACAAAAACGATTCCTGCCACGGGGCAAAACCGATCCTGCGACCCAGTCGACTACAAAACCGGTGCGCAACCGACTGCCACAGGTGAATCGCGGAAAGCGTGTAATTTGTCAAATATTGTTCGCGGATTTGTCTCGATACGTACAAGCGATGATACCGATTGTAGGTGTATAATTGGCAAATCGCGAATATTGACGAACAACTCACATATTGCTCGCAAATCGCGACTAAAATCGTATGATATTTGTGTTATCGCGATCGGTAATTGTTCACGTATCGCGAAAACTTTTAGAATTCGCTGGGTTTGAAAAAAATTTATTGGAAAAAAAAGAATGAAATAAGACAAAACAATGGGTAGCATAAGAAGGGGAACGGTGATAAAAATAATACATATTAAAATCAGTTATAAATTATTTTTCGCCCTCATGAGCTTCGCCTCCTTTTCGAACATGAAGCTCCTCTCCAAACAGATTCTTTGAATCGTGGCTGTCGGTGATGTTGCCCATGGAGTTGAAGGGTCGTTCGAGTCTAAAAATACCAATAAGTACTACAAACAAAACGTTTTTTTATATTACATAATGATGTTTCCATATATTCTCAGCTTCAACTCGAAAAATCCATAAAACTAGTCGTTATTCTTGATCCTCTGATTGTATTCTGACTCCATTCCCATATGTTCTTCTTCCGAATTTGTTTGAATTACCTGCCATCCAAATCTGAAAACATGTTTCCATTTATAACTAGACTATCAATATTATTGCAAACAAACCTCTTCTTGTATATTGTCCAAGTAGTTTGTATTCTTTAAGTAGTCAAATTGGATGGTTATCTTGTAAGAGAAAGCGATAAAAATAGGAAAAAAAGTGAAATGAGAAACAAAAGTCTTGGAAAATATGTTCCGCCCACGTTTTCGCGATTTACCAATTACTTATCATACTTTTCGCGATTGTCCAATATTTCGTCAATTATTCATGGATGTGTATAGTTTCGCGATCATACGTATTACTAGTCTTTCATTTTCGCGCCATGTGAGTAATTATCCTATTACTCGTAAGCGTATGATTATTCGTGAGTCGCGATTCACCTGTGGCGCCACACATCACCGAAGTCAAAATGGTGTGCAGATAATGATAAAACCACCGTTGGTCGGCAGGTAACACCGCGTTCAAGTCACTTCAGACAGAAACTAAAATCGTAAAAAGTGAAAATTTCGGAGGGAAAAAAGTGGAAGGTTGGTGTCAAGTTGACCATAAACCTATGAAACAGGAAGCAGTGACTTTCGACTCAAGAGGGGGGATGCTTCCGGAGACGACACTCCAGAATCCAACGGTGGTGGGGCTCCGAGAGAGAGAGAGAGAGCACACACGTATCGGGTTACCTCTCCTTCATGGAGCACAACCACATTAGGTGATGATGTGCTGCTCTCCGGTGGAGCTCTCACTCACTCAGAGCTTCTACTTGAATTGCCCAAAAAAAACATATTGGGAGGACGGGATCCAGATGAAAAGATGAGGAAAATGATGAGAAGATATACTCATTTTTATTAGGAGAAGAAGAAGAAGATCCTTCAGAAGACCAATGTTTTCTCTTCTCTTCTTTTACCGGAGGTCTCCCTTCTCCCCTCCCCGCTTGCCTCCTCTTTCACTTCTCCTCATTCAAAATGGGATTTGAAAATGAGCAAATTGAGCTGGAGCCTCCTCCTTTTTCTGAGGAGCAGGTCCCCCCTCCAGGTCTGTCAGCCAGAAAGAGAAAAATAAGAGAAATACGAGATCTAGGTCTTATTTAGAGAGAGAGAGGAAAAATAGCAAGGGTGTTCTGAAATAGAAAATTAACGGAATAGTTGGGAGTTTATAATTTTTTGATAGAAAAATCGACCAACAATGCCAAATTGGTTAGGAGATGATTTTGAGAGAAAATGTCCTGAAAATTGTTTACAAATTCTGGTAGATCAAAACTAGGCCTTCATTTTTGTAGTTGAAATTTTTTTGATGGAACTTTTAGGTTTTGAGATATGCGCCTTTAAAGGTGGTAGGTTGGAGGCAGCGTCGCTAGTTTCAGCTTGAAAACTTTGAAGCCACGTATCTCGAAATCTAGCAGCGTTATGAAAAAAGTGTCAACTAGTGAAATGTGTAAAATTTCATGCTCTTTATTTTTGCAGTAAATAACTTTTCTGTAAATTGTAGTCCTGGAGAGATAAGAAGCCGGGAAGTTGTACAGTTCAAAAATTTCAAAATACTACAATTTTTGACTCACTATAGCTCATCAAGAGACAACCCAAAAAATCGACAAATACAAACTTTAAAAAAATATTAAGTCGAGATCTTTATTTTTCACTAAGCAACATTTTTGGAAAATTTTTGAAGGCCCGACCCGGACCGAAGACCCGGCTTCAAAAAATTTACCAATTTTTTTCAATTTTTCATCGAAATTCTGAAATTTTTGATAAATTTTCAGAATTTCTTCTAATTTTGAATGATAGTGGAAAATTTAACTTTTTTGCGAAAAAATTCAAAAAGTTCGAAAACATTGAATTTTGGCGCCAATTATATGAAACATATCAAGAAGTGCTAGATTTTTTGTAAATAATTTTTGAATTTGACAACTTTACCTCCTTGAAGAGATAACAACAAATACATGGAGTAAACTATGATAATCCAAAAACGGGAGAACCCACATACCACAAATATTTCTTGTTATGGGTTGGGGGGTCCGAATGGCTCAGTTATTTTTTCTTGAGCTGGACATAGTGAGATGGAAAGAGACGCAGAGAAAAATAGAGTCTCTTTCTATTTTTTTCATTAATTTTCTTCCCCTCCCTCCCCAAATATTTTGTATTTTGAATTGAAACGACCCAGTCATGGTCTGAATCATCGCCGATTTTTGAGACTCATTGACGTCATTCGCCTCGTTTAAAAGTACATTCTCAAATCATTTCAAAAATTTTTTAAGCGAAAGCAAAAGTCCCCCCTCGAGATAATATGTGTTACATCAGAAGTCATGTCATTGAGTAGACGAAACAAAACAAAACATAGAGGAACACACGTCACAAATGTAATTCACTTTTCTTTCTTTTTGGGGGCTCTCGGAGCAGGAAGAAGACAAGGATCACAGAAATCAGAAGGATGGAATCGAAGGAATGAACATTTTTGGATAAGATTGGGTTGAAATTTGAGAGGTTGTAGTACAGTGGAGTATGTTTCGAAAATTATTCCGAAAATCTTCGAAAATTTTCGAAAAAAATCCGGGAAAGTTCTGGAAGTTTCGCAAAACTCTGGAAACCATGAATTCGCTTAAGAATGAGAGTTCGTCCTCGGAAAAGTTGGTTTTGCCAGTGGACCTGTCTAATCACGGAAAATTACTCATAATCAAGATTTTTTTTGGAATACAAATGCAAAGCATTTTCGAGAACACAATTATAATTCAGAACCTTAAACTGTATTCCAGATTTTTCCCGAAATTTCCAAAAAACCTGAATTTTTGTGGAAAAACTTCGAAAAGTATCTCAACAGATAACAAAGCTATTAAAAAGCCGTGTACTAACAAAATATGAGAAATTTCATATATTTTATTTTTATAGCTGAAAACTTTTCTAAATGAATTCTCCGTGAGTACAAAAGAGAAAAAAAACTTCAGCTAGATTCAAAATCCGAATATTCCGATAGAATGAAGATTTGAAAGATTTTTTTGATTTTTGAACAGTAAAATCATGAAGAATCAGTCAACATATCGACAAAAAAATCAGTGGTTAGCTATTGTTTCGTAATTCAAGCTAGAAAAATGATGATCAAACATCAAAAATTATCGGTACTATACTTCAAAAATGCTGAACGCTGGCGCGCTTTAGGCGCGATCTAGAAATTGTCTGTTGAAGCTTAATGTTAATCAATGAATAAGACAACTGGTGTACCTTTGACGCTTTCATGATTATACAATTCTAGAAGGGCTGTTAAATGGATAATAGAATAATACGCAAGCTACAATCAGACTGGCGCACTGTCGGCGCGTTTTGTGATTTCTAGACCGATTTTTTTGCGATAAAATCAAAAAACCGGGACGGAGAAGCACGAAGACCAACTGCGAAGAAAAAACTTCTTGTGCCTATCGAGTATTTCTTCTTCTTCTCCTTCAAATAAATTTCTCTTTTTGGAACAAAAGAAGAGGTCGTTGAGCCTAGAAGAGAGAGAGAGACTCTCTTGAAGAAGATAGAAGGATAAAGAGATGACGTGAGTTTTCAATGGATTCAGATGAGAAGGAGACGATGAAAAAGTTGTGGAGAGAAAAAGTATCAGTGAGCAAAGAAAACGGTATTTTTGTTTTAGAAAATATGAAAAAAATCGAAAAGTTTTCAAAGGAAGTATATGTACATCCCCTCATCTTCATTGGGAACTCAAAAAAAACTCAGAAAAAAGGGAAAGTAGGGACCAAAAATAGACACACAGATATATGTTGTGTGTTGTTCACTAATCTAATCTGTGCTATCCGCTTCTCGTCCCCGTCCCTCCGTCCCCTTCAACCACAACAGGGACGGCTGAAGAAGAAGAAGATGAGGAAGAAATGAAGAAGATGGGTAAACATTTGGAAGAACTTGGAGAGAAGGAACGAGCATATGAATTAGTTTTTGATGGTATCGCTTGGTTTTTCGTTTGAATTATGAGAACAAACTTAAATAGAATAGGGAAGGTTTTTTGGGACTGGAAGGGTTTTGAAAATTTGAGAAATCAGAAATCAGGAACAGAACTTACAACTGCGCTCCACCGAAATGCCCTTGAAAATGTCTCTTTTTCTCTTCGCTTCTCAATTTCGCACACAATTTTCTCCGGTTTAGATAGAGCGCGGTTACACTGACAAACTACACTAACAAACTACACTGACAAACTACACTGACCAAAAAAGTGATATTTTTGTAGTTGAAAACTCCTCTATATGACTTGACTTCCTCCTAGTCAGATATGGTACAAAAGAAAGTTCAAAATCCGAATCTTCCAACAGATTTGAAAGATTTTTTTTGGATTTTTGAACAGTAAAACCATGAAGAATCAGTCAACATATTGACAAAAATCAGATCAAAATACTCAGTGAGTCATGTCATGCCATACAGTGATAAGAATTTTTTTTGAAATTCAAGCAAGAAAAATTGTGATGATCGAACATACAAAAGTATCGGAACTATATTTCGAAAATGCTGAACGTCTGGCGCACCGTGGGCGCGATCTTGATACTGAACTTTTTTTTTCGAAATTCAAGCAAATAGATTTTCATCAAGCATTTCTCTAAAAGTGTTTCAAATCTTATTGAACCAAAAGTATCGGTGTTATAGGTTGGTCGGCACGGACCAAACTTTTCGAATTAAAAAAAAATTAAATTTGAAAAATCCAAATTCTTGATGCATTGTCAGCTTTTCATTGGATTCTGAAGTATAGTCCAATTCGACATTTTCGGAAAAACTTCAAAAAAAATTTCAGAATTTTGCACAAATTTTAGTCAAAGCCGACGACCCGGTCCGTGACAAGTCTGATTTTTGGGAAAGTTTTCAAAAAGAACAAGATTTTTTAAAAATATTGAATAACTGTAAAACACTATATTAATACGGTATGCTGCAGTATATTTCTAGGATACTAACATATCAAAAAAGAAAAAAATGGATCAGTTTGGTTCATAGTTGTCAACGCCCGGCTTCAAAAAATGCCCCTTTTCTTTCCAAATAAATTTTTTTTTTCCAATTTTTCATCGAAAATGTGACTATTTTTGATGATTTTTCAGAATGTCTTTTAATTCTGAACGATAGGCAAAAATTTGACTTTTTCGCGAAAAACATTTTCAGAAAATCAACAAAAAATTTCAAAAAATTTTGAATGTTCATCTTTGGTGCCCATTTTCCGGCCTCATACGGCGTATACAGGGAGTCTCCTAGGGTTATGACTGTGTCCTGGTCTTCGACTGGACCTACAGGCGTTGACAACAAATTTTGTTGACTTGACAACTATGGTTTGGCTGATGTGTAACATGGCTCAAGATTGTCTCTTAAAAACGCTTTGAAACCCGTCCACATGTCGTAATCAGGTAATTACTGTTTCACCGTTATTATCTACAGGATGAATCAGTAGGTCAAAAGAAACGAAAACAATTTTAAAATATAATTAGAGCTGATCTATGTATAAAGACGTTCTATCAGAACCAATTCCCCATACTCCTAAAAAATCGACACTCACCGTGGTATCGGAGTCGGTCCATATCCTCTGTGTACTCCTCCTTATCTGCAAGAACTCATCAGCTTCTCCAATCGGATTATCCTCAACATCCAACTGTAGCGGCATCGCAGAACTATCGATTGATGGGTGTCGAAGGGTTAGACGGGGTAGTTGTCTGCAAAAAAAACAAGGTCATCTGGTTTTGGTGTTTTTTTTTCAGGCTGAAAAAATATGGAGCCTCAGCACAGACATATTTTCGTCGCGTGTAGTAGTATGGGCTATTATTGTTACGTGGTATGTGGTGACATACACATTCTGGAAGAGGGGGAGACAGATGAAGGAGGAAGAAGAAGGAGAGAACAATACGAAAAAAAGAGAAATTTCAGGCTCTCTCTGACAAAAAAAAACAGCAAAAATAGGGAGACACGCAATGACAAGTGAGAGAGAGAGAAGGAGAGAAATGAATTTGCATGACATAAAAAGAGAGGAGTAGGAGTAGGAGAAGAAGTAAGTTTTTGGGGAGTCCAGTGGGAGGAGTATATGGATCTGATGAATTATTCGATGAAAGGTGTCTGGTATCTGTGGTGGTGGGGGCGGGGGTTGGACAACAGCACGTGTCTAGAGAGATTCAGATGAGTACTATTGGAACGGCTGGTAGAGGAGACGTATTATAAATTCACAGTCTGCCACCAGGGCGTTATGGAATTTGTTTGGATGGGTCCTGTAGTTAAAAGCATGAAAACCGTAGTAAAAATATTGAAAACAGTGGAGTACGGTTTTTTCCCATTTCAACTACGAGACATATCCGAACAAGTTTCATGCGCCATTAACGCACTACGGCGGCAGACCGTGAATTTGTAGTAGAGAAATCAGATGGCCCAGCTTCACCTACTCATTCAACAGTACCGCCAGGGTTTTAAAGATGTTAACTTTCAAACTGTCAAAAAAATAATTTACGTACACTGTGTGCGTTTTTACAGTACCGTGCAGTAAGATATTCAATTTGGCCTTTTTCAGTTGAAAATGACCAGAGGGTGTTACGGTATCACCTGATTATTCCACGAAGGAAATTATGTATGAACCATACAGAACAAAAGTAGAGCTTCATTTTTGTTGTTGACAACTTTTTTGTACGGGCACTTGCTAGCAAGTTACATATCGACAAAGTTAATTCTTCCTCAAATCTTTGAGTGATTTTTGAGCTGTCCCCTTAAAAAGACCATAAATCTCTAGGGAGTATCCGTACAGAAAAGTTGTCAACTACAAAAACTGAGTTCTGTCTTTGTTCTATATGATCCATTAAAAATTTTACATTGTGGGACACAGTTATACCGTAACATCCTCTCAAAGTTGGTCATTTTCTACTGAAAAAAACCGAAGTTGATAATCTTTTGAGCGATACTGTAGCTCCATAAAAGCGCCCCAAGTGCACCAGTTTTTCAAGTAAATTACTTTTCAAATAGAACAAACCTAGTCCCTTTATGTTAGTAGTTTGCATCTTTTAGTTATCACCGTCCACTTTCGAAATATGCGCATTTCTAACAAGATTCTATTGAAATAGATTCCCAGTTTTTAATTTAAGACCTTTTGTACCGACGCCTTTCTTGGCGTTCATGATTCTCTCGAAGTAGAATATCGTGCTGAAAAGTACAAAAAGTTGGTACCACTTTTAAAAACTAAAAAGGAAGAGTGTTTCTGAACCGAGATCTCAGTTCATAATTTAAGCTTTTCCCTAATTTTTTTTTTGCAAAATCTCCTATTTCTTCTCCTAATTCTCCAAAAACCCAAGAAATTCAATGCTGCTCCTATGCAGGTTCCTTGTTGTTTCCCTCTTCCAATCACTTTAAAACTGAAATTGAAAACGGAACGAAGGGAAAACGAAAAACCAGTTAAAAACCAGAAAGAACAAATAAACAGACGGAAGGGGGAGAAGCAGGATTGTTTTACTGGTTTTACAGGAGTAAAGTGAAATTTGTGAGTTTTGATAATAATTGGTGTTTTTGAGTGGATGAAGAACTCTTTAACTTCATTTTAGTAGTTGACTACAGTTTTATATTTCTGCGGGTTTTTGAGATATAAAGGTTCGAATCAAAAGGTCTGATTGTGATAAGAATTGAGAGAAAGAGAAACGAAGAATTAAGCAATAATTTTGTCCGAGAGGACTACACGGCCGCGCGGAAAAAGTTTTCCACCTCAGCTCCAGGTGAATGAGAATCGTGGGGCGATTTTTAGCATATGCTCCAATGATGAAAGTTTTTTTTAGAATTTCCTGGAGTATTGGAATCAAGAAATTGAAAAAAACCAACATTTTTCGATTTTCGAATCCAAGGAACTTTCTAGAACTCTGATTTGCTGAAAATGAGCAAAAAGTATTTAGGCTCATCCGTATCCCGAATCTGAAAACCAAAAATGAATCAAAGTGTGAAATGGGATATTTGTGGAAATGAGAGTTCAAGAGCGTTGCTCTTTTCATTTCTCTTCAAAAACCAAAGGAATCTGAATAAGAAAAAGAAGAAGGAAAAGGAGTGAGAGTGAGTAAAAAACAGAAGTGGACACGGCAAAACAAGGGAGGAGGAGGAGGGAGATTCTGGATTGTAGTTGGGTGTCTAGGTGCGTCATGTGTATCACAATATGTCTCTAATCAGACGCTGAGCAACGACTCACAATTGATTTTTCTTCATACTACTCCTCTGGGAGCCAAAGAATGTGCGATGTTTGAACAGACGCCATTGACTTTTTCGAATCGATCTGAAATTAGACACTTAGTGAAAGATAGAGGGATCATCTGGGTCCGTGGTTTGGTATCTTAACATTGTGGAATTTAATTTTTTCAAAATTTTCCAAAAATTTATAAACTTTGGAAGCCTATAGCAATGCAGAGGTTTAGAGAATTTGTTGCAAAATTATACTGGCTACATTAGGCAAGTCTTGAGCTACATTTTTGCAGTTGAAAGTTTTCTGATAGCTCCGCCCACTTTTGAGATACGAGCCTTCAAAGATGGTAACCTTGGAGACGAGAGAGAAGAGAGAGGGGAGACGCAGAGAAGCGAGAGTCCCTCCTCGTTTCGCATCCTCTGTTCTTTGAAGGCGTATATCTCAAAAGTGGGAGGAGCTATCAAAAAGTTGTCAACTGCAAAGATGTGTAAAATTTTCTGTACACTATTTTTGTAATTGACAACTTTTTTGTAGCTATGCAAGGTTTTTAGATACGCGTCTTGAAAGGTTACCGTTAAAAAATGAGAGAACGAGCCTCGAGAGAGACCGCAGAGAAATCAGACATTTTTGTTTCTCTGCGTCTCTCATTTTTCTTATTTTCTTGGCTTATACCTGCTAGCAAACCCAGCCAATCTTCTAGTAGTAGACATTTGTGGTGATTTGTCTCCTCCTGGATTCGGCGAGCCGGGTCTACTTGTGGCAGGTGATCGTCCCGTTTCGTCATCTTTGCCCGAGTCGACAGAGTCTGAAAAGTCAAAAAAAAATCTTTGAAAAAAACCATATAGACCCTGGAGAAAGGGAGAGAGCACAGCTCTCTAAACTCATCTCTAAACTTGGATGAGCTGTATCTCGGCTCCCAGTGATGCTAGAAATCAGATTTTTACACAATATCTAGAAAATATCCTATTTTATATTTTCACAAACCTCTCTTCGTACTGCTACTGTTGTTCCTAAAAAAGATGCGCCCAATTGAGAAAGAAGAGGATGGTTTGTGTTCGGGCGGTTGTTGCGGGTCTGAATCACTTTTACTTGAAGCCACCGATGTCTTCGATTTGGGCGAGGAGGATTGGTTGGCATTGGGGTGACTGGAGGATGACGACGGTCCGCACGCTGATAGTGAAGACGGCGACGGTGTACGGGTGGCCGTCGACATTTTGTTGGGGGGTTTCTTTCTGGAAATTTGGGACATATCATATTTTGGGATGAGATTAGAATTGAGCGGTTTATGGACGTTGAGAAGCGCAAGGCAGAAGGCGGACTGCGGAAACCGGAATAAGATAACTCCGGGCGGAAAAGGGAACACGGAAAGTGGAAGAAAACAGAATGAAAAAAAAATCCAAAATGCGGGAGTCGGAGTGAAAATTCATATTTTAGAAGACGTTTTCGGTTGTAAATAGTCAGAAGTGCAGACAAAACTTTCAGGCACTCAAAACACTCAGAAGACGAAAATGGTCAAGGTTATCAGGTCACTGTAGTTTGGTACAATAGAAAATTCAGACAGAGGGACTATCGGAAACGGACCAAAAAAAACTCACCAAATTTTTTTTGTTAGTAAAAACAGGCAGTTTTTCTGCAAAAAAAAATCAAAAAATGTCAGTAAAGTAGGGATTTTCGGAATAAAAATTTGCGTTTTCGGAATTTTCCGGGAGGTTTTTTGCAGTGGCGAAGTTACACTGACCAAAAAAACTCACCAAACTACAGTGACAACATTTTTTTCGTTGTTAAAAACGGATAGTTTTTCTGCAAGAAACCTCAAAAAATGTCAGTGAATTCGAGTAGGCGAACAAATTTTTCACGCTGATGTCCTCTAGGCGGAAGGCAGAAAATTTTAAAATGGCGGACGACGGAATTCTGTTCAACCCTATCGCTATCATCAGTTCACTGTAGTTTGGTAGAAACCCAAATAGTAAAGTTCGGCCAGAAAGCACTGAGGGATTTTCAGACTGAAAATTTGCGTCTTGGCGTTTTTTTTTACAGTGACGAGGTTACACTGACCAAAATACAGTGACCGAATTATTGTTTTTTAGTTGGTGAAAACGGATAGTTCAAAAAAATCCAGTATATTCGGCTAAGTAAAAAAATCTTAAAATGGCGGATGGCGGAAGGCGGAATTCCGCTCAACACTGCTCCGGATCAAGATATTTGAGGACAAGAGGAGGAAAGTGAAGATGAGTAGGTCAAGGAGATATGAAAACAGAAGAAACAAGGGGGTGTGTGACATGAATTTTAATATTCTCTTCCGTCTTCTTCTTGCTCTCAAAATCAATTACGAGTCGAGAGAGGGGGGGTCGCCGTTTTTCTTTTTCTCTTTTCTCTCTTCTCCCCAGTAATTTTGAAAACGGAAGAGAGACGATAAGTCAATTAAGTTTTTACGAAAAGAGCGAAATTACTTAATTGTTCTCGGATGATGTGAGATAGGCGGATAGATATAATAATGAAAAAATAATCGAAATATAAAAATATTGAGATGAGCATCGGTGGAGGAGGAGAGAGAAACTTATGAATTATTAAGTGAATTCTGGAGATGGTTGGGTGGGAGAAAAGGAGAGAACTTTGCTTTTTCAAAAAGGAACACCTTCTGGGATTATACGAAAATATAGAGGTCGCAGATTTTATTTGAAGAAGTCAACGATGGTGGAGAAGGACGTAGAGAAGGTAATAATGGAGAAAAATAATATATCCCTCTGGAAGATCGATTAAGAAAGGTTTGGTTTTAAGTTTTAACAGGTGCGCATATCTTAAAAATCACTCTAGACGCCACAATTCCCGTTCTCCTGACTCAAAAAAGCTTTGATGGAAAAGTTTTTCCTCGCGGACGTGTAGTCTTCTCGGACAAGATTTTGCCTCAGTTACCTCACTTTTTCCAACAAACTTTTGTGTTGTTATATCACGAAACAATAGGAAAACAAAACTACAAACATTTGTTGGAAAGAGTGAGGAAACGAGGAACACGGCCACGTGGAAAAACTCTTCCACCAAAGCACCTTTTGAGTCAGGATGTTCAGATTTTTAACAAATGCGTCAATTATAAAATTTATGAAAAAAGTTGGTATAATAAAACAAAGACTCCCTTCCTCATACCATCTAAGAAGTGGTACAAGTCGTTAAAAAGCCAAGCCCAGATGTCGGGAACTCTGAGATCTGTAATTTAGTATGCCATACGAAAAGAAACGTTTCTTCTGGAAGAACTACAGACAGGTCTTGTTCAAAAACTGTTAGTTCCCAAAAATCTAAACCCATTGATTGAAATATACCGACTACTGGGTAGAATATTAGTGAGAAAATGTTGCAAGAGAAACAACGCAATCAACATGCCCGGCATAGAGCAAAGAAGTAACCTAAATCATTTGAAATCAAAAAATATTGGTAGAGGAAAATACGGGGGTTTTCAATGGTACTAAAATCTTAATGATATGATCAAAACTGACTGAGATACACGTGAAAGAAGTTTGAACTGAAACACTCTTTGGATTACCTCAAAAATAAAAACAAAACAAAACATTTTAATTTTTTTTAGTTCTCAAACATATATCTCCATCTACAAACAATTCCACTTTTTCAAAATTAAAACTCAATTATTCGTATCACGCGATGTCAAAGTCAAAAATTTGGATCACCTAATATTCTTCTTCTTATTCTCCTGCTCTCCTCAACTACTACTCCTGTCCCCTCAATTCTATTTCACCCGAAACTCTTATAAAACTCATAAGATATTGATGAGACAATGACTCGTTGTGACAGGAGGCACCCGAATTAGGGGCGGGGCTTAGCGGAAGGGGGATGGGGGCGGAGTCAGCGGGACATGCAATTACATATTTTATTCCATGAAGACAATTTTTGACAAGTTGAAAAGAGACAAAAGAAGAAGACTAATAAAATGAAGAGGCAACATTTTGAAATTTAATGGGGAGTAAAACAGTCGAAAACGTTATTTTAGTCGACTCTTTATTATGACTTTGATATTTAGAAGACGTCCGTAGATGAAGTCGTCAAATTGACGTCAGAAAGTTGGGGAGGTGGATGGCTTGCAAAATGGAGGAGGAAGGAACTTCTAGGAAAATAAATATTTATATATGGAGTGTTCTTTTTTTGATGCAGCTAGTTTTAGGAGGAGTGACTGAAAATTATACTTGTCAAGGCCTGGCCCGGCCTTTAACAATTTTTCAAAGCCCGGCTCGGCTTCAAAATAAGAACCAGTTTATTCCAATTTTCATCGAAAATGTCAACACTGTTGAGGATTTTTCAGAATTTCTTCTAATTCTGAATTTAAAAAATTCTAAAATTTCTAAAAATTTTTAATTTTGAATTTTGCCGCCAATTATCCGGGCCTTCGAACCATGCCTAATGCCGTGACAGGTATGCCGAAAATGTTGAAAATACTGGAAAACTATTTAGAAAATATGATTTCGAAAAAATCGATGTTTTTGAAGATAGACTTATAACTATTTCTAGGTACATTAGATACTTAATCAATTAAAAATAAAACAACCGACTGATGAGCTCACGGTCCCACATTTTTGAAAAAGTATAATATTTGACAAAAATTGAAAAGTCAATTAAAAAAACTAATATCAATGATAATTTCGGCACTTTTACTCTGAAATTTCGAAAATTTTCAGAAAAAGTTGTTAAAAAATAAGTACCCATTTTTGAATCTGGATTTTGACAAGCCTGGTTAGCAACGATTCTAAGAAAACCCAACTGTCACAAAAATGGCTTTGTGCCACTTCCCGGGGGTATAACTCCCCAGAAAGTGTGCTTACAAAAAATGTTGTCAATTACAAAACTAATATAGACAAAATGTTCAATATTTTGTTAGTTCACAACTTTTTGCTAATTCCGCTGAGTTTTTCGAGACACGGGTTCAAAGATCCTGTGAGAAGAGAGAGAACGCGCGCAGAGAAGTCAGTTACCATCTTTAAAGGCGCATATCTCAAAAATGGGCGGAGCTATCAAAAAGTTGTCAACTACAAAAATGTAGCTCTTGTCTTGCTCTATTCGTTCAGTATGTTTTTTCTAAAAAACAGTAAAAAATCCCAATCGGAAAAAGAGCAGATGTTACTTTAATAGGTTTAGTACACACACACACCCATTTCATTCCATTTCTTAGTTAGTAATCAATCCTAAGAGCGGGTGTAAGTGGCTTTGGAACAAGAAGAACAAGAACGGCACGTCTTCTTATTTCCCCCAGCAGCACATACACACGGATTAGAAAAGAAAATTTAGAATTAGGAGCAGAAAGAGAAGGGGGCGTGGCTTGTCTAAATGTCGAAGGCAGGTGAAGAAGGAGAAGAAAACCACTGAATGCGTCAACTGAATTACACCTGTCTCCGAGATGTTTAGGGATGAAATGTTACCCTGGTTGTTAGTAACCGACTCTGATACACTTTTGAATAGAGAGGAAAGGAGAAAATAATTGAAAAAAAGTGTACTAGTGTACTCCTATCTAAAGAAACATCAGTATGGAGGTGTTGCCATTCAGAAGATGGAAACGGAGAGAGGAAAGGAAGAGGATGGATTTATGACATCGGAGGAAGATGTTCCGTTTTGAAAATGTATGTAGGCGGAAAACTTAATTGAAGGGTTTGCAAACAACGGGGAAACCCTAAGCAAGGATTTATTTATTTATTTTGAGTCCGGGACGTTTTTGGGAACCCGAGATCAGACGGATTAAAAAATTTAGATTCGATACTTGTTTAGAGTACCGAAATGGAAAAAAATTCAGCGAGAATTCGATTTAAAAAAAATTAAATCATATTTTAATACACAGGGTCAAATTTTTCCCGCGAAACCGGAGGTCTAGTGAAGTGCGTTTGCACACGACTTGCTGGAGTCGCCGCTCAGCCAAATTGTGTGCTCATAACGTGGACAAACAATAGGGAGTTACATTTTTCGAATGAAGTTCAAACCTCCCACAAAAAATTATTGAATCCCTCAAGAAAGGAAGAATACAAATTTTCAACACCCAAACAATTTTTTGAATACATTTTTAAAGTTCGCACAAATTTTAAGCAATTTTTTTGGAGCGCAAATGCTTTATATGGACTCCTTATGACGCTCTCAAAAAGACGCGCGACGGATGAAAACCTGACCAACTGACATAAATCGGTTCAAAAAATTAAGCATATTCGACAATAAGCAAAGATTTGAAAAATGTAATAAAAGTTGAGTTTGCCACCAAGTCTAGTGGAGCGCGGTCGATTTCGGTGATACCCTGATACCGTGAAACTACAGTTTGACAGGTCAAAATTTTCAAACTTTCGATATATTAACGTTTTGAAAATCATCATACTCGTCATCAACTTATGATATGACACCAAATCTCGCAGAAAACGTGGTCAAATCCTCCAATCCGCTTCAATAACCTACGTACACAATTTCAGAATTTTACTGAAATGACGGTAAGATTTTAAACGGATCCACCCAGATGATCCGAGATAATGAAGGCGTGCTACGACATGTTTTCAGAATTTTGATCCAAAAAGAGTTTCAGGGAGCGGTTTCGAAAAATAGAAACCTTATCTTAATCTAGTTAACATTTTTTTAAGAAAATTAATGTAGTTTCCCATTCTTGAAATATCACTTTACGTCAAACGGATGAATAAGGAAGAATCCATACAAAATAAGTGGCAGCTACGAGAATTATTGTGGAAACGTACGATCAGTTTGCATTTATAAACATGATAGTTGATGAGGTAAGAGAGAGAGAGAGAGAGAGAGGAGACGCAGAGAAGTCAGACAGTCTAGCTTCTCTGCGTCTCTCTTTCTCTCGCCCCCGAAGCCGTCTTTACTGTATTTAAAGACTGATACACGGGGTCTGGGTGTGAGTACTAAAATTTTAGCAGGAAATTCAAAATTATTTTTTAATCTAAAGTTTTAAATTATTTTATACTAGAATTGATCTGAAAAAAGCTGTGACCAAAAATGCGGGAAAATTGACATAAATCAGTCCAAAAAAAGGTTGATTACCCTGCGTATCAAAACGCCACAACGAAATAGCGAAATTAAAAAATTAAAATAGAAATTTGAATTTGCCTCCAAGTCTAGTGGAGCGCGTTTCAGTACTCACCTAAGCATATCTCAAGAACTAAAAAAAGTTATCAAAAAGTAACCCGAAAATTGTAAATTAATTTTTTAAAAAGTGATAACGTGTATCACTCTCAAAATGATACTGCAAGATCAGGCACAGATTCATCTCCAAAAGAAAACATCTAGAAAATTCCTCGAAATTTTCGATGCTATTCATCTCCAAGCTTTTCCAAAAAGCCGTGTTTTTTCATCTTCTCCCACTTCATCGCCTCTCTTTTCAGGCTTATGAGTTAAGGGTGTTAGTGAAGAATAGCCTGTTGATCACAGCTTAGTCAAAAGGGAGTTGAGGGAGGGAGTTTTTGGGAAATAAGTTTTTTTTTGGTCTCAAATTCAAGGAATGACAACATTTAGATGAAAAATTGGAGAACTGCGATATTTTCATAGAATTGTTGAACTGTGTAATGTTTAATAAAATTCATATAAACTGACCGAATTTCCGAGTGCTCAAAGAATGGGTAGTCAAGTTAAGCTCTATTTTCAGCCAGGTTTCCTCAAGTTTTTACGTAATATCAGGATGATAGTTGGTTAAAACACTAAAATAACAAAATTGAATAACCGACAAAAATTTGGAAGCAATCGTTAGATACATATGCAGGAGGGACGCAAATTAAAATAGTAAGGGATCTGTAATTATCGAAAAAAGTGATTATCAAATTTGAGTTTTAGCTTAAAAAATAGATACAAAACCCAATACATATTGAGATACTGTAAACACATTGATAAAGTTTCGGCTAGGATTTTCAAAAAAAACTATTTGCGATCTGAAACGCAAGTGCGGCAGGAGATTGTGGGTGGAGCTTAAACTGTAAGATATGAAATTCCAACAAATTTTTAACGAGTTGATGTTTTCAACATTTTATGCTGTATTTTTGTATCTTTTTCATGTTTAATCAATTAAACCACAAGTTTCTTGAAATTCAATGTTTCTTGTTAAGCTCCGCCCACAACACCCCTGCCGCACTTGCGTTTCGGCCCGCGAGAAAAAACTTGAAAATTCTTGCTGGGATTTTATCTTTTAGACAGTACAGTACACGTATCAGATTTGCAAAATTCCAGGTCGTCGTGGTCGATCAGAAAAAAATTCTTGCAAACATTTTAAGAATACACATTTCTCAAAATTTTGGAAACCTTTGAAAAAATGACTCTTAATTCCCAAAAATTGAAAAATTTCTAAAATTGATCGACAAAAATCAGCTCTGAACTTCCGGTCCGAATGATCTTTTTTGGACAGTCACCTGCTCGGCTGATAAATATATAAAGGTAGGCATAAAAAATTGCACACATCTCCCCTTTTAGACCCCCCAGACCAAAAAACCAATTGATCCCAAAATAAATTTAAAAAAAAAGAGAAAGGGGGTAGAATAATGAAGTAGAGAAACAGCAACCAATCAAATTTCAATTTCATAAAATGACGGGTTTCAACGAACAAAAAGAAGAGAAAAAAGGGGGGAATTCAGAATCTAGGGGGCTTCTCTCAATTCTGACGTGTGTCTGTCACACATGCATGAATTCGCAATTCCCCCTTTTTTTCTCCCTGTGTGCTCTTGTCTCCTGAATGAGATTGTGATGATGTTTTGAATTGAAATTGAGGAATTTACACACAATTCTTCCCTTACATTGAATAGTGTTCTGGAGCATTGACAGAGAGAGAGACAAGAAATTGGATTGCTTTGTGGTGGTGGAGGCGGAAGAATAAGGAGAAAAAGAGGAAAGAAGAAATGGATCCAAGGAAGAAAATGGCTAATCGGATTAATGAAAATTAGGAGAAGGAAAGAGAGAGAGAGGATGAAACAAAAATAACAAAAATAGGAAAAGGGAACAGATTTAGAGCCGTTTGTTTGGTTAACATGTTCCACTTTGGGATCACGTCATGGATCAAGTTTGGATCTCCGTTTTTGGGGCTCCGCGACATTTAGAAACCACACTGTATGCTGGAAAATGATAACTAGGGAAGGTCGCCGAGTCGATCTGGAGATTTGGGACGTGACTTATATCATTGGAAAGCTGAAATCACGCTGATTCGAAATATATAACCAGTTTTTGCCCTCGAAGTCTGGTATTCAAGAAAAAATAAGTCAACGTTTGGACCCCTGGAAATCATCACCTTCCTGGCGTGTGAAAAATATCGGAAGCGTGGTTTAGGCTGTGTTCGGCTGTGTGAGGCTGTGTTTCTTGGAAGTTCCTTGAAAAAAATTTTAAAAAAGTTTTGCATGGCCGGGTATCGAACCCACACCCTTCCCCATGCCACATCGCCTCACTACCGTTTACGATGCCGATGTTTAATGACTTGCTAGGGGTCCAAACGTTGACCTAGTTTTTCTCGAATACCAGACCTTGAGGGAAAAAAACTGACTAAATCGTTGAAACCAGCGTTTTCTCAGCTTTCTGATGATATAGGTCACGTCCCATATCTCCAGACTGACTCGGCGACCTTCCCAAGTGAGTGTACAGTACTGAGCAGTAAGACATATACAATTTGGCCTTTTTCAGTTGAAAATGACCAGATGGTGTTACGGTATCACTGACTGTCCCACCATGTACACTTATGTATAAACCAACTTCATTTTTGTAGTTGACAACTTTTTTGTACGGACACTCCCTAGAAAGTTATGGTCAATTTAAGACGGCAGGGGGAAATTGCTTTGTCGATATGAAGCTAGAAACAAGAGGACGCAAAGAAGTCAGACACTCTCGATTCTCTGCACTCTGTCTTAGTCTCTGGCCCGTTATCTTCGTGTCTCAATACCGTCAGAAGATTTCAGAAAGTAGTGAAGCCCTAGACTTGATCTAACGGAACACATTTCTAACTAACCGGAAGTGATTTTTGAAATTAAAACACACACAAAATGATGTTACATGACTTTCAATATTTTACACTGATTGAAAAGAGACATTTGTAATGTGTTTCTTGGTGACTAAGGGTGATGTGATATGCAGCTGAATTCAATGATCTTTACCTTGATTGAAAAAAAGATTTTAGAGAGCTTAGAAATTGGAAAAAAGAGTTGATTGAGGTGGTGAGGGAATTGGAGATTTTTGATGGAATAGAGGGTTGGTACATCTGTTTGTCTGGATGTCTCTCTTAACAAGAAATTGTATGTTACATGCCAAATGAAGATAGCAACGGGCCTGACCCAGTCGGCCCGAGTCTCTATATAAAAATTTGAAAGCATTTCGATTTTTTTTGCAAAAAAAGTTTTTTAGAAAATATTGTTAAAAACTGAAGTGTACCCGACAAAATTGTGCAGATTTTTGGACTCCGACCAATCCGGGACAAGATTTTGCAAGTCTGACCAAAAGTTCTTGCAGAAAAAATCTTCCAGCTCCAATAAAATGTACTTCAAACTCCATTTTCTATTTCCCACTTTCAGCTTTTTTGTATTCAAGAATCCCTCCAGTTCCATTTTTTCAGCCGCAGATCATGCGGTTAGAAGAATTAGAAATTTGCACAATTTGCACAATTATCCGTGTTTTTTTCTTTTCTAGGAAGCATCCAGCAGGAAAATGAGTGGCATGCTTCATTTTTTGTGAAAAAGGGGCGGGGGTTCTAGTAGAGATGGACAACAAGAAAGATGGGAGACAATGTGAGAAAGGATTTCGGATGAAGTGGTCAAGAAATGATTGAAATCGGGAAAAGGTTATCAGTAAAGTCCACTGAGGATCAGGAATAAATTGAGGAAAAAATAGAAAATTAGTTTTGAATTCAGAACACCTACGGTGTCTAAAACAGTTTTCAGAATTCCAAAAGACCCGAATTTGACCAAGTTATGACGGTTTGAAGTGGGTGGCCTAGAAAAGCAAATTTTTGTAAAGTTAGGCCACGGACCTATTTTTGGCTTTAGAACTCCTAAGGTGTAAAAGCAATTTTCAGTTCTTAAAAATATTGACTTTGAACCAAGTTATGACAATTTGAAATTAGTGGCCTAGAAAACCAAAAATTTGAAAAGTTAGGTCACGAAACTATTCTTGAATTCTGTGATTTTACTGAAGAGAATACAGTTTAAGTTGGTGGCCTAGGAAACCGAGTTCGAGTTTCTAGGCCACCAACTTTAAAGCGGCATGATCGAAATGGTTAAATTACTCATTAGAGCGCATTTGCTCCTGCATACACTGTGGGTGTCAAATTCCGGCTTGAACAGTTTGAAAACTATTGAAAGTACGGTGATTTAAGAAAAAATTGAGCGAGCTTCTCAGGTCCATAGCCAACTTACAGAAAACATGTGTTTTATCTATTAATTTTTAACAAATTCCATCAAATAATTATTCCTACGTTTGTTCGAAACTCGTAAATTTAACATTCTCAAAACCATTCAACTTTTGACAATTCTAAAAGCATTTACAGAAAAAAAAACTAGTCTCAACCCTCTCACTTTTTCTATATAAAACTACATCTATCTCCCAAAATAGTTTCTGGAATAAAAATAAGCCTAAATAGGTCTCTCCTGAATAAAAAGAAGACGCAAAGTGTGAAACATGTAGATAATTTTGGCAATTTCCCTTTGTGTCAAAGTGCAATTGACTCCCTCCACCCGCAAGTGAGGGAGGGAGCAAAAAAGTTGGAACTTTTTTGATTATTGGACGACTAAATCAGAGAGAAGATGAGAGAGAAGGGGGAATAATTGACTCCTTGTATATAAATACTTTTTATTTTTCAAAATCTAAGTCTAAATTTCGAATATTTGTTATTTTTTGATTCCAACCCAGCTACTATTTTGAGATAGAGAAGTCAACAAACCCGGAGAATTCAGAATCTTATTCTCAAAAATGGTGGGCAGGGGGAATATAATGTAAATTTCGGAAAAACCCGTTTAAAAATATGCAAATCGCAATAATTACTCTTTTTGAACGTCAATATTTGAGAACGGCAGCAAAATAAATGGATGTATTAATTGGGTTTCTTTTCAAAAGATCACTACATATCTATTGATCAGCACAAGAAAACGCGCTCCGTCGCACAACGGTTGGCACGGTGCCAATAAAAGACATCAAATTTTTAATATTGAAATCCCAAATTTCTAGATGAAGCATCAGTAAGGATCGTTTAAATAAATTGTTTCAAGATATCTAGTAAGGTTTTTGTAAAATGATGGAATGTACGAAAACTCATAGAATCATTTTTCCACTTCATATCCGAAATGTTCCAGATTTTTATAGTTGAACTTTGGTACCATTCGGCTAATATAGTACATCGACATGACGTTTGTTTGGGTGTTCAAAAAAAGGCTCCAGGACAAGGGTATCCTCCTGAAATTGGACAAAAATTGCCTCATTTTTTAATGGTTTTCTTGGTTTCCAGGTGTGACGGAGACCAGAAATTAACTCCGTTCTACCCACATCAGCTATATAAACTTTAAACTAATCTAGCATCTATTTCTTTTAAATTTTACCATTTCTATAATACAAACAGTTTTATAAAAAATGTTCACATTTTACTAGTTTAACACGTTTTAATACCTGGGAGATCCCGCACACTTTCAGTAAAGGTGCATCTCAAAAGTGTGCACATCTTTAAAAATACTCTCAATTGCATAAATGTAGCTCTGGTTTTGATATACAAGATAAAATAAATCAAAAACTCCAAAAACCGAAAATTCAACAAAATTGACCCCAAGTGGGATCGAACCCTGATACCCATTTTCATAGTTCATAAATCTGGTTCCCGACATGAAAAATCAGGTTTGAAATAGTTTTTAACGTTAGAAATGGATTTTTTTCAGGGTAATTTGATGTAAAAATCTCCTTTCGATAGGCTAAAAGCTTATGTCTTGTTCCCGTCAACACCCGAAGAACTCACTAGTTTTTCAGAAATAGATACATGATTTCTGACATCTTCGACTTTTGAAAACCCATAAGTCTAGTCTACTCACTTTCTGACTTTTGAAAAAAGACTACATTTTCAGAGTAGCTATTTTGAGACGAGACTTCGTAGGGATTAGATAAAATCTTGGAGAAAAAATGTGTTTTGTTTCGGATTTTGAAGACAAAATTGTGGAATTTGTTGGGTGATAGGGCTTGGGCTTTGGAGATATGAAAAGCCAACTTTGATGAGCGAGGGAGAGAGAGACGCAGAGACGCTAAACTGTCTGCCTTCTCTGCGTCTCTTGTCCCGATGCTACCTTTAAAGGCGCATATCTCGAAAGTGGGATGAGCTACCAAAAAGTTGTAAACTACAAAAATGTTCAAAATTTTAAGTCTAGCATTTTTATAATTAGCAACTTTTATGTCAGATCTTATCCTAGGGAGATATTGGCTAGCAAAGTTTCAGCATGTGGCAACATGGTGCATCGACTCCAACTTTGCATCTAAAAATCTCGTTTTAGATGATCTTGAGGGGAAAAATAGCCTGAAAAACATTAAAATCCCGTCAAAAACTCATACAAACAATTTTTTCAAAAATTACCGCTATCAAAATATGACTAACAACAAAAGTGGAAACCTAGTCTTGATTTTTGCTTAAAAATTGGGAAACTGGTTTTTATCGGGTTTTGAGGAGATTTTTATGCTCTGGAGCATCTTAAATCAAATTTTTAGGCACAAAGTTGAAGTCGATGCACCATATTGCTATAAGGTCCATATCTTTTTCAACTAAGAATATATCTGGAACCTCCAGAAGGCTCAGAAATTGAAATTCAAAAAGATCATCGAGCACATAACACATCACACAATGATTCTGAAACTAGTCTCATCTTCGGGAAGACACCGAAGACATATACACAACAATCGGTTTGTTGTCCCTCCGTTTTTTCTTCTTTCTTTCCCTTTTTCTTCTTCTTCTTCTTCTGACGGCGGCGACGGAGAAGGGGGGCGACAACGACGACTACTAATTTCAGTTCTCGCCCCGAGACACGTTTTCTAATTATTCTTCGCCGCCGACGAAAGGAGAGCAAGTGTGTCGGGAAGAGTCTTCAAGCTCACCGAGCATTACAAAATGATGGCAAAAAAAGAGAACAAGGAATGTGAAAGAGGAGAGAAGATTCTGAATGAAACTGGAAAAAAGAAGAAGATTTGGTGCTTGTTGCAAACGGATAAAACAGATTAGGAATAAAGGATTGGAATGATTTGAAATCACACAAAAAAAGGGCTAAAAGTCAAAATGTGGATTAGGTAAAATGGGGACAATATTGTTGTAAACAGGAATCGTAAAGGAATTTGTTACTGCATGATATCTCAGCTTAATTTTGGAGTTTCAGAAAATCTTTTCCGAAAAAAGGTTTCTAGACCTTTTCTTTGATTTTCTAGAAATTATTTATCACGCTGATTCTAATAAGAATCAAGCAAAACATGTGTCAGACTGTAGCCTTTAACAAAACTTGTCAACTTTCGGGCCTTTGAATTAAAATTTTTACATTAAAATATCCAGTTTCTTGATCCATAAACAGCGTTTGGTTGAATTACAGTAAAAAATTCGACATTTTCAGACAAAAAATCAAAAAATTTCAAAATTCCGATTTCGGCCCGTCCGTGACAAGTTTGTCATTCACAGATACAAATACTAACTTCCATAATTTAAACGTCGTTTTGTCATGACTTAAGGTTGAGAAATTCCGGGCCGGGCCGACTGAAAAATTTTCCTTAGCCCGGCCCGGTCAGCCCGCCGGCTCCTCTAGTAATTTGAAGTTTTTCGAAAAAATTTCATTGAAAATGGGCGATTTCTGTGAAGTTTTTGAAACAAGTCGAACTTTCGACTACGTTTTTAAATATCAAAATTTTGAATATCGAACTGAAGTGTACGAGAATTTCGACTATTTTTTTAAATGAAAATTTCAACGGAATTCGAAAAAACTCAAAAAATGTTGGAAATTTTTAAAAACATTTTCGACCCTGATTATGAGCTACAGTCTGAATGAACTTACTGTGACAAGCTAAATAACATTATAGCATAAAGAACTCCAAGTAACGATTCCTAGAAGTTTCTTGTGTTCACCAAGTGAAGAATTAGCATGTTTCAAAAACACCAATACACAGAATTCTGCCGGATTTATAAGGATAAGACTTTGATTAGGTCTCAAGTGAGCATCGATTAAAACACAAAGTTTCACCAAATTCAAAAAGTCAAGTTTGTTCCAAAAACCAGCCCAACCAAAAGAAAAAACTTCCGTCAAAAATAAGGAAACCACCCTCGCCACCTTCATGTTTTTGACACCGAAATCGGAAAATAGAGAAGTATTTTAATATTAATCCCAGACACACAACCAATCCCAACTTTTTCTATTGGCATAAGAAGAAAACTAATCTTTTAAAGGACATGTTTTGTGACCAGCCATCAAATGTTTCTTTTTTGGAGAAAATGAAAACGAATGATCTGCGCAGAAAGTTTTGTGAGTCATTCCTAGAAAAACGATTTTAGAGGAGACTAGAATCATTTTCAGAAAAAAAAGATAACTAGAAAGAGATGTTGATGTGTTTAGAAATTAATCAGAGTCAAAAGAATTGCAGGTGAAAAGATGTAAGTCAGGTGGAAACAGATTGGGGGAGCCGGTTGTCAAGGAGTCAAGGTCTATGGGGTTTAGTCTGAAAATGGAATAGTTTTGGGAAAAAGCAAGAGGGTTGACTCAAGAAAAGAGGAAGAGGGTTATTTTGGAGATAAAGGACGATACCTAATTCATGGGAAAGGTGACAAAACGCTGGAATCAAGTGTATTTAATTTTTGATTTCTAGACCTAGTACTGGTATTTTTTTGCATCCCTAAAGAGTCACTTGTTAGCTGTGTAAGTTTCAAGGGCGAAAATTAAGAACACGTTTTTTTTAAATCCAGTATTTTCATTTTCTATTTCGATAGATCTGGCCGAGCTTGGTTAATTTGCCATATCAATCAGGGTTTAGACAGTTTTTGGAGAAGTTTAAAAAGGGATTTTTTCTAAATATTCGTCATTGAATTCAAAACAGACAGAAAAAATAGTTTTTTCTGATTTCAGAGAAAAATTGATAGAAAATCCACTCATCCTAAATTTCACACGAACATTTAGAAGCCCTTTTTTACGAAAAAATAAAAAAAGTTCTTAAATCCAAAGTAAAAAAAAACTATGCATATTTTTTCCCTCCGCTTGAAGTGTTTCAAAGGTTGGAAAAACAATTTATATAGTCTAGGATCTCGCCGTTTATAGATTTTCAGCAGACTCGGAAATAATAAGACTTTTGACATACTTTGAAGTTCTATGGAAAAAAAGTTGGTCTAGTTTTTCGATCAGTATGTGGAAACCAGAAGAAAAAAGACCGGAGTAAATGTTCAGACACCTTCCGGGTAGGTAATACGGGCGGTGGTCACGACACTACTCAAAAGTTCGCAAATTTTCAATTTCCGGAATGTTCTAGTCTAGGTGTCTCTGAACGCTTTTTTCTTGACTTACTATAACAAAATTTCAGTTTTCTAGTCGTTGATTCACACTCCAAAAGTCGCCCGTCATCCTCTGGGAGAACACTACTAAAAATAACATGAAAATGTGTCTATTTCGGAAAATATGAAGTGAAGCGAGAAATGAAAATGAATCTACACGAATTTTGGATGGTGGGCGTCTAGAAATTCTTTTTTCCTTCTTCCCCATTTCTTTTCTTTTTCATCTTTATGTGGTTGCCCCCCACCGGGTTTCAGATGATGTTAAAAATGTATGAGTGTCCGGGAGTCTTCTTCTTTTTATTTCTTGTTCTGCTTCTGATGTTGGCTCAATGAAACAACGACTTCTTTTTGAATGAAATATTGAATGAGCACTCTGTGTGAACATCACTCGCTTTGATCCGTTTCTTGAGCTTGTCAGGTCGTTGGAAGAAGTATGAAAAGAGATATTCGGAATGGGCTGGAAGTACTTAAAATGCAGTGGTTGTGTCTTCTGTTGACAAATATTATTTCTTGTGTTTCGAAATTGACTACTAGCTACATATCATTTCGTGCAAAAAGCTAGGGTGTAGGTCACACCATCCTCCATTTGCCAAACCGGAATTCTACAGTGCCGGTCAAAATAGATGTTTATAGAATTATACAGATCAAGAGTAGAGCTCCATTTTTGTAGTTGACCACTTTTTGTATGACTGCGTAGCAAGCTACATGTGGAGAAAGTTATCTCTTCCTCACATCGACCAATTTCAGTGTGAAATAGTACGATTTTCAAGCTGTTGTCTAAAAATGACCGTAATGCTCTAGGGAGTGTTCGTACAAAAAGTGGTCAAATACAAAAATATAACTCTATCTTTGTTCTGTATGAATCATCAAAAATCTACTTGATGGGACAATCAGTATTACCGTAACACACTTGTAAAGTTGGACAATTTCAACTGAAAACTGTCAAAGTTTACAACCTTTTGACCTGTATGCGAAAAAGCTTAACCATATCAAAAGTTTGAGAGCTCCAAGTTGTGAAATAAAAACGGCTATCCACTGGTTCTTTCTATTTTTATTGTTTCTCAGAGCCGGGATTCTGTCAATTAAGCTTTTAAGCATTAGAAAAAATCTAATTAAATTGCAACTTTTTCAAAAGATAGCTCTGGTAGACACAATGGATGGTTGGAATACTGCACTGAGGTTTCTGAATGTGCACAACAACATCACGGAGTACGAATGTATCCCGTGATTCGTTTTTTTCAGTTTGATATCTCCTGATCGAAAAAATACCGCTGAATGTTTTAAAGATTCCAGTTCAAATGAAGGGAAAGTTACATGCGAAGGTATGGGACGTGACATATATCCAGACATTAGCTCCGTTTTTCTCGAACACCAGACCTCGAGGGCAAAAGTTAAGTACATATTTGAAATCAGCGTAATTTTGGCTTTATAATGATGTAGGTCACGTCGTATCGTTCCACGGTCACTTGATGCACTCCCTTATTTACAACTCCATCTGAAAAAGCAGACTTGTAAAATTTCGGGTAGAGAAAGTGCCGGCGTGGCCCACACCCGGGTCGATCGGGCCGGAGAAGTTCTGATTTCAGCCTTGCCCGGGCCGTTACAACCCTGGAAGAAAAACTTAAGCAAATGAAGCAAAACACATAACTCGGCTCGCAGACACATTTACCCGGTCTTGATTGCAGAATATCCTGGCACATCAGGATTTCCATTTTTCTGATCAGAATGACATCAGAACGCTGCTCAGCTGTACACAAAACAACTAACGTTTGAATGTTTTCATCAATACCTAAAATTCAAAAGTACAAAACCACAATTCTCCTTCCATTTCCCCTAATTTCGGTCATCCATTTGAAACCTCAATTCTGTCTGTGTCCTAGTACATTCCACCATTTTCAATCACATTAAAACATCTCTGCGGAAAAAGGACATTTTGTGTGACTGAACACTGAAAAATTTGATTTCCATTCGAAACAACTTTCACTTTTCTCTCTCCAATATTTCACCCGGTTCCCCATTTTTTGCAGACATTTTTTTCAAAAGGACAATTCTGTTGGATAGTGATTTCTTAATTTGATGATTTTGGAGAAGAAAAGAGAGATGTGTCATCCATAAAAATGACCTTCTGAGATGGACAGTCATACCTGGCATGTTGCCAAGATTTGAGGGGGGGAGTCATGGGATTTTGACAGGATGAGTCAGGAAGAGATTCGAAAACCTTGCATCCATCAGGTGAGTAGTGTCGTCCAAAATACGCATATCTCGAAAATTTTAGAAGCGGAAAGCTTAATATTTGATCTACACAGTGAACATAAACTTGAAGGTACCTGAAGAGTTCATGAGTCAGTAAATTCAGTTCCAGAAAATGCTTGGAACTTAAGCTCCGCCCACGATTCCCTGCCGCACCTTTAAAAAAAATTGAAAATTCATGCTGACACTTTTTATTTTTGTACACGGTCTCCCACACTGGGAATTCTTTTATTTTTTGCAGTGAAAATCCAGTATTTTAGATTTTCAGACGTCGCAATGGATGAAAAAAGGTCCCATTCATCAAAAATGTAGAAAATGAAATCCTCTATCTTATGAGCCAGAAAAAATATATTTTGGAAGCCAATTGAGGTTTTGGATACGGTTTTGGATACAAATTTTGACTGTTTCAGAGTATTCTCAAGTACATTATGTAAAATTTTTATTAGAAAATGTCTTTTTTTGCCAAAAAAGTTATACTCAATTTTCTGAAAATCAGTTTTTCCGCATCAAAAAGGGCAATTTCTGAACAAAATTCACGTTTTCTGATAGTGAAGATAGAGAATTCAATTTTCTACAATTGAGACCTTTTTCCAGACTTGCAACGGGCCGGGCCGGAATTAAATTTTCTAGAGCCCGGCCCTCCTGGCCCGGTCGGTCCGGAAGTTCAGTACTAAAAAAATTCAAAATTTTTTTTCAAAAATTTCCCGATTTTTTTGAAAAAATTTTTTCAGAACATTTTTTTGTAGGTTTTGAAAGTTGTTGAAAAATATACTCGAGGAAAAATATGAAAAACTTTCAGAAAATAAAATTTTGGACAAAAAATTGTAGTGAAAAAAGTTCAAAAATTCAATTCCGGTCGGGCCAAAACCGGACCGGCCCAGAATTTTGCAAGTCTGT
Source organism: Caenorhabditis latens (assembly GCA_002259235.3). Classification (NCBI taxonomy): domain Eukaryota; kingdom Metazoa; phylum Nematoda; class Chromadorea; order Rhabditida; family Rhabditidae; genus Caenorhabditis; species Caenorhabditis latens. The sequence continues at coordinate 12,863,962 of CM056092.1, read as the reverse complement.
CTTTTTCATTCATTGCGACGTCTAAAAACCTGAAAACACAGGGTTTTCAGTTAAAAAGTAAAAGAATTGAATTAAGCCCATCTTCAGATAAGGAATTTTACCTCCGACTTTTTGCTTCTGACTTCCGGATAAGAAATTTTCACTTCCAGGCAACTCTGGGAGCTCAATAGGTACTCATCGTGCCCATTTCAAGTATTTCTTCCAGTAATTCAATATTCTCTCCTCACCAACTTTATTGTCCATCCTAATTTCTCCCCCTCCCTCTTTTTTCTACGGATTCAAAAACACAGTTCTTCTTCTTCTTCCCCCTCTCCATTGTCCCCCCTCTTCCTACCCGTCTGTATGTCTCTTCTGTATTCAACCATCTGTTTGACGGTCTCTCCACCTATTCCTTCTCCATTTCTCTCTCCACTCCCTCCTCCCTGTTTATTTCTAACCTTGATTTCGACAAGTGGGCGGGGCGTCCCCCTCTTCTATTACTACTGATTCTGCTGCCACAACTACTACTTCTTCTTCGTTTTCTTGTTCATCTCTCCCCCCCCCTCTTTCGACGGTTTCGCATGTGTTAACAAACACAAACAGAGGAGATTACAAAAATGAAGACGTCAACTGTTGCTATACTTGCTGGCTGCTTACTTTTTGTTCAACAGGTTCGTTTTGGGAGAGAACTTTTTTATTGAATGGAAAAAAGTATAAAAAAACGGGGACGTGCTCAGAATTCTGGAGCAGGATTGAGCTCAACTTTACAAAAAATAATAGACAAAATAAAATTTTGCACAATTTGTATGTTGATAACATTTTGATACTTATGTTTGCTGCTGACATTTAAAAAAGCTATTTTTGCGGATTTATGTCAGATGCCAATCTTTCAAGACTTGTATCTTAAAAACGTGAAGAGCTATCAAAACGTTATCAACTATAAAAATGTAGATCAAATCTTGCTCTATATTTTTGTCATTAAAAGTTTTTTGATAGCTCTGCCAGCTTTTGAGATACAGCCGTGTTTCAAAAGTGTTAGAAAGCAAACATTTTGAATACCACCGTCGTTGTAGGGTTATATCTCAAAAGCTTCGAAAAAAGTATCAATTACAAAAATTATCTTCACAATTTTTTGCATACTTTATCAGTTGAAATTTTTTTGATACCACTGCTAGTCTCCGAGATATAATACCCACTTTTGAAGGCCTTGTATTTATCAACTACAAAATTTGAGCCCTCGATAAGACACCAAACTCTCAAAGTTTTTAGTTTACTCAAGTTCCAAATTCCCTTTTATTTCTCTCCCCTCTATTATTTTCACCTATGATTCGTGCCAATGATTCCATTCACTCTCACTCAAAACACGACGGATTTAGGTAATATTCGGCAGGGCTACCTGTCCCCCTCCCCACCTTTTGTTATGTTCAGTACGAAAAAGGGGGGGGGGGTACTTGAGTAGGTAAAACGACGATGAGGTAACACAACTTGAAGTATTATTGCCAATTACGAATAATGATGATTTTAGGAAAAATAATTATTTTTTCAAATGAATTGAATTGAGGGGGTGAAAAGAAAACAGGATATTTGTGAATGTGTTTATGATGCCAGGGAGGGGGAGAGGGGTCATATGTCTGTTGAAATCGAAAGTCAAATGGCAACGGGATTGTGTGATAATATGAGAAAAAGAAACAGAGATAGAGATGGTGTTTAGAACGGTTTGGAATTTTGAAGTGGTCATAGAAAAAAATCAAAAGAGAAGGTTCCCGGCATTTTCTAGAAGTAAATTGCGCCTCTAAACCCACACGGGAACCGATAAGACACAAAACTATCAGTACGGAAAAAAAACTTGATAACTGATTTTCGGTCTAAAATTTATGAGACCAGCTCAAGCACAGGCCTACAGGTCATGCTACACATCCGTCAAACTGATCCGTTTTGGCTGATTTTTCGATATGTTAGTACCCTCGGAATTCTAAGAATTTTATACCATGAGTTATACCATTAGGCTTTGAAAAATTGCAAAAACTATTATTGCACATCAACAATTATTGACCTATTCACAAGGTTTTGTGATAAATTTTCTGTGAAATTAGGTTGTGAATGTCCTGTTAATATGGTTTACTTGTTCTATATTTTTTGGTATCGAAGCTTTCAAGAAATCAGCTGACCGCTGGCTCACAGTTCGGCCCGGGGACAAGTTGTGGGTCTCGTGGTGAAATTTCTGAGTTTTTATAGAAAAACTACAGTAGAGAACCACCGGCGTTAATTCCACCACGAGACCCACACATAGTCCCGGGCTGAACTTTGAGTCAGTGGACCGAAAATTTCAAAAGTACAACTGCAAATCATTCAGCATATTTTTTGGTTGAGAATATTTAAGAGAGACTTTCTCTAGTGATCGACCTAAGGCCAACTGCCCATGGAACACATCGGCCAAACGCAATTAGGCCATTTGGTTTTTTGATATTATGGGTCCCTATGATGATCTTATGAAAAAACCGTACAGATTTTTAGGCTCCGCCCCCTTTGACATATAGAAAAAGATCGTGGGGGAAGAAAAATAAATTTTTTCCCTTCAACTGATATCTGAAAATGAAATTTAGAAATGAGTTTTAGGCGTGTTTTTGAACATTTTTTGTGTTGACAACTTTCGAAAAATCGTTTGGCATCAATCAAAAAAAGTTGATTAGTATGTGGTCAAATTTTTATAGTTCTCCAACTATAACTTTTCGGGAAAATATTTAACTCAAAAGTATCCTTGAATGTTTTTGTTTAATATTTCGAGATTGGGCCCGTCGATAATACTTATTACTGCAATTTTATATTTAGCATGTTTCAATTAGCTCTCTGCCAGTTTCCCATACGTTTTCCCTCATTTACTATACTATTCCATTAGTTTCCTCCTCATCTAATGACCATTACTTTCTGTTCCAAACAACCATCAAACCGTTCGTTTCTCTTTTTCTTTCTGATGATGATACAGATTATACAGAAAACTAAAAGACCAGTTGATCGTCTGTGTTTCTTTTTCTTTTTTCGACTTCTCCTGCTGTTTCAAATCAACTAATTCCCGTTCGACTGTCTTCTTCTTTTTCTTCTATTCTTTTACTCGAACAAAAGCACTTTTTTGTGTCTTTTCTCTCTGTCCAACACAACTTTCGATTCTTGAGAAAAGAGGGATGACATTCTATTGTGTTGTCCATTTTGATAAGGCGGGGAGGAAAATTCAGAAAAATATAGAGACGGGTACAAGTCAAACCTCAAATGAAAAATGATAAAGTCCTACTGTTTTTTTACAACATTTTTGTATGATCTTGTAGATCTAATCAGGCTCTATAACTTTGTAGTTGAAAATGTTTCTCTAAATCCACACTATTTCGAAATACGAAGCTTACAAGATGGACGAGATGGAGAGAGACGTCGAGAAACGAGAGCGTCTGCTTTCTCTGCGTCTCTTCGTCCAGCTTAAAACTGTCACATCTTCAAATCTAAAAGAGTTATAAAAAAAACTGCCAACTGAAAAAATATTCAAAATTTTAAGCTCAGTATTTTTGTAGTTGACAACTTTTTTGTACGGGCACTCCCTAGAGAGTTAGAGACATTTCAGTGAGCAATCGGCTGTGATCTATATCATTGGAGAGCTGAGAAAACGATGATTCCAAATATATATTCAGTTTTTGCCCTCGATTTCTGGTATTCGAGAAAAACAAGGTAAAACTTCGGAAAAAAAAGTCTAAAAAATTGCAAAAAAAATCCCAAAAAAGGTCAGAAAGGCCCGATCTTTGACTATGTTTACTTGAGTACCAGGGCGCGAGGACAAAAACTGAATATATATTTCGAATCAGCGTTTTCACAGCTTTCCAATGATAAAGGTCACGTCCCATATCTCCAAACTGACGCCACGGCGTTCACTAGTCTGCGTGAAAATTACAATGACCAATACACTGAAAAACTACACTGACAAATAAGGAGTGTTCGAACTAAAATTTTGTCAACTGTGCAAAAGTGAGTTTTACTTGTCTTCTTGATCTGTAAAATCCATATGAAATTCATTTTTGTTGAGCATTTTTCATGGAAAAAGATCCGAATCTCAAAAACAAAACTAAAATTTTGCAGGCTCAATCCACAGTATTTGATGAAGAAACAGAGCAATGCAAATCCGAATCAGGCTACGGCAGAAAGACGTTTGTATGCGATGTGCACGGTCGATTAGCCGCCACAACGAAAAAGAAGTTGACTGATATTCTGGCGGGACTTAAAGACCGAATTGGGTTAGTTCTTTTTCTACACTTGAATAATTAATTTTTGGTGTAACACTGTTGTTTTACGGTTTCACGCCTAAATTTTAATAGTCTCTCACTTTTTTTCTCTCTATCGTGTAATAGGATAGTAGGGAGAAGAGAAAGAGAAGACCTTGAGACGGGGGAATCATATTGAAGCTATTAGAGGGGACAGTCGGAAGGGAGGAGAAGAGAGAGAATATAGGTCTATTGGATCATTTTATTGGGGGAAATAAGAAAAACCAACTTATTGTGTGTGTGTTTTTTGAATTCGAACAATTCGAAAAAACAGTTGGATCATGAGGGTCGCCTATAAAAACATGGTGTTTGATGAGCTAGAGGAGATCTCGAAATTTGTGAAAGTTCGCTCCACTGATAAGAATTATAAGGGAGAAGGAGTGACTCAAAGAGATAGATTTTTTTAATTACCAAAATTCTGAATTTTCAAAACATTTCAGCAATTTTTGTTTTGAAAAATGTACCGACGTTTGAGCCCAGGCTGGTCCGATTTTTGAAAAGTCTCTGATCTACCAGTTTCTGTATACTGACACTCGCAGCCTGACTTCAAGAGATCGTAGGTTTTTTTTTCAAAAAATGGCTCCTTTTAGTTTTTTCAAACTGTTAAAATAGTTATATTTGAAGTTTCTCAGTCTAAAAATCTGAAAAATTAGCTAACTTTGACTAATCAAAACACAGTAAGTTTTTATTCTACAACAATGAAATAATTTTTTCCGGTAGATCAAATCTAGATCTCCATTTTTGTAGTTGACAACTTTTCGATAGCTCCTCACACTTTTGAGATATGCGTCTTTTAAGATGGGAGCCTAGAAACTGGAGACGCAGAGAAGCGAGAGTGCGCTGTCTTCTCTGCATCTCCCCTCCAAGTCTCTCTCACTCAAAATCTTCAAGAGCTCGTAACTCAAAACCTAATGACGCTATCAAAAAACTTTTAACTACAAAAATATAGATCTAGATTTGATCTACACAGCCATATAAATTTTGTAGTGATTTGACTGAATGGGACAATAATCCCTGAAGCTCAAATTGTCTTCTCTGCACCCTCTCTTCCTTGTGCTCTCTCGTTACAGATTTTGAAGACATATATCTTGAAACCACGAAGAGATATCAAAACACTGTCAACTACAAAAATAGAGCTTCTGACTTGCTCTATCCATTTAATATATTTTTCACACACTTTGACTTCCAACACCTCGCCAAGTAACCCTCTGTGTTATATTACTCATCGCAAGCCTCTACAAAAAGAAAGATGAAAAACCAATCAATCTTTTCAATAATCTCAAAGCGCGATACACCCAAAATGACTAAACTGTTTCATGTCTTCAAGTGCGCGCGCATCGAAAAGAAGAGAATCGAAAAGATCTCTTAGGGAGATTCCGTCAAGATAATGATACTCAATCTTGTGGTGTCCCGGCGCGAGATCCCTCTATAGGATACCTGTTTTCCTTTTTGATGGCCGCCATGGAGATAGAAATCTACAATTGTTTTTTCCCGAGCTATGGTCGCCGGATTCGGGGAAGCTCAAAAAAGTGATATAGGGAACAGGGTCTATGCGAAAAATGTTCGGATAGTTTATCAAAAAATCGTTCAAAATTTTTGGTAATTTCTCCTGAAATCGAAAAACAGAATAAAATTCAATTTTCTCCTAAAATCAAAGTTTTTGGTCACTGTAGTAATTTTGTCAGTGTACGACTTGGTCAGTGTAGTTTGTCACTGTAATCGGTTGGTCAGTGGAATGTCCGAGTTGACGGATCCTAGGCCACGACTTCATTTTTTAACAGGGTTTCGAAAAAAACAGTTCAAAAACTTGGGTAATTTCTGCTGAAAATCTCAAAAATTAAGTATGAAAAATAGGGATTTTTTTCGATTTTTCAGAATTTTTAATATTACTTTTGTACTCAAAAACAGGTTTCTGATGGTCTGTTTTTCAAATACTTACAGTTTTCATACAGATACAGAACTTTTGACTCCGAAAATATCTTTTTTTTTCACATAGTTTCCTAGAAATTTTTTCTCGAAATCTTTGATTTTTTCGGTCAAAAAATTTTTCCCCACAGCCCTGACAGGGATCTCTATCAGATGCTCATCTTAGTAATAATCTCCATGTTTCATCTAAAAATTCCAGATGCGAGTGCGCGGACGGTTGTGTGAGAGCCGACGGAACCGACGCGTTCATCGGACTTCTTCATGTGACGTCTTCAAAGAATGCAAGTTTTCTTCCCCCCATTTATCCGATATAAGTTACCAAATTAGGTCAACTGGTTAAGTTTTATTTGATTCGTGAAGAAGAGATGACACCGCGCCCATGGACTTTGAATGAGATCACAAATTGAGATAACGCATGCTTTTATTACAGACAGATGATCTGAAAAGAGACATGGAAAAGGAGTATGACGACGCGAAACTGGGAAATACAACATGTGATCATGGACTTGTTATGGTTTATTTGAAGGATACACAACAGGTGAGATGAGTAAACTTTGACAGATTGCCATGGTGTCCTAAATTGTTTTCCCGAGAAAAATTTTGTTGCAAAATGTAGATCAAGTCTAGCTCTATATTTTTGTAGTTGGAAGTTTTTTGATAGCGTACTTAGGTTTTGAGTTATGAGTCTTCGAAGATTTTGAGTGAGAGAGAGGAGACGCAGCGAAGATATCGCGCTCTCGTTTCTCTGCGTCTCCCGTCTCTTTAGCTCCTAGGCTCCCATCTTAAAAGACGCATATCTCAAAAGCATGAAGAGCAATCAAAAAGTTGTCAACTGCAAAAATGGAGATCTGGATTTGATCTACCAGATGACTGTTATTTTATTGTTATATAATAAAAACTTATTGTGTTATGATTGGTCAAAGTTGCCTAATTTTTCACATTTTTTGACAAAAAAATGATCAAAATATGACTTTTTTCCAAATAGGTTGAAACACCCAATCTGAGTTATGCTTTTGTGATATGAGTCTTTGAAGAGTGTGTCTCCCTTTTCTTCTATTTCAGATGACGACTTGTATCTCAAAAACGTCTGAAAGTGCTCAACTACAAAAATGTAGATCAAATTCTGGGCTATCTGGTCATATAAAAATGTTTCTGTTGCCATGTGTAATTTTTCAATTTCATTCCGTTCCAAATGAGTCACCTCCAAAACTAAAAACCATTCGTCTTCTCTCCAAGATTTTCAAATCCGCCCGTTTCACCTTTCTTGTCATTTGGCAGCAGCGCCTGCGCATAAATTGATGGTAAATAATTGGGCGAAAGAAGAGAAGAAGAAGGGCGCGGACGCCCATTTGTCTTCTATGTTTGGTGGTGTTCCACAAGGTCATTGGCTCTTTTGAAATGAGCCTTATGTGATGGAATGAAAGAAATCGAAGGCCAGACGCACGACAACAAATCGGTTTTCGCAAACTTTAGAGAGGAACATAATTTTATGACCTGTAAACAGAGGCGCTGGGGTGCCGAGTGGCGCGTTTAGCTGCCAGCCATGTGAATCAGGGATGTGCAAAAAACGCTTCGAAAGTTTTTGACTGAAAAAAACCAAAAAACTAAAAAATAAATCCAGGAAATTGTCTGAAAAGAAAAGTTTTTTTTGAAAACTTTCCGAAAAAAGATGTGAATCCCTGAATACTTGAACAAAAAAATCATCTAAAAGGAAACAATTTCCAGCTGGCTACCTACCGTGGAGGCGATTCATTCGTACTTTTGGGTGACGATGACATGCAGAAACTACACAAATTGGCTGCACAGGTAACGGGAAATGGAAAATGTCTAGAAAAAAGAGAGAATCGTTTAGCAAGGAAGTGAAAGTGACACATTGGCAGTACAATACCTTCTGGCAAATTACAAACAAGTGTCCGAGGCTCCGATTGACAATTGGTATGCGTCGTGGTTGGTGAGTTGGCGGGGGTTTTTTTGAATGGCAATTCAAATATAAATTCAAAAACATATTCTGAAGACAGATTCAGAATCTTCGTGACTTCAGCTTCATATAAGTTTTTGATGAAACGCATATGATTCAAAAGTTGAAATTATGAGGATTTTGAGAAAAGAATCGTCTGACAACGAAGTGAACCTAGTTACAAGGAGCTTTGTAATTCAGTTCATTTTCAGACCTGGCAATATTCGAAACTGTATATGTCATAAAGGGATAAAAGAGAGCTGATATCGTGAGGATTCTGAATCTGGTTTCAGATTGTGTCTAGCATCGAAATGAACCAAGATACATATCGTTTTTAAGCCCCAGATTCAAAAAAAAGAACACATTTTTGTCACCATTTGTTTTTGAATTTTTTGAATTTTTTAGCAAAATGTGAAAATTTCTGATGATTTTTCAGAATTTCTTCTAATTCTGAATGATAGTCGAAAATTTGACTTTTTTGGGGAATAAATTCGAAAAATCCAAAAAACTTTGAATTTTGAACTTTGGCGCCAACTATCTGGGGCTTCGAGCCTTAACTTTGATAACCACGCACATCCCGGCCCTATGACACAATTATTAAGGCCTATCAGATTGGAAAAACACTTTTTTTTGAAAACTTTTTTACCCAATATTATACATTTGCAGCCAGTAATCGGTCTAATCGTCGCCGTTCTCCTCGTCCTCTGCCTCGTCTCCATCCTTCTCTCAATGATTTGTGCAAAATGTTTCTGTTGCTGTCGTAAAAACAAGAAAGTGAGTGTGTAGTACAGTGTGTAAACCTTCTCTCACTTAATTCCTCATCTTTTCCCAAGCCAATCAAACTGTTTCTTAGTGGGTCAAATGTGTCGGAGAGGTGGTCGTAAGAGAGAGAGAGAGAGAGAGGCACATTATAAATGACCTTGGAATTTACTTTTGAAATTAATTGGAAAAAACGAACAGGGAGATCAAAGGATATTTCAGGAAAAGTACGAGGTTACAAAACCGGCTACATACAAGTCAATCGAGCCGCTTTACGTCATCACTCCACCATCGTGAGTTATTAAACGCGGCACTGTGTCAGAATTTGTTACAGTGCCAAATATTTTTATAGGGTCAGATAGCCTAAGAAATGCTCTACATTTTTGTAGTTGAAAAGTTTTTGATAGCTCGTATAGCTATAGAGATACAAAGCTTAAAAGATGGTCGCTTGAATGCGAGTGAGAGATAAGAGAGTGAGACGCAGAGAAGTAAGACACTCCTGACTTTAAAGGCGCATATCTCAAAAGTGGGCGGAGCTATCATAAAGTTGTCAAATACAAAAATGTAGCCCTGTTTTCAAGCTATCTAACTGTATAAAAATTGTAAAATTTAGACGTCGCCGGATCTCATGACAGTCTCTCAAAAAACCCGGTTTTCGGCATTTTTTTCACAAAATTTGAAAAATGTTTGGTTCTCGAAAACCGGTCATTTTTTGAGCCGTGTATCTCGAAAGCTAGTAGAGATAGAAAAATGCTGTAACTTACAAAAATGTAGAGCGAGTTTTGGGCAATCAAATAAGATTTTATCTAAATCTGTGGCGCTTTACCCGACTGAGATACAAGCTCTCAAAAATGAAAAATAATTTTGCAAATTCAGAACCCTCAACCCCCGTCACCATGACGCCATCTACTCCACTCCCTACTCCGGAAGCCCTCTTCCATTCCCACCACCACCTGGAACTACCGTACCACACACCCCGAATTCCACATATAGATATCGAGTGGACACTAACAGAAAAGCACCTAAAGACTACGAGAACGGATCAATGGGACAACTTCCGATCGACGAGCCAAGAATAGCTCACCCGATGTACTCTCCACTTCCAGCTTTGGATCCAACTTATGGAACTAGTGAGTTAAAAAGATTACTGTACCTTCAAAAATTACTGTGCTTTCCTTTTTTCAGTCCCACGCGCTCGTCTCGCTCCAAACGGGAACCCTCCACTGTCCCCGTCGTATTCATCTGGAAATGACCCGCACTTCTTGGATCCACGGAGGAAACAAGAGACGCAGACACGTGAGGAGCTCATCTACTGATGTGAGAATAGACGATTTCTAGATCTTCCTCTGGCCATTTCCTAACTTTTTCTATTTTTCGAACAAAAATTTATTTTCTACATTTACTGGTTCCTTCCCTCTTCCTGTTATCTTCTTTCACAAGCTCATTTTTTCTATCATTTGTCATCTGTCATTTGTAAATTGAATTCATAATTCTAAAGATGAAATTTCTATTAAAACAAAACAATTTTTGAATAAAAAAAAAATTCTGGTGTCGAGGGTCAGGGGCAAACTCGAACCACCGATGTTCCGAGTGGAAAACGAGCGCGTAGCCACTTCACAGGTGGTTGGCCAGCGACGAAATATGGACCATATACGCGCTCGCGCGCGGATTCTATAGGAATTAGGAATGGGCGATATGTGTGCGTCATATACGGTCCGTTTCGAGTCCGCGCGCGAACAAAGTTGCATCCCTTGCTCCCACTGCCAGCCCCCTCCCTACTTTGTTTCCCGGTTGAGATCGTCATTGAACAAGAAGGATTAGTGATAAAATTACAAATTTATTTGAAGTAATATAAAAGGAATATTAAAAATAATGAAAATATGAAGAAAACATAACAAATAAAACTTATAAATCAGAAGTTTGTCCGCCAATTGTGTCCTTGAAATTCATCGAAGTCCAATTGTTGTAGAAGCATTTTCAGTCGTTGACTTCTGTTTTCCCTTTGTATTTCTGAAAAGAAAATCAATTAATTGCGGAATAAAATATAATTGTTTAGTTAACTTACTTTCGAAAATAGTTTCCTCGATCCGGGAAAATACAATGTTGTGCTTGAGAAGTAGTGCAGTCAGATTTTATCGAATTTCCTCACTGAAAGAAGTGTATTTTGAATAGAAAATGCTGAATACTATTACAAACCTTTGATAAAATCGATGAATTGATTCCATTTTAGCTGTCGCCGCTGCTTCTCCTTTTAAGATCATCGGACTGACTGAAAACACAATAATTGTTTGACCATTCACGGTAAAATGCGAGAATTTTTGCGAAAAAAATAATTAAGAGAACATTCAATAGAAAAACACATAAAGAAAAGCGAAACTTTCGAAAAATAGGGAAAGAAATTGAAAAGCTCCGCAAATGATAAAAAAATTATCATTATCCGAGAGAAGTCCGAGAGCTTCGGAAGAGCTGCTGCGTGCCGCGGCCGCGGCCAGCGCGTCCATATACGGTCCGCGCGCGGATGCCTGCCGCCGACTTCCTCCTCTTTTCCCGAAGTCCACACTGCGTCCATATAGAGTCCGTAGCGGGCCATATTGCCGCCGCGGACTCTATACGGGCGGAAAATGAGACTGAATCCGCATGCGGTCCGCACGCCAACCACCTGTGTTGGCCACGCGGACGACAATGGAGATCTTTCAAAGAGCGTAGAAATTCTCAACTTTTTCACGGCGCCCCAGCTAGATAAAAAGTTGTTCTTAAAAAATAACGAATTTATTCTTAAGAGAAGAATGAGTGTTTTTTGACAAAGTTTTGGTTTCTTTTACCCGATTGCAAAATGATTTTAAGAGGGAAGGAACAAATAAGGGGGGGGGGAACATAATATACACAATTTCTGGTATTTGGCGGAATTTCGACCCATAAAATAACAAATAAAGGCAAAAATATGACAAGTGGGTGATGGATTTGGAGAAAAGAGGAATATGATGGTTATGGAGTACCAGCCATTGAAGTTATCAGTGGAGATTTCGGCTCGGCAGATGACATCACATCCATTGTGTTTAGACGGTGACGGTGGTTGAGAGCGGTGGCTGGAAAATGTTGATGTAAGTGTACAGTAGGATAGGGTATTGTAGGTATAGGAAAGATTACTGTAACAACAATATTTAGGAGATGTACTCTCGTAATACTGGATATGAATAGCGACATCTTTTTTATGTGTAATCTGACTTCAAGATCCCGTAACGCTGTCCAAGACGGTGGCACATATTTGATTTTACTACCGTTATAAAGCTCTAATCTAGACCTACAATTTTGTAGTTCACACTTTTTTGATAACTCTGCAAGTTTCTGAGATATGCGGCGATAAAGATGGTTCCTCTGAAGGAAGACGCAGACAATAAAACACTCTAGCTTCTCTGCGTCTTCTTCTCTCTCTCGCCATTAGTTGATACACGCTTAATGTATACTCATTAAAACCGCCGTGACATGCTGATTTCAAATCTATAAATTCAATAACTGAAAACTGAAAACTGACTGAGATACGGAGACTTTTGTAAACAGTAATTCCGAAAATATTAAACAATATTATATATCGGTCAGATTTGATTTTCAAATTTTAAAATACTCATTTTCAGAACCAGCAAGTCAAGGCGGATCAAATAACTATAAACATGACACATTCTGGTGGGAACGATGGAGAGAGAGACGCAGAGAAGCTAGAGTGTCTCTGTCACTCTATCATCTTTAAAGCCGCGTATCTCAAAATTGGGCGGAGCTATCAAAAAGTTGTCAACTACAAAAATGTAGGCCGAGATTGTATCTATTAAACAAAAATAAATTCAAAAATTTCTGATTGCAATTGAGATATTGACAAGCTCTCAAAAATTGACTTTTTTCAGTATATCAAAAAAAGTTATTTTTTCCGTTTTTTATAATACGCTATCGTAACATCTATTTCTAATTTCAATACTACTATACAACCCAACTGTTTTTCCCCATTACTCACTCTTAAATCCGGAATTCTTTCTTTTCGATAACAATGATTTGAATGCGGCGCGAAATCTGGCAGACATCAAATTATATAATATCGGATTAATGGCACAGTTGATGAATACAAGTGTCTTGGACAGGTTGATATACCAATCAGGACTCCACGAGTATTTTGGATCAGACACAAATGAGTTATAGACAACCATTCCACGATATGGGAGCCAACAGATGGCGAAGACAGCCACGACGATGGCGAGCATTTTTACGACCTGAAAATTGTTAATTTTCAGAATTTTTTCTAATTCTGAATCATGGTCGAACATTTGGATTTTGAATTTGGCGCCAATTATTCGGACCTTAATTGTGCCGACAAGACCCGGCTCGGGCCTTGATAAGTATTTTAAAATTGAAAGTTAGAATCGCGCCCCCGACGCGCCAGCCTCCCTGCTATGTAGTAAATAAATAAGAATGTAAATAATGGAAGAAGAATTGATCTCACCTGGTTCTTTCCTCTCGTCGAGTTCCGTTTTCCCGAAATATGAGAATCCCTTCCGGAATAATGTCCCATTGAAGTCGACGACGTCTTCGACTTTTCGATAATACTCATATCATTCGAAACTGAAATTTCTAAAATTCGATTTTAGGAGCAATAACGAGAAGGTTAGTGTTACTTTTCGGCTTCACCGATTTCTTAATCTTATCTCCACATTGACTCAAAGTGATACCGATTTTAGCGTAGATGATGATGTCGCACAGGATGGGAAGGACGTACCACAGGACGAAGTCAAGGAGGAATACGATCTGAATAGAGAGAGAAATTATTACAGTACCGGTCATAAGGTTATGAACTATTTTGTCCGTTTTCAGTTGAAAATGATCAACTTTGATAGTGTTTCATCGTAATACTAATTGTTCCATCAAGTCGATTTTTAGTGAATTATACAAATCAAAAATGGATCTTCATTTTTGTAGTTGACAACTTTTTTGTACGGACACTCCCTAGATAGTTATGGTCATTTTCAGAGGACAGCTCAAAAATCGCACTGAAATGGGTCGGCTTTGGGGAGTCGATACGTAACTCTTTAGGGAGTGATCGTACTAAAAAGTTGTCAATTTGAAAAATGGAGCTCTACTTTTAATCTGTATGATTCGTTAAAAATCTGCTGGGTGTGACAATCAGAATTACCATGACACACTCTCCAAGTTAGATAGTTTCAACATAACATTTTGACCTGTATTCAAGGCTGTCGTACGGCTTTGCCGAGGTAGGGCCGCGGCCGGCCGCGGCTTTTTTTTCGAAAATCTAGAGGGGGTCGAACCCTGGTTGTAAAAATGGTACTAAAAAGTCAAAAGTATATTAAGTCATGTTTTCCTTTGAAACCTTAGAAAGCCGCAGCTGTTTGAAAATTTCACAAAAAAGCCGCGGCCGACCGCGATTTCTGACAGCCTTGCCTGTACTACATTTTTTGAAACAATTTTTCGGTAAAACTCACCTTATAAGCATGACTATTTCTCTCCAATCTAAAACTACACGAAGTCCCGATATCATCTTGAATCAACGTGGCCAAGAATAACCAATAAGAGTGATAAAGCATTGAGAAGACCCAGATACCACAGATGATGCACGTCGCGCGTTTTACTGTGCACATGGTTCTGAAATTACAGATTTTCAATTAGAAGTGGTGTATACTGTACCTGGCTTTATATGGATTACAGATTCCATAGTATCGTTCAATTGTAAACGCTAGAATTGAGAGGGAGGAAGTGTTCATTGCGAGATAAGGCAGGTAGGTGAGGAGAACGCATCCTGGAAATAAAACGATGTTGAAGTTTTGTGGTGATTTAAAAATTTTAATCCGATTTGTGATAATGAATCGACAGTTGTGGTCGCTTGAGTATCAAGAAATCAAATGATCTGTGATATTCAATATGGTCAACTAACTACAACATTCTAGAAATTTTCTTGAAAAATTGACAAAGTTCGAGCTTCCGGACTATTATCCCATTCAGTCTAACCACTACAAAACTTATATGACTGTGTAAATCAAATCTAGCTCTATATTTTTGCAGTTAAAAGTTTTTTGATAGCTTCATTAGATTTTGAGTTACGAGGCTTTGAAGATTTTGAGTGAGAGAGAGAGGTGAAGGAGACGCAGAGAAGACAGCGCGCTCTCGTTTCTCTGCGTCTTTCTTCTCTCCAGCTTCTAGGCTCCCATCTTTAAAGGCGCATATCTCAAAACCATGGAGAGCTACGAAAAAAATTTCACTACAAAAATATAGAGCTAAATTTGTTCTACATTTTTGTAGTAGTTGCAGACGCTCTCGTTTTTCTGCGCCTCACTCTTTCTCTTTCTCTCCTTTGTTATCTTGTAGGCTTTGTATCTTGAAAAGGTGTTGGTTTTGAGAAAAATGTTGAACTACAAAGTTATAGATCCTGATTTGATCTACACGTTCATACAAAAATTTCAAAGATTTTACTGGATTATACCAGTCTTACAGATGTTGAAACTTTTTTCAGTTTTTTGTTTTGTTTTCAAGGACTTTAAAACTATCCCGGAAGTCCATGCACTTTCCGTTCCAGTAAGCATCTCACAGGAAACTAAAACTATTTTTTCCGCCTCCACTGTGTTCCCCCCAACTAAAAATATCCGGGTGCGGGAATTTTATTGTCATTTCAATCCGTGATCAGTCTCTTCATATAAGGAATGATAAACACCCTCCCGAAACTCACCAACTTTCCCAAATAAATAGTGATCGTTTGGACCCAATAAATACATCATTTCATGTGGCATTGAAGCGAAAAAGAATAGTGTGTCACTAGCTGCCAACGACACCAGATAACAATTTGTGGGCGTTTTCTGAAATAAAATCTCGTAATTTTCAGCCTTCTTCCAGCCTAAATTCCTTACCATCCCCCTAACTTTCAGCACGACTGTGATGACTAACAGGTTACCAAGTACTCCAATGACTGAAATCGCGGAGAACACAAACGCCAGAGTGATATCGATGGGTTGTGTGCCGACGGGAGCTATCGTCCCGTCGAGCTCATCGTCTGGCATCATAGGCGATATTGAGATGCCTGCCAACGAGGCGGACGTCATCTGATCTCGAGTGGTGGTGTGAATTGGTTTAGAAGGCTCTGGAAATTTTGAGAATTGAAGAACTTTCGTAAGTGTGAGGAAACGGAAGATTGAAGTAAGCGGAGAGAAAGATTGTTGAATCTCGGGAAGGCCACCAGGAGTAATGGAATGTGACCTATACACCTATACCATCGGAAAGCTGAAATTACGCTGATTCCAAATATATATTCAGTTTTTGTTCTCGCGGTCACGTATTCGAGAAAAAACGAGGTCAAAGTGTGGACCATTGAATATCGGCGGCAAACTTTGGCCTCGTTTTTCTCGAATACCAGGTCTCGAGGACAAAAACTGAATATATATTTGGAATCAGCATGATTTCAGCATTTTGATGATAAATTCCCTATGGTACAGCAGAATATTCTTATATTAAACACTGCAAAGAGATAAGATCCTGAGAAGTTGGGCTAGTCAATTGGTTTTGACGCTCTGTGGCATAGTTATGTTGTTTTTGTTTGTATTAGTTTTTTTTCATCTTTTAGAAAAACTCAAAAGCTTAAATTTGATCTATAACTCAAAATAATGAATAAATTTTGAAAATGTTATAGGCTGTTTTAGGGCCATTTTGGCTCCAAAATTAAAAACACCAAGTTTTTCGATTTTTTGAATTTTTTCGCACAAAACGACAATGTTTCAGAATTAAAACAAATTCTGAAAAACCATCAAAAATTAAAAATTTCGACTACAGGTCCATGTTTTGAAGCCGGGCCTTGACAAGTATGAAAAATGATATTATATTAGTGACAAGTTTTAATTAAACCTTCCATTCTTACTTATTACCAAATTAAAAAGTTTCGAATATTAATGAATCAAAGTGTGTCACCAAGAAAGAAAACATTTCGAAATGAGAAGAAAATCAGTGTAAAAATAAACAGGTTGTAATCAAAACTCTCAAAATCAAATCAATGAAACGACGAGGGGAGTTCTGTGTCCATAAATAATCAGATTATTTTTTTTATTGTCGTCACTATTTTTAGTTGTATGGTCGAAGAGAGGCGAGACGAAGATAAGATAAGGAGAGGAGGAATCAGAAGGGAAAACTTAAAATTAGTTTTAAACTTTAAAAATTGATGTATACTATACTAATTGAAATAAAAATTATATGAAATCTCATAAAACCCCTTCCCCTCAAAACGGAAGAAGTATGACTGGACTCTTCTTATTAAATTTCAAAAAAAAAGGAGGACGGGATCATGAGACATAGAGGAAGAAGAAGGAGAAGAATCGAGGGAGGAGGGTATCTATTTGAACAATTGGGGCGGAGTTACACTCGGGAGAGCAAAATGGGATTGCAGAAAAAAAGAGAAATAGAGGAGAGTCTGAGAGAATGGACCTTGTACTTGTTTTAGTTGATGTCATGTCATTTGAGTAATTTGACGCTAGGTGGAACTTTTTGGTTTTTGGTTAATTTTTCGGGTAGGTAGGAGAGACTCTAGTTATTTTATAGCAACCTTTAAAGGCGCATACCTATCTCAGGACCTTCGAGTTGGGCATACAAATGTGGTCAACTTTTCAAAAAAATCAGTTATTTTTAGAAATGCTTCCGTATCTCTGTCAGTTTTGGGTTTTGAGCTATGAAAAGTATATTTTCAAATTCAGCGTGTCAAAACGATTCGAATGATTATAAACACGACTTGAGAGAGAGAGAGAGAGACGCAGAGAAACGAGAGAGTCTAGTTGTCTGCGGGGTCTTACTCTTCTCACCGCTTCGTTATCATCTTTAGAAGCCTATATCTCAAGAGTGGGTGAAGCCATCAAAAAGATGTCAACTACAAAAATATAGTTCTAGAATTGAGATTTTTCTAAAAATATACATTTCGCTTATTTTTTTACAATTTTTGATGCCACTAGACCCAGCTCAAAAAATGACTTTTTCTGAAAAATTGATGGAATTTTCGAATTTGAGCTGTAAATATGTAGCAATGAGAGGGCGCAGAGAAGACAGACACTTTAGCTTCTCTGCGTCTCTTGCCTAGGGTGAAATCTTTAAAGGCGCATACCTCAAAACCATCAAAAGTTTTCAACTACAAAAATGAAGTTCTTCAGTTTGGCTTTAAGGAAAATGTAAATTTTCCCTCAAATTATTTGTTCTAATTCTGCCATTCTTCACCTCTTCTCAAATATTTTTTCCTCAAAAAGCTTTCCCTTCCTATATAATGGAAACATATGTAAATACACATGTTTACCTGGGTTTCCATTCATGAAAAAAAGGAAAAAAGAGGAGGTAACCAAAAATAAATCACACAAACACATTTTACTACTATCAGTAAGAAAGTGTTAGACACAAACACAAAATATCACGGTAATGGTCGAAAAGGGGGAGAATATGGGTTTTGGGGTAAAGGGATGGCAGAAGTTGATAGATTGCTCAGAATTTTCGTAAGTTGTGTAGATATACAAATTTTGTGTTGAAAATCGAATAGGATTTTTGTCAAAGAAGTTGGGAAGTTGGGTTTTTCATTAGATTTTTGTGATTTGTATGTTATTTAAAGGCATTCTTCATTTCTGGAGCATCTAAATTCAGTTTTCTGGTAGAAAATTGGAGTCGATGCACCATTTTGCCACATGCTCGAACTTTGCTAACTCATATCTCCCTAGCAAGGGAAGTACACGAAGTGTCGAGTTGAACTTTTTCTATAAATTTTACCATAGGTAATTTCAACCCTGAGGATTCCAAATCTGAAAGAAAAATCTGCAAAATGTTCCCCTGGACGGAGTTATGAGCCGTCAAACTTTTCCTATGGTTAAGCATTTCACCACGAGACCCACGGTCTGCCGGAGTGTCTGCCGCAACATAACCCCACGCTTTCCAACCATCGGTGGCGCAAAGGTTGTGGGCGCGTTTAGTAGTCGGGAGGCTATGGGTTCGGTCTCCATGCTTTTCCAATTTTTTTTTGCATTTTTTCCAGCCATCACAAAAGACGTATGAATGGTTTTTTCTTCTCTTTTTCAAACACACAGTCTAGTAATCATCAAAATGAAGTACTTTACGTGAAAAAAACAATAACTTTTTTTTGAACTTATTCAAAGTTTTGCCCAGTCACATGATGGTCGACTTCGAAGTTCGACTCAAAAAAAGTTATTGTTTTTTTCACGTAAAGTACTTCATTTTGATGATTACTAGACTGTGTGTTTGAAAAAGAGAAGAAAAAACCATTCATACATCTTTTGTGATGGCTGGAAAAAATGCAAAAAAAAATTGGAAAAGCATGGAGACCGAACCCATAGCCTCCCGACTACACAGGTGGTTCGCGATGGATGCTATATGGGGCATATTCAAAATGGAAGCATATAACCTTGCATGTGCTCGCATAAAACTGTGTGGTTCGCGCAGGGAAATGATATGCTTCGAGGCATGGTGCTTATGTCACGGATCTCGCCGTGCGTCCATATAGCTCGCATATAGGATCCATGTTTTCACCTTAAACTTGAAACCCGCAACGACACTCCGCCGTTACACCTGGGCGTGTTGTTTACCGTAAATCGACGAGACATTTTTTTCAATGACTTTTTCATCGTTTTCTCCGTTTTCGAAGAGTTTCATGCTCTTTTCTATCAAATTTTGCTGAAAACAAATTACGACTAAATAATAAATAATTTTTAATTGAATTTCGAAAAGTATAATTTCCATTTTCAAGCGAAATCGCGATTTTTTAGGAGAAGCACAAAGAAATAAAATGATAAAGTTCTTTTGTTCGGTACATGAAAGTAATGAGCTTCTTTATTTTTCTTACTTCGGATTGGCTATAATAATTATTTTTAGATGGAAAAAGGTAAGACGGTGAGTTTTTGTCAAGACGAAGTAAGAAAAGTAAGAAGCTCATCACTGTGCCCGACGGCTTTCGGAATACATACTCATTTTATTGATAAACTAATTTAAATTATTTTTGATTGATTTCTTTTTTTCTTAGTAAGAAATGAAATGAAAGAAAAAAGCAACGAAAAAATAAGTTATAGCTTTCTGTGCTTCTCGAAAACTTCGTGGTTTTGTTTCTGAGAAGATAGTCGTAATTTGTTTTCAATCAAAACTGAAAACGGAGAAAATGAATATGTCATAAAGAATAGAGGTGAACAAACTCGGAATGGAATGGCAATATAGCAACACAGTATGATGGGTGGAATTAGTGGGCGAGGGCACATACGAGGTGTCGGTAGACATGATAAACAACAAGAGAAACACGGATCGCGCGTGGATCATATATGCTTCCCGCTGCAGTATGCTTCCATATACCAGGCATATAACTCGTCCCTACAATTCCTATTAGTCGCATATTTCACACCGCGCGAACGCACATAACTTCCATCGCGAACCACCTGTGTACTAAACGCGCCCACAACCTTTGCGCCACCGATGGTTGGAAAGCGTGGGGTTATGTTGCGGCAGACACTCCGGCAGACCGTGGGTCTCGTGGTGAAATGCTTAACCATAGGAAAAGTTTGACGGCTCATAACTCCGTCCAGGGGAACATTTTGCAGATTTTTCTTTCAGATTTGGAATCCTCAGGGTTGAAATTACCTATGGTCAAATTTATAGAAAAAGTTCAACTCGACACTTCGTGTACTTCCCTTGTAGGATAAGGACTGACATAAAAGTTGCTTATTCTAAAAATGTTAAACTTAAAATTTTGTACATTTTTGCAGTTGACAACTTTTTCATAGCTCCACCCACTTTTGAGATATGCGTGTGGTTTTAGAGATCGTATTCTTTGGAGCAACAGGCTCTATCTTTAAAGGCGCGTATCTCAAAAATGGGTGGAGCTATCAAAAAGTTGTCAAATAAAAAAATGTAGCCCTATTTGTGATCTAACAGAAAACTGTAATTTTGACGAAATCGGATAAAAGGGGATGTCATGACGGGCTCTCAAAGTTGGTCGATTTTACACTGACTATCTTTTCAACAGTGACAATTATGTTACAGTGACGAACTGCTTTAAAGGCGCATATCTCAAAAGTGGGCGGAGCTATCAAAAAGTTGTCAACTACAAGAATAGAGCCCTGTTTTTGTACTATTTAGAAATATAAATTTAAATTCAGCAAGACAGTTTCTCACTCCGTGACACCTACTCACAGTGACCACTATGATACGATAGACGTGTTATGAAACAAAAATGAGTTTTACGTGGGCTGTATATTACTGTTTTTGCTTTATATAGTCTCTTCGGGTGTCTGGCGAAACCCGCATGGGAAATCTGCTCATGTCTAACAATTAGCTGTTCTGATGATACGATT
Source organism: Caenorhabditis latens (assembly GCA_002259235.3). Classification (NCBI taxonomy): domain Eukaryota; kingdom Metazoa; phylum Nematoda; class Chromadorea; order Rhabditida; family Rhabditidae; genus Caenorhabditis; species Caenorhabditis latens. The sequence goes on along the minus strand of CM056092.1, from coordinate 12,842,690 downwards.
TTCCTCTATGATCGGTTATATGACAGAGATCGGAACACTTTCTGAGCAGCACTTTTCACTTTTTTTTCTGGAAATTTCCAGTTGAAGTAACGTTTTTGTCCTCCGCGCGCGCGGGTGGTCCCCGCAAAGACAGGTGTATTTCTTTTGTTTTCACTTTTTCAACCTCCAGTGATTTCTGCCTTATCCCCTATCTTATAGCATCATTCTCTCAGCTATCAAGAGGTTTAAAAAAGCGGGATAAGAAGTTATTGAGTCATGTGGATTATGAAACAAAACAGAACACCCTGCTTTTGAAAAAATAGTAAAAAGGAAGAAAAATGATGAAAAATAACAAAAGCTTCGTTCCGAATGAGTAAATCCATGACGGCCGTCACAGAGAAATGAAAAGCAGTGCAAAAAGTGGGCGTGGCCTTCTTTTTATTTCGTTTTCTGTGGGGGAGAATATGTGTGTTTGATCTAATTAGTTCAGTGGAAATTCAATGAAGAAGGTGGTGCGGATATCGAGGGCATTTCGAGCAATTCGTTGAAAGAATAGGTCAAAAATCGAGGTGAAAGATGACTGACTTTCAGATTGCGTCATGGTGTCTGGGATGGTTCAAGATAGCCCACTTCGACCAATCATAACACAATAAGTTTTTATTCCTAAACAAAAAAATAATATTCATCCGGTAGATCAAATCCAGATCTCCATTTTTGCAGTTGACAACTTTTCGATAGCTTTTCAAGCTTTCGAGATATGCACCTTTAAAGATGGGGGCCTAGAAGCTGGAGAGCGCGCTGTCTTCTCTGCGCCTCCTCTCACTCAAAAGCTGTAATCTTCAAAGGCTCGTAACTAAAAATCTAATGACACTATCGAAAAACTTTCAATTGCAAAAATATAGATCTGGGTTTGATCTATACAGCCATATATATTTTGTAAAGACTTGTATGAATGGGATGACAGTCCGAAAGCTCGAACTTCGCCAAATGTTATAAAGTTTCGCGTTGCCAAACACGTGGATTTTGAGGTAGTGTCTATAAAGGTGCAGAACATAAAACTTTGAAAATATATCCAATTCAAGGTTTAAGTATAATCCTCAATTAAACCAGAAAAACCAAAAAATTTTCAATTTTTCAAAAAATCTACAGGTGGATGGCTCAATGAGTCGTGTTAGCCAGATAGACTCAAGAGGAAGTGGCACATGAGTTGATAATCTCAAGATCACCAAAACAAAGAAATAATGATGAGTCCAAATCAGAAATGAGATCAAATTTTTATTTAAGCTGCAGGGGGAAAAGGCTTTTTTAAGCCTTGTTCTTTGCAAAAATGTTGAGTATTTTTTGATAGCTCTTCTAGACAGAGTGTCTCGTTGTCCGCGCACTCTTTCTTTTCATCGCATCTTTAGAGGCCTCTATCTCAAAAGTGGGTGGAGCTATCAGAAAGTTATCAACTACAAAACTGTAGAGCTAGTTTAGATCTACAAAAAAAGCATAAACTTCAAAATTTCGAAAAAGAAGGGACCATTGAGACGGAATGTTAAAGTTGCCTATTTTTCAGTTGTTTTGAATTGGAAGAAGAACTTTCAGACTAATTTCAATTTCTGTTCATTTTTAATTGAAGAAGTTCAGTACTTTTTTAATAACTCTTTTCCTGTTCCTCTCTTCTCTTTTTTCCATCTGATTAGTAGACACTGCGGAGGAAAAATGGACAAATAGATTGGGGGTGCTCCGAGAGAAGATCTTCAGTGATACATTTGTCAATATGTGGAAGAACATGAGGGCGCGATACAATTCAAACAAACGACCATCCATCCCTATCATATCGTTTAAAAAAAGAAGATGAACTAATGGAATTGGGGGGAGATAAATGAAATGGAGAGGAAGGGGAGAAGGGATAGGAAATGACTACAAGTTACCAATGATTCAAGAGCTCTTTTGCTTTTTGTAAGCATCGGAGTTCAACAGCAAAACGATAAAAGGGGTCAGATCACAACTTGGATGAAATGAACATGGTAGGGAAGGTTTTTTGAAAAAAATTTCACGCAAAATTATAAAAAATTGGCGAAGTTTGAGCATCCGTACTGAAGTCATATCCAGTCAAATCTCTTCAAGATCTATATGACTACGTAGATCAAATCCTGACCAATATTTTTGCAGTTTGAAGTTTTTTGATAGCGTTATTAGATTTCGAGTTATAAGCTTTTGAAGATTTTGAGTGAGAGGGGGAGACGCAGAAGACAGCGCGCTCTCGCTTCTCTGCGTCTCCAGCTTCTAGGCCCCCATCTTTAAAGGCGCATATCTCGAAAGCTTGAAGAGCTATCGAAAAGTTGTCAACTGCAAAAATGGAGATTTAGATTTGATCTACCGGATGAAAGTTATTTTATTGTTGTAGAATAAATAGTCTTTGAGTTATGACTGGTCAAAGCTGGCTAATTTTTTTCAAATTTTTAGATAGAAAAACTGAAAAAAAAACAGTTCGAAAAAATCAAAATGAGTCATTTTAGAAAGAAAAACTTTCAATTGATCTTTGATGACAAAAATACATAGTTAGCTGTCTTTTTAATTCAGAAAAAGAGCCGCTAAATACTGCTAAACAAGACATTACTCACTTGTAGCTTCTTACTCTTTTTCTAATTTGTTGTTTTTCCTTTCCCACAAAATCCAACAAAAATAGAAAAAAACTGAACAAGTGGCAGATGATTTTTAGAGAGGAGGAACTTCTTCGAAAAAGTGAGAAAAGAATTCTCGAAATGAGATTTACTTTCAGTCTGAATTATTTTTTTCAAAAGAGGAGGGTTCATTGAAAAAGTACATTATGGAGGGTCAGGAAGGGAGAGCAAGAGTCTAATCCAATGATAATATGTATGTTTTTTGCCATCAGTCAAGATCTAATTTCAAGTTTCAGAGAACACTGAAAATGAATAATTGATGAATAAACAGAACAATTAAAACATTCATGCAACTCATCCCATCCTTTTGCAAACAAGACAGAAAGTCAGTGATCGTTGAAATGATTCACACCAGTTTTTGAGTTTCGAAGATCAACAAGAAAGTACTCGAGACGGTAGGGGATATCGATAGGGATATCGATAGGAGATGGGGTGAGAACGTGGGAAACAAGGAAAAGAGTGGATTGTACTCTCCCGTCATTTACTATTGAACACTGGTCTTTTGTGTTTTGGAGAGTGGAGAGGAGCTGGTTCGATGATTAGTACAGGGTGGGGGAAAATGGTAAGGCATGAGAAGGTGTCTTAGGTAGCTTGGAATATGGTCACATTATTTTAGTGGTTCTGAGATAGATATGCGGTTTTAAAGTTGATTGCTCAGCTGGAGAGACGCAGAGAAGCGAGAGTGTCTGACTTCTCTGCGTCTCTCACCTTATTTTCCTGCGCTTCCTTTTTGAAAATGCCTATCTCGCGAAGTAAAAGAGCTATCAAAAAGATGTCAACTAGTAAAATGTGTAAAATTTCAAAAAGATCATTTTTGTAGTTGACAACTTTTCACTAGCTGTTTACGGTACTGAGATATGAACGCTTAAAAACAGACTACTCTATAGGTCCGTCTGAATATCCAGAGCCCGTTTTACCGTTTCCATATCTTCAAAAACTATTGAATATAGAAGAAGACTGTCTCAATTTTTCAAACTTTCGAGATAAGAGGTCCATAGCTAGAGTCGAGACAAGGAAAGGACGCATGGGGGTGTCAAACTTTGGAGCGTTGCATCTCCAAAACAATAAAGGTTAAGAAAGATTTGTCAATTAAATAAACAATTTGTAAAACATTTTCCATATTTTGATATTTGGGTCCTTTTTTTTGTTTTTTGCAGTTAGCAAGATACTATTGCTCAAACATTTGTGAAAAAAAATGAGAAAAAAAGGAAAAATTGGTAAAAATTGATCGTCTGTAACCTTGAAAATCTCAGTGAGACTTGGTCTCACAAAGTTTATATGAATGTAAGGATCAAATTCAGCTCTATATTTTTGTAGTTGACAACTTTTTGATAACTCCGCCCACTTTTGATAAATGCGCCTTCAAAAATAGCCGTTACCGTAGAAAGAGAATTTGAAAAACGAAGCTAGACAGTCTGACTTCTCTGCTCTTTTTTTCAACTCGTAGAGTGATGTACTTATAAGTGATACAGAATTATTCATAGTCAGATGTACCTTAATACAAAAGAGCACCCCAAGAACAAAAAAGAAGAAAATTCAGTTCCGCGTTCTAATATACATAGTTCAGAATAAAAGAAGAAGAAGAAATTGTTGTTCTAGAGATAGAAAATCTAATAGAAAGTAATTTTCCGCTTGCTTTTAAAGATTTCCCTCGGAAAAACAACAAGGGTACAAGACCTAGAAATGTGAACTTTTGCTAAATGGCCTCAGGGGGCTTCCAGGGGTTTAGCAAGAGTTTAGGTTGTCTTTTCCAGTAATTTGGAGCTGGAATTCTAGCAAGAAAAGGACCAATATGTTGACAATGTCTGGAACTTCTCAGGAGTCTTAAACTGAAAAGAGTTCTCACTCTCTTATTCCCTATTTACACAAATATTGAGTTCTCTATAAAAACACACGTGTTCGCCCTACCTAATGAGAGAAAGGCCAGAGACGAGTGACCTTGTTAGACATCTTGAAAAAAGTTCGTCTGGTACTTAAAAATAGAAAAACATAGTGACAAGACAGAAATCAAAAATTCGCGTTTAATTGTTGTCTATTCAAACAAAAAATGGAACAGCTGATAAGGAGGCGAAGAGGAAAATAGAGAAGCGAATGGCAATAAATAAACAATTATTTCTTATTGAAAAATGGTTCTGGGTTTGGGGTGGGCGGAGCCTAAATTGTTCGTATGGTTCTGTTTTGAGTCACTGACAACACTAAGATCCGTCTACAGTTAAAAAAAAGTTTTTGGTAAAAATCTGACACGACTTTGAGCAAGAAAAGGGGAATAAAAAGTGGAAATATGTTAATTTCAGTACAAAACTCGCAAAAATTTCCCAAAAAAACGTTTCGGAACGAGTGAAAAAAGAAAGAAAACATGGATTTCTAGGCAGAGAAATTAAGGAAAAACTGAGAAAAAGTTAGCATAAAGAAAATTGAAAAACTTCCGAGAAATGGGAAAGGAGCCAAGATTTCTGTGGTGGACTAGTTTTCCGAGATTTGGGTTTCTAGGCCACCAATTTGGCCGAGATGTAACAGTTATTTATGACATGTATAAGTTTGTTTTAATACATAGTTTTCCTTTTTAACATATTTTCTCTCCTTTTTTAACCCTTAAAATTTTTTGAACTAAATTTTGAAATGTTTTACTATTTTTTCAAAAATGTCGTTTTGACTATACTTTTGACTAAATTTCAGAATTTTTAAATAATTTATGCTCAAAGACATTGGGGTTTTTAAATGTAAAATTTCAAAAAGTTTAACTTTTTTTTTAAACTGGAAAAAATAGTGTTCTTCAAGCCGGGCCGAAATTTGACAATTTTGTAAAAAAAAAATTCTTGACGGTCGCGAATTTAATAAAATCCACTTTTAAATGTCATGAATAACCCCATTAGTGAAGTTACATCAAGAATAAGAGAAAGAGAAACTCGCAAATGCGCTCTACCTAAATTGTTGTCAACTTTTTTTTGTAATTTCAAAGAATTTCTCCAATGAATTTTCCAACTACAGATGGGAAAGAAAACTGATCAAACTAGGGAATCTCTCACGTCAAGAAAAAAAAGTGTAACCTAGAAAATAAGAAAATTGGTACCGTCGAAAACCTAGAATTTGCTTTGAGTTGAATCTTCTGATTCCTGGTCCATGACGTTATTTTTTCTGATGTCTGCTGCTTGTCGAAAATGAGGAAACTATAAATCTGAGAAGACATTCCTGAATGTGATCTCGAATTTCTAGACATAGAAGGAAGCGGCAGAAGAAAAAAATAGGCAAAATTAAAAACCATAAATCGTCTTGTGAAGTTTCCGGATTTGAACATATTGACACTATTTAAATAGAAAAAAGAAAGTGACTCGAAATGACCGAACATCAGAATGAGACACACATGCAGCACAAAATGATAAGGAATGAATGAAAAACAACAATTGATTTCAGGTGACACACTGCCATTCCAATGATAATTAGAATAGGATTATTTCCGGATTGTTGACCTATTTTTCCCTGGTTTTGCACTATTTTTGGAATGGAAATTGATATTTATACTTAAATTCCTTTTTTGACTTTTGCAAAACAAATGTTTAGAGTTAAAAGAATTGAATGAAAGAATTCAATTTTCTCTTGATAAATTCGATTTCTGTAGTAGTTCTTGTAACCTCATAAGGATTTTTCAGGTTTGCAAAATCTCGGCCCAGGAGTTAAAAAATGTGCACAGTTTTTTTCAACCATTTTTTGAAAGTTTTTGAAATTTTCATCAAAAATGGTCAAAAATCCTATGTATGCTTGAGTTTTTATCGAAATTGGAAAGACATGTGCATATCTTAAAACCTAGAATAGTTACCTAAAAGTTGTCAATTACAAAAATAATCTACGTAAAATTTTACAAATTTTGTTAGTTAACAACTTTTTGTTAGCCTTGCAACGTTTTGCGGTACGTGCTCTCAAAGTTTAACTTAAAAACGCACATTTCTTGATATGTGACTTAAAAATAATACATCCCAAAAACTATTACAGTAATCAGAAAGGTGTCAACTACAAAAATGATTTACGGAAAATTTCCCATATTTTGTTAATTGACTTCTTTCTTTTTGATATCATTTATAGTTAGCGAGATACTGTTGCTCAAAGATTTGTGAAAAAAAATGAGAAAAATAAGAAAAAATGGCAAGTTTTGACCATCTGCAACTTTATGATTTGTAGTCCGATTTTTACAAAATTTATACAAATCTGTTGATCAACTCGAGCTCTACATTTTTGTAGTTGACAACTTTTTGACAGCTCCGCCCACTTTTGAGATATGCGCCTTTGAAGATAGCAACTTCAGAACGCGAGGTGGGGAGCACCCAATCTTTGAAGACGCATATCTCAAAAGTGGGCGGAGCTTTCAAAAAGTTGTCAACTACAAAAATGTAGAGCTCGAGTTGATTCATACATTCATTTAAATTCTATAAAAATTGGTACCCTCCATCACTACCGTATCTCAGAAGCAACGTCTCCAAAGAAAAGCGACATCTAATTTATCTTTGAAAGTCTACTTTTCCGGAAAAAAAAAGAGAAACTGAAAAACAGAACAAGAAGAAGAAAAACTAACAGACTAAATAAAAATAAGTGTCTCGGAAAACAAATTAGGATGCGTGAACTCTTCGTCTTTTTCCGTTTAATTTTGTTTAGGGGCATGAGGGAGTAGGTCAAATATTTTCGAGGACGAGGATGTGTCAATCAACATCACTAAAAATTTCACACCTATTGACGACCCACCTTGTCAGTTATTTTGTCAAGATATGATTGAAGGGATAGTGGACATGTGGTCACTTACACTGACCAAGTGGTCACTGTACTTTGTCACTTACAATGACAAAATTCCAGAGAGATCACTGAATTCTAAATTCTCGAGGGAAAATGAAGGTCCAAGGAAGAAATGTAGGAACTGGCAACTGACACTTATACGTAAGCAATCTTCAGGTTTCGAGAAGGAATTGAATGAAATAAATGGGTTTCGAAAAAAAACCTGACAAATTGGATTACAATGAGAAGGAAAGAGGGGTGAAGAAGCCGCAAAATGAGAACAGGCGTGTCAAATTTATTACGCTCTTTCGTGGCTTCTTGGGGATGGGGTGATTCTGATAAAAATAGATATTGAGAGAGGATGGAGGTTTCTGGAATATGGCGATTTGCACGAGGTACGGTAGACGAAAGACATTGATCAGTTTTTAAGACGTGCTACAATATCCAATGCTGACAAATCTTTAAAAATATACGGTTGTGTGGATCAACAATAGATCTCTAATTTTGTAGTTCATAGTTTTTTAATAGCTCCGCCCATTTTTGAGATATGAGTCTTTGAAGATGGAAGCGTCCCTCAGTCTCGCTAGAAATTGCCTTTCTTCAAAAGCTTATAACTCAAAAACTAGAAAAGCTATAAAAAAGTTGTCAACTACAAAAATGGAGAGCTAGATTTGATCTACAAAATGAATGTAAATTCGTAAAACTGGAATTGCGTTTAGGTTAATGGCGTGCTTCCAAAATGTGGGGTTTTCTGAGAAAAGGAAACTATTATTTGCTAAAAAACGAATCCGAAATATGTTCCCATTTTACACTGAATATTTCCTAAGGCAAATTAAACTTTACGCACCAAAAAACCGCACCGGAAGAGACGGAAAATCCTTGTTTTTGTTTGAGTGCTTGTTTTTTTAGCGCCGCGAAAAGCGAATGGGATTTCTTTCAGTTGCTACCAGGAATTTCAAGTTATACTTCGAACCAAATAGAGTAAAATTCTTTCATTTGGAAATTCTTGTTAAGGTTTTAGATTGGATAGAGTTTATTCGTTGGAACGGAAGAAGAGAGGTTGGGGAAGTAGTGCTTTGGAATTCGAGGAGGAGCTGGATAGCGGGGATGGTGGTTTACTTTATCACCACCTCAGCTAGATGGTCGTGAAAGCGGCCGTGTGGCGCAATGAGTTACCGTTTTGCTCTTCACGCGGACACTCGTTGGTTCAAGCCCGCCAAAGTTTTTTGCTTTTTTTCTCCTTCAATTCAAATTTTCTAATTCTGAAAATGACGGGACCACAAGTACTCTTCACAAAAATGCATTCAGAGTGAAATTGTCCTTTCAGAAAGAAAAAAACAGATTTTCATCAGAAAATGTATGACACCTGATTGTGTAAGGTGATGCTTGAAAAGGATAGAAAAGTAGAAGTGTTTAGAAAGAAAAAAGAAGAAAAAAGCAGTTAAAGATGGAAATTAGAGAGAAGAAACAATGGGGGAGGAGAGGCGACAAAATGAATAATTAAGGATTTTAAAGTTTCACGAGACACGAGAAAAACTAAAAATCAGAAAGATGTTTCAGTGATTTTTTTGAAGGTTTGGACAGGTTTTAAAAGTTGGATTAAATTTTTCTTGTGGATAAAATCAAGAACAAATTATTTTTTTGGTCTGAAAAAGGAGAGAGGGACTAGTTATTCCTGTTTTGGGTTTCTAGGCCACCATCAAAATTTCAACAAAACACTGAATTCGTGAACAATTTAGTTCTTTTTTTGAAAATCGAAAATCTCAAAAAAAAAATTATGAAAAAAAAGGAATAGTGCACATAAATAGTTGAAATCCGAGAAGTTTTGGGAAAAGACTAAGAATAAGAAAAAAAGGAAGATGAACCTTGGATCTCTGTGTGTGTGCAAATTGAGCCTTATTACTATTCGCTTTTTGAAAAAAAAAGCGAGCAAAAAATGGTAGAGTGTTTTTTTATATCCTGGAGCAAAATTTGAATGAGGATGTTATTTTATGTCTGGCAGAATAGTCATGTTGTAGTGACAATATGTATACATTTGGTATACATAAGTGAGCAATGAATCTATCTGAAAATATTCGACAATGTAATATATAGATAAAGCATTTTAACAGAAATTGAAAAAAAGTGAAAAAACGATCAAGAATCATTTGAAAAAGAGAGTGTTTAAACGATGGATTTGTTGGGAGTCATAGTGAGAGGATGTGTTGTTTGTCTTGAAAAAATCAACAATCAAAAGTACATCAAGAACAATTTTTGTTCATTTAATTGAAATTAATGGTCAGTGATGTCAATTTATGTTGTGCATGATCATGACCAGGGGTGTTCGAAAAAATTTTGTCAAGGGCCGGGCCGGGCTTTGTCAGCAAAGTGAAGGCCTGGCCCTTAAGCCCGGATAATTGGCGCCAAACTTCAAAATTCAAATTTTTTGAAATTTTTTGATTTTTTGTTGGCGGAAAAGTCAAATTTTCGACTATCATTCAGAAATAGAAAATATTCGGAAAAATCATTAAACATGTTCACATATTCGGTAAAAAATTTGAAAAAAACGTTAATTTTTTGACGCCGGGCCTTCCCGGGCCTTCTTGGGCCGGTCAGTGACCGAACCAGACTATTTTATCCAAAAAAGACTTTTGCTTTTTAATAATAATAATACATTTCTAATTCAAGACATTTGGCTTTGAAAGAAAACTTTCAGAAATACCAGACTGGGATTTATATTTATAAATAAACAAGCGGAAATACATCTGATGTGCAAAAACTGAAAAAAAAAAAAAGAGTTCTGGCTAATAATATAAACATTCATCATCATTTCCTGATGAACCAATCTTCGTGCCACCCGTAAAAAAATTTTCCCAAAAAAAGAAGTAGCCACTGGTCAAAGAAATTTACACATGCATGTGAGGGTTTGGAGGAAATGAACTTTTGAAGAGGGGTCCTCTCAACACGTTATGTCATTTTTTCATATGATGCAAGTACGCTCTAGTGTACTCATTGCGTGGGTGGACAGATGAGGGGACGCAGATAGCGAAAGAAAAGGTACAGCAAATGCGCTCTAGTTACAAAAACAAAAGAAATCACTAGAGCGCATTTCGTCTAGTCCAAAATCAGAAATAGAATAAAAATGCATAAATTTATCTCTCAAAAAACTCGACGAAAAGCGCTCGAACCTATCTCCTATCTCCCCGTGGAGCCCTGCCTGCAGCTACGTAAACAAGAGAAAAGACAGAAATCGAAACCGATCTCTCTCTCTTCTTTTTTTGTATTTGCCGCCGTTTTTGACAGGTCAAGGTGCATTTCACTGCTCTGGATTCGCACGCTTTTAGGGGGTGAGAATCGTCCCCGGGGGAGGTGATATCATTTATTAGAATGGAATTCTTGCAGCGGGAAAAGATGAATCTTTGACTTTCTTGCGCAGAGAGATTGATTGGGGGAGACAAAAAAAGTTGGAAAAATAAACAAAGATTTCGAAAAGTGTCTAGAAAACAGTCTGATGAAAAACTGTGATAAATGAGAAGAATTGTCAATAAAAAAACATTGAGATCATGGGAAATTGAAGCACGTGGGCATAGGGATAGTGAGTGTTAGTCATGTCACGCAATTCGCTGAGTAGCGACTCAGGTTAAATTTAATGAAACAAAAAACGATGTGATAGTTATAGCAGTAATTTGAAACAGAGGAAACTTTCCAATGTTATGAAAATCCATACCTGACAAGACCCGGGTAATTGGCGCCAAAATCCAAAATTCAATTTTCAATGAAAACTCCGACATTTTAGGTGAGAAATTGAAAAAAAAAGTCAAAAAAAAAATTCATTTTTTTGAAACCGAGCCGAGAGAGTACGCGGTAGAGAGACGCAGAGTAACTTTGAAGACACGTATCTCAATATCTAGAAAATATATCGAAAAAGTTTTAACTACAAAAGTGAAGATCTAGGATTTATCTACAAAAAAACATAAAATACATATCTACAAAATACGACTGACACTACAGTGTGCTTTCAAAGTTAAAGCTCTGCTGAACAGAATAAGATGAGTAAAAATCTCGTGAGACAAGAAGTTCTATTTGCAGTGTCTTTTAGATCTTTTTTTCTAAAATTACTTATTTTTCCAGTTTTTTTTTCAAAAATGTTGCCGTTCAGAAATAACAACTATCTACTAAAATACAAATAGAAAAATAAGACGAGTGTTTTTTTGTTTGTCTACTCACCCTCTTGTTTGTAAATCTCTGCAGGAGGATATATTTGAACGGAAAAGGAAAAGGAAAATAGGAAACAACAGAATATATATTTCCAATAAATTAGGGAAAAAAGAAATTTTTCGGAAAAAAAAAAGAAAGAAGGAAAAATAAAAGTTTGGAGCATACGGTCGTAAAATTCAAATTTCCAAGAAAAAAGCCTAAATTTTCAAAGTTTTGCACAACAAATCCTAAATTTTCAAAGAAACAGAAATACATAAACTGAGTATAAGAAATCTGCCGGTCGGTCAAACAGCTGTTTCCCCTTAAAACCGGACAACTTGGGGTTTGGTCAGCGAAGAAAAACTTGTTTTATGGATTTTCTCCCGGGTGGAAAAATAAAAAGCTAGTCCCTACATAAATCTTCAGAAAAAGTGGTAATCGATCGAGACGTAGAGATGTCAGACAGTCTGATTTCTCAGCACACTCTTCTGTATTTTAAGCTACTATCTTTAAAGCCGCATATCTCAAAATCTAGATGAGTTATCAAAAAGTAGTCAACTACAAAAATAATCTACATAAAATGTTACATATTTTACTAGTTGACACCTAATTTGTAGCTCTTTTAGGTACTAAGATATGAGCTTTCGAAGTTAAAGATAAGAGAATAGAGACGCAGAGAAGTCAGACACTCTCGTTTCTCTTCGTCTCGGAGTAACTGGATAATAGTTGTCAACTACAAAAACATAGCGTACAAGACAATTGCAAATTCAAAATTTTCATTTTTTCGAAAAAAAATCCTTTAAAAAATGCAAAATTCCTTTTTAAAATTCTCATAGTTATCCGGTTACACAACAAATCAAGAACATTTCGAGTAACAGAGAGCAGGCATCTTCTTCTTTTTTCATTTTGTCTCCGATTATTTTTAGTAGGTCAAATCATAAAAATAAATAAGAGAGAGAGAAAAAGAGAGAGTTCTATGGACAATGCGCGTGATGATGCGAAACCGGAAAACAATGAAGAGAGAGGGAGAGAGAGCACCGTCCCCTTCGATCGGTTTGGTTGTTCTCGCCCTCTTTGGACATGGATGAAGAGACTTGAGAGGATCGTTGCCAAATACGGAAGGATTGTTGAGTGATTTGAGGGGAAGAAGAGCTAAACGATCAGAGCGCTTGAAAATTCAAGGGAAAAAAACAAGAAACAGAAATGTTTCACAGTCCGGGGTGACGAGTCAACGACCCACCACAGGGTCACTTTCAGTCCATATGAATTGAAGTTATTTTCCCGTGAAACCGGAAGTCTAGTGTCTACACGACTTGACAGGTTACTAGTTGAGTCGCCGCTCAGCCAAATCGCGTGCTTATAACGTGAGCGAGCAATAGAGAGTTCAACTTCTTTCATTTTCCTAGTTTCTTTTGGGTAAAACCTCGCACAAAATATATCGCATTCATCAAACTAAGTTTCAACACAACAAAAAAACTTCGGATACAGTTTTTGAATTTCGCGCTAATTTTACGCAATTCATTTAGAACGCAGATGCTTCATATGGACTTTTTATGACCACGCATAGCGAGCGGTATACCAAAACTACAGTACCGGCCAAAAAATATCCAATTTTTGAGAGGATATCATGGTATAATTGATTTTTGTACAATTAATCTTCTCATGAATCATACAGAATAGACCAAGAGCTATATTTTTGTAGTTGACAACTTTTTTGTACTGGCACTCCCTAGCAAGTTACATGTCGAGAAACTACTTGTCATGGAACGATGGCTCGGAAAATTGGCGCTAAGCTTCAAAATTCAAAATTTTCGAATCTTCGGCAATGATTTTAAATTAGAAGAAATTCTGAAAAATGTTCACATTTTTAATTAAACATTTAAAAATGTCAAAACCATTTTTGTTTAAAAAATTGTTTCTTTTTTGAATCCGGGTCTTCGGGCCGGTTTCTGACCATTTTCAATGCAAAATAGTGGAAAGTTTGAGCTGTCCACATATCTAAAATGACTATAGCTCTATAGGAAAAAAGTTGCAAATTCACTCTATTCCAATCAAAGTTTTGACCGCAACGACACATGTGATTGTCCTTTCTATCGGACACTTGACCAGTCCGTCGGAAGGTTTATGTAAATTGAGTTAACTGGTCTAGTCATGAATTGGGTGATATCATCTGGAACTATGTTGCTGGACACACTATTTGTGACCAATTCGTTTTCTTGATTGGTTCAGAACAGTGGGAAGCTATGGAGCAGACAAGTTTTTTGAAAACAGTTGAGAACGTTAAACTGTCAGGAATCACATTAAAATTTTTCAAACGTTGGAATTAAGTAGATCAAATCCTTATCTTCATGCTTGTAGTTTACAAATTTTTGATACTTGTTCCTACTTTTGAGATCTGCTGTGGAATTCCGAAAGCTTGTAACTTTTTCATCAAACAAAATAATGTTTCAAATATTATACCATTTTATAGATCTAGCCTACATCTTTATTTTTATAGTTGACAACTTTTTGATAGCTCAGCCCAATTTTGAGATACGGATCTTTAAAGATGCTAACAATGCTGTGAGGCGAGGGAGTGCGCAGACAACGAGACGCTTTCGTTTCTCTCCGTCTCCTCTCTCTCACGTCGTGTTTATAGTCATTCAAACCGTCTTGATACGCAGAATTCAAAAAACTACTTTTCATAGCTCAAAACCAAAAACCGACAGATTTGTGAAAAAAAACCGGAAGAGAGACGCAGAGAAGCTAGCCTGTCTCATTTCTCTGCGTCTTCACTCTCAGAACAAAGATTCCAGGTGTTTCCCCACAGAACGCCAAACGTTAGTGTAGTTCAAATAAAGAAAACAAAAAACATAAGGGACTAGTTTCCCATTTGTGTGTTTTCTCGGTCACCGAAAAAAAAAGAAAACAACAAAAAAGAAAAGAAAACTCGTCATTTTCTTCTGTTTATGTTGCCAAACGCTATTTTTATACAATTTCTAGGCACAATTTTGAACCGAAAGGACCTCAAAATTAGCTGAAATTATTATGAAATGTTGTCAAGAACATAAATTCTCAGATTTTAATTTTAGCCAATTTCGATTTAAAAACAAGGCATTAAAGATAATACTGAAACTAGATGAAATTCTATGAATGTCAAAAAAACTAAACACTAGAAGATCAAACTTCCAAATACCCCAAACCATTCCTATTAGCACATTATTCCTGGGAAATAGAGAAAAAGTTCTCATAGAGACGAGCAGTTAGTCATCGATCAGATGATACTCAGAAAAAGAGAAAATAATAGAAAACTTCTTTTCAGAGAAGGAAAAGTCGGGAATTTATAGAGTCGGTTTACTTTTCAAGACCCTAAAGGCCTGGTCGGCCCGGACCATGACAAACTTTTCAAGGCCCGCCTTTAAAAATAGTATGAACATTGGCGCGGCCATGTCGCTATACCGGTAAAACGGTTCTATTTGAATACAGGTCTTCGGAAAACTGTTCGAAATTCGTTCCGAAAAAATCGGGAAAAATGTTTTTCCCGAAAAAACCGAAAAATTCAAAGAAAAAAAAGACGAATGTCTGAACAAGCTTGTTTTTCGGAAGCAAAAATTTTTAAATTGTATGAAAATTGTAACCACTTTTAGGAAAAACTACGGAAACATGCTTCTGAACACAAAAATTACAATTAAAAGAATGACAGTATTTTTATTGCCAGAATTTACAATTTGAACAGAAAATACTAGTTTTCTAATGTTTTGCAGCTTAAAAATGCAGTTTTCAGATTTTTTACGTTCAAAATTATCATTTTGCATTATTTTCAGCTACAAATACAGAAGTTTTGCTTTTTTTTGGTGGAAAAAGCAATGTTCAGACAGTTTTCTTTTTGCTAAATGTGATTTTTTTAACTGAAAAGCCGATTTTTCATGTTAAAATGGAATTTCTCAGACATTTTGTACACTACGAGAATTGTACTTGTTCATACCACACCCTCACAGTTTGAAGTAGGTCAAAACTTTCCTAAGAACTCAAAAAAGAAGAAAAAGAGACCATAAACGTCTGCAAATGACATAAATACAAAGCGTGACAAAGTAAAGGAGTATCTAGTTTTGTCTTTTTTCTCTCAAGTTGAAATCAGATTCCTCGTCTTCTTCCCTAAAACTTCTCTGGTCAAAGAATATGCAAAAACGTGAATCCCTCTGTCTCTCTCGATGACGTCTAAGATATTCATTCCAAAACTTTATTTTCTGGCATTGTTTGTCGAAACAATCTGATTCTCCATACTTTGTGTACTCTTTAAATGACTCACTCACTTCCTGCAGAAAATGAACAAAGTGGAAGAGAGAAGAAACTGGAGAAGACGTCAAACGAAGAGGAAGAAGTACGTACTTTTTTGTCTGCTTGTTCAAATAATGAATATGAGAATCAGATCATTTTTTGCGTTTTTTTTTGTTTGGAAGGTTCAGAGAAGAGAGTTCAGAAGGATCAGAGGTTTCTGAGCTAGAGGGGGAATCTGGAAACGGAAAACATGTGGGACAACTTTTGGGACAGAGGTACAACATGTGGGACAACTTCTCCTGTTTAGTTTCTACGTGCTAAATAACCCCAAATTTCGTAATTTTCGGTGTTTTTTTGAATAAAAAAATCGCTGTTTTTCGAAACATTTTGGTACTGGCCGAGTGGTTAAGGTAACGATGCCTTTCGCTCAACAGGTCGGGGTTCGATCCCCGTGGTGGTAAAAACTTTAGGAATCGTTTTGGTTGGTTTTCTATGGGTTCTACATGTCAATAAACAATTAAAATTGGAGTTAAGCCTGTTTTTGGTTTGGGATAATAAACTTACTAAGGAAGGTCACCGAGTAGAGATATGGGACGTGACCTATATCATTGGAAAGCTGGGAAAACGCTGATTCCGAATATATATTCTGTTATTGCCCTCGATGTCTGGTATTCAAGAAAAACGAGGTCAAAATTAAAGTGAAAGGGTTCGGTTTTGTCCTTGGTTTCGAGATATGAGTCTCTCAAGTTTTGATAAGCAAATTTGTCACGGGCCGGGCCCGGGGTTTCAAAATTATTGAAATGTTTTCCGAATATGTCCATTTTTTTAGTATGAATTCCATGAAAAGCTAGTTATGCATCAAGAAATTGGATTTGTTACGTAAAATTGTTTATAAGAATTCAAAAAATTTAGTCAAAAAATAGGTACTTTTTTTGAAGCCGGATCGGATGTGCAGAACCGAAATTTGAAAACTTTATTCATAAGAGCTATCAAGACGGGTGACATTTTTTTTAGATTGAACACGAAATTAACGAATTCAAGTCTGAACTTTTCAATTCTTCTCACGTCATTTCCAATTCCAAACCGTTCCGAAATGGGTCAGTTCTGATCAGGGACAGTTTCGAAATAGGACAAGTTTGAGGGTTGGAAGATATAAAACGAGTTGTGAATACCTAAATGGAGACATACGGGTAGTTGCGCAATGAAAATTATTAACAAGGTCCGGAGTTGACCTCCTTGAATTGAAGAAAGGGCTGACACCAGGAAGATACTTCATAATTCAAAATTATATCATTATCAGTAAAACTATCTCAAGGAAAAATTGATTTCAGTTGAAATGTCTACTGCTCACAAGGGAACCCCAAGACCATGCAAATGCTTTTTTGGCTGAAACTTTCAGGATAGGTTAAGAATGGTCTGAAAAGACGTTCCTGAGATTTTTGAAATCCGCCCGACACTTTCAGCCGAGTTATGAGCTCTCAAAGTTTGGCTCAGATTTAACACAGTAAACCTCATTTTCTCTCTCGGAGAAAGTTCCCAAAATATGCCTGTCCTCTAGCTGCTACGTTTTCGTCTGGCCGGTTGGCCGAGGGGATGTGCGCTGGGGTGGTGATCAAAGTGTTGGGGTTCGTTTCCTTTTGGTTTGAATTTTTTGTTTTTCTTGATAACACTTTTACCACCGTTTTCGACATTTTTTTGACTTCTTTTCTTTGTTTTCTAGTTCAAAATATCACAAAAATTCATATTTCAAAGTTTCAAAATTTTTTATTTTTTCATAAAATCTTCATCTTGCGGCCAGATAGATAGCCAAATTTGAGTTTTTGGTGGAAAATTGAAATTTTTTGAAATTTCGAAATATGAGTTTTTGTGATATTTTGAACTAGAAAACAAAGAAAAGAAGTCAAAAAAAATGTCGAAAACGGTGGTAAAAGTGTTATCAAGAAAAACAAAAAAATTCAAACCAAAAGGGGAAACGAACCCCCAACACTTTGATCACCACCCCAGCGCACATCCCCTCGGCCAACCGGCCAGACGAAAACGTAGCAGCTAGAGGACAGACATATTTTGGGAACTTTCTCCGAGAGAGAAAATGAGGTTTACTGTGTTAAATCTGAGCCAAACTTTGAGAGCTCATAACTCGGCTGAAAGTGTCGGGCGGATTTCAAAAATCTCAGGAACGTCTTTTCAGACCATTCTTAACCTATCCTGAAAGTTTCAGCCAAAAAAGCATTTGCATGGTCTTGGGGTTCCCTTGTCAAGGCTGTTCTGAAAAAACTCAGAGTAAAGAAAAACAAGTATTTCAGCTACATCAAATTGTTTTTCAGAAAGCGCTCCGCAGCGATAACGTGTAATTTTACACAAAAAAAACTTCTCTCTCCCCGATTTCTGCACGCAAAGTCCTCATTTTTGACCTCATTTTTTATGCCCCCTGACAAATTCATGTGCACCCTTCGAAAAGTCTCACGAATCTCACTACCCTCTCTATTCATCCCAAAAATAACTGAATCCAATCAAAAAAGAAGAA
The DNA here is from genome assembly GCA_002259235.3 of Caenorhabditis latens. NCBI lineage: Eukaryota > Metazoa > Nematoda > Chromadorea > Rhabditida > Rhabditidae > Caenorhabditis > Caenorhabditis latens. Next base: position 12,824,327 of record CM056092.1, on the reverse strand, counting down.
AAAGAAGTGAGGAATGGGTGTTGAACCGCCCGATGTCACTCTCTGTTTGTACTTCATTTGTTCGATGAATAGTTAATCGGAACTGTAAATATGAACGCCCGCCCCGACGGCTTTTCTCTCTTCTCTCCCTCTGTTCGTAATCCCCGAAAACAACTGTTGCAGTCAGAGAGAGGGGGGAAGGAGAAACTTTTTTGGAATCAAGATCGGTATCAGTATCAATGTTTATTGTAACAGTTCTATGAAAATTGATCGGTTTGCTGCTATACATTGTTGTCAATTTCGTAAAAAAATTTTGTTTTTCAAGTTTTATTTACATAATTAGTATCAAATTAGTTCTTTGAGATTATGTTTTAAAAGACAATATTACAAAAATCTTGACCAATAATACATTTAAACTATCTAGTTCTTAGGATTCTCCTCCATCAGTTTCTCGATATTCTGGAGGGTCGCATTGACGACGTCGGATGCCTGGAATAATTGGTTTTGGTGCTTTAAATTTTATATTGTTGCGTAGACCAGGTCTAGATCTTTATTTTTGTAGTTGACAACTTTTTGGTAGCTCCGCCCACTTTTGAGGGATGCGCCTTTAACCTATCGCTCGCAGTTACCACCTTTAAAAGCGCGTATCTCAAAAGTGGGCGGAGCTATCAACAAGTTGTCAACCACAAAAATGTAGCTCTAGTTTTGATCTACAAGAATATATAATAATCAAAAGTGTTCAATCGATTCTGAAGTCGTGACGCTATCTTCAAGAATCGGTGATTCATTAAGATGACGTCACGACTTTAGGTCCCGTTCTCTTCTTGAATTTTCCAAAATTTACGGTTTTATGATGGAGAATGCGTTTTATTTTTTAACCAATTACATTTTTATTCCACTGAAAACGGTCTTAAACCGATTACTTTCCAATAATCTGGCGTGCCTTTGACGCAATATTAACATCTGTCTTTAAAGGCACGTATCTCAAAAGTGCGTGGAACTATCGAAAAGTTGTCAATTACAAAAGTATAGCCCTATTTTTGATCTTTAAAAAAACAATAAACAGGGAAAATTTTTAAAGAAAGGGAAGAGTGAGAGGGTGCAGAGAAGTTAGAGTATCTGTCTTCTCTGCGTCTCTCTCATCTTCAAATGCGCATTTCTCAGAAGTGGGCAGAACAATCAAAAAGTTGTCAACTAACAAAATGTGTAGAATTTTATGCAAATTACTTTTGTAATTGACAACTTTTTGATAGATCCGCCCACTTTTGAGATATTCGCCGTTAAAAATGTGAGATAAGAATAACGGGTCGCTTTCTTTACGATCTTTGAAGGATCATATCTAAAAAGTGGGCGGAGCTATCAAAAAATGTCAACTACTAAAATGTAGCCCTTGGTTTGATCTACACGATAGTAACAATCGAAAATATTTTTCTTACCGAATTATCTCCTCCAATATCTCTCGTGTGAATTCTCTGCTCTGTCAACGCCTTCCACAACGCATCGGAAATAATATTCGCGTGATAATGACATCCCAAATATCTCAACATATCCACACTTGCTCTGATAAAAGCAGTCGGGTTGGCAATATCTTTTCCAGCGAGAGAAGTTCCCGTGTTACGAGTTCCTGTCTCGAATACAGCATACTTGTCGCCCAAATTCATTCCAGACACCAATCCAGGCCCTCCGACGAGTCCGCAAGCGATGTTGGAAATGATGTTTCCGTAGAGATTCGGCATTACCATCACGTCGAATTGTTGGGGTTTCGAGACGAGCTGCATCGAGGCGTTGTCGACAATCATCGCCTCGAATTTGATGTCTTTGTAGTCTTCAGACATGTCACGAACCACCTGGAACATAATAGTCAGAACTTCAACTTTTTATGTTAAATGAAGCAAATTTCTAGTTTCCGAGATATGCGCCCTTGAAGATATAATAGAAGCTCACAAGAACTCTCTAGCTCTCCAAACTTCCACCGAATATATCTCAAAAACTATTAATGCTGGAGAAAAGTGTTCAACTAGTAAAATGTACAAAATTTAAAGTTGATCCTTTTTGTAGTAAACATCATTTTTGTACAATCATTTTCTTAAGAGATACGACGCAAAAATCAGATGTTAATAGCAAATTAGGCTGCAGAATATGTATTGCAAAGTTGTATCTTTTTCAGGAGTGTTGTGCAAAAACGTTGTCAATATGATCTAAGAAAATATTTTACATAACTTCGTAAATAGCTGATCACTTTTTGACTGACTCGCAAAATCTCGTTTTTTTTTGAAATTTTTTGAAATTCTAATCAAAAATAGTTTTGAAAAAATCTGTTGTACGCTTGAGTTTTCGATTAAAAAAAAACTATTGTATGCTCAGGTTGTTTTTATCAAACAATTCACAAAAAATTTAAAAATTTTCTACTGAAACCCGGGCCGAAAGGGCCGAACAGCTGAAAAATCTATAATTGGTCTGACCCGTTGGCTGTTTTCGGTGGAAAATGATCGACTTTGACAGTGTTTTTCGGTGTCACCTGATTGTTCGACGAATTTGTATTATGTATGAGGTAGACAGAGCAAAAAGAGCACATTATTTTTGTAGTTGACCAAATTTTTGTAGGGGCACTATCTGGAAAGTTACAGGCAATCAAAGTATTATATCCCTAAAATTGACTAATTGAGTTTTTCACTTTGACACACTGTAACTTTTAAGATAGTGTTCCTACAAAAAATGATCAACTACAAAAAAGATGAGATATTTTTGCTCTACAAAGATGAGTTTATAGGAAAATCAGGTGACACCGAAATACACTGTCAAAGTTGGTCATTTTTCTCTGAAAACAGCCATTCTTTTGAGCGGTACTGTGAGTACAATAAGTAATACAATAAAATTCAAAAAATTCCAATTTCCTGTCTCTCACCTTCAAGAAAAGCCCATCTCCAAGCTTCTGAATATTGGCCTTGTGCACTGCGGTGACCTTCTTTCTTCCATTAGCCTTCGCATATTCAAAAGCCATTCTTGAGATTCTTTCGATCTTCTCACGGGTGACGATCTGAAAAGATTTCGGTAGAGCGCAAATACTGAGGCCTTTAGTAACTTTACCTTAATACTCTCCACAATTCCTGAAACTGTCTCATGCTCTAATCCTGAGTACTCTCCTTCCGTGTTCTCACGGATGAGAACGATGTCGATTCCCTGCAAAAACATAAAATAAAATGAAAATGCGCTCCACTGATAAAACTTACATTATGTCTGGATGGAACACTTGGAATAGTGACACAGTGAAGAATGTTGGCGTAGAGATCCAATTTGGTTCGGAGCTCCACGTTACGAGAGTTGAATTGGGGGTCGTCGTGTTTTGTCTCGATGTTTCCCTAAAGTTTTTGAATACATGCGTATATCTCAAAAACTGGAACAGATTTCAAAATGTGGTCAATTGACAAAATATGAAGAATTTCACGTAGATAATTTTTGTAGTTGACAACTTTTTGATAGCTTTTCTAGTTTTTGAGATATGCGGCTTCAAAGATGATAGTCTATAAAAGCAGAGGGCACGCGGGGGGACTAGTTTTCCATAATCTGGATTTCTAGGCCATGGAGCTTAAGTGATGATACGGAGTTTAAAGTATCGAACATAGTGAAAAAATCCTGTAAAACACCAACAACAACGAATTTGGACGGGGGACTAGTTTTTCAAAATTTGGATTTCTAGGCCACCAGTTCATTTTTCGACATTACACTAATTTGCAAGCTTTTTTTCCGGCCAAACCCGAATTCTTTTAATTTTGTGGCTTAACTTTGTGATTTTAGGCCATTTTTGACCGGGGGACTAGTTTTCCAGAAATTTGCATTTCTAGGCCACCCACCTATTTTTTTTCGATATTATACTCATTTCAAAACCGTTTTCATGCCAAATCCAAATTTCTTAGTTTGCTGGCCTAATTTTGTGATTTTATGCCATTTTTGGCCGGGGAACTAGTTTTGTCGATTTGGATTTCTAGGCCACCAATCCATTTTTCGATATTATATTCATTTATAAGCCCTTTTTCACCCAGAATCCGAATTTTTTCAGTTTTTGGCCTTATTTTGTTGTTTTTACCGTAGTCTAATGGAATTGCCAGTGGTACAGTAATCTACAGTAGTCCCGCACTTCCCGTTACAGTAAAACAGGGGCCTATTGTAACCAAACTCAACATAATTCCTTATTTCTTGCAAATAATAATTGTTTAATTTCAACTACAAAATGACATGCATTTCCCCCACCTGTGGTCTTATTCCTGCACACACACACACTTATAATTATGATGATAACAGGAAACTATTTTTATCATCATTTTATGGTCTTTGCTCTCTCTCCCTAGGATGACTAACCTTGATGGCAACTCCATTTCTCTGAATCGCCAAGAGGGCCGCATCCATATCACCATCAAGAAGAGAAGAGGAGACTTGGACCTCTTCGAAGTTGATCGGCGCCTGGAATCAGTGATTTCTCAATAGAGCGCACTTTCCACAATCACAACTTACATGACAAAACGAGAAGATATTCTTGATATGAGCGATCATCTCTGGCCCGATTCCATCTCCTGGCAACGCGCATACCGTATGACGACCACCGTACTTGGCAAGTGGGAGCTAAAAGAACAAAATTTTGATCTACCTTCCACCTAAAAATCTCAAAATCTCACTCGATGCCCTGGAATCTGATGGGTACGGATCGCGGAGGCAGCTCCACGTGCCGCCTGGATTGGAAGTTTCGAGAACATGCTGAAAAAGGGGGCGGAGCTTAGGAAATAGTTGAAAATCGAAATGAAATGAAATGAATCCACACGGGATCCGAGGGTCCCACTGGGTGCACAAAAAAAAGACGGGCGCCTTCTCATCTTCTCTCTCCTTCTCTAAATCTCCGAATCACTTTTTGTCTCTCACGTGGTAAACAACTTGGCACTCGGCAACTCACACACGCAGTTGTTCCGTTTATCAGGAAACGGAAAATTGGAAAAAGAAATGGGAGAGTGAGACTCGAGGTAGAGAGAGGTGTGCAAGAACACTAGTGACGTATAGGGAAATTTTATTAAATTTTGAATAAAGATTAATTTTTTCATGTTGTGTTTTCTATATCTTCCATTTTCTTCGATATCGAAAGACTGGAATTATTTTCAGAAACTACGGTAGACATCTTCAAAATGGTCACTGTACGCAAACACCGTCACGACAAAATGCACAATTTTCGAAAAAATTATTTTAATCGAAATTTTTTCACCGAATTTTCGATTTTAAAGTTTGTTAAAAACACAAAATGACAATTAATCCGACAGAATATGCATGTAAGTTAAATTTCAAATTAAAGCCGTCTAAAAATTATAAATATTTAGCACAAGAATACGGAGAACCACCACTCACACCGAGAAACGATGGAAAAGTTCAATTTTTGGGCCCAGATGTTGTCAGATACATTTCGCCGCCGAGGGTTGAGGTGGCAAGACATCGATATAGGCCATTGTGAGGGAGAAATGCTAATTTTGAAAATTTCAGAGTGTAGAATAAAAAAAAATTTCTTCAAATTCCAGATTTTTTTCTTGAAAATTTAAATGAAAACTCTTGTTTATCCCAAAATAACACGATTTTTGCAGTTTTTCATCTGAAAAATTGTGAAATTCAACAATTTTCAACTGAAAACTGGTATGTCTGGAAATTTTGAAAATTGCTGCTTTCAGCTTAATTTTGTCAAATCCTTCATTGAAAAAGAGATTTTTTGGTTTTCTCTAATATTTAATTTCGAAACTTCGAAATTCAGTCTATAACATCTGATTTTAACAAAATTTTTGAAAAAAAACATTCGAAAAACTCGTGGAGAACACTTTTTTGAGCTTTTTACCGTTATTTCCTGATTCTGTCAGCAAAATTAAGACCCGGCCCGGCTAATTAGTCCCGGAATTTCGAGAATTTTAAGAATTTTTGAATTTTTTTTTGCGAAAAAGTCAAATCTTCATCAAACGTGGTAAAATTTTCGATGAAAAATGTCAAGAAAGTATGAATTTACCCGCAATCGTTTCCAGGGCCCCAGCTCCACCACCTCAACAAACGACTTCATACTCAACCGACTCACCACCGCCGACTTATCAATCTTCAGTTTATCCGACTGCAATGCCTCAGCACCCACCTCCACAACCACAGTACATCCAACAACCCCAACCACAAATGGCGCCTGTCTCAATGCCAATGATGACTCCTCAATACGTGATGCCTCAAATGGCTCCAATGATAACTCATCAGCCACAAATGATGTGTATGCAACAGCCTGTTATGACAATGATGCCTCCGGTTCAGTTGACGCCTCCACAGATGGTTCAGCAGCAACAGCCACAGCAACAACAGACGTCTCCTGGTATGGAATATTCCGTGGAATCGGCTCGGTTTCGGTGGCAAAATATATGTTTTTGTGGAGAATTAAAACATTTTTCAACTTTTTTCAGTTTGAAGTTCAATAAGGCCTGAAATTACATATTTTCAGCGGACTTGTCGGGCCGAAATTTAAAAAAGTCGGACCGAAATCCAAAAAATCCCCGACTCGGTCCATTTTTAAACATTTTTTAGAAAAAGTTTGAATTTTTTGAAAAACTTTTATTTTTACAATATTTTTCAGCATAAATAAGTTGAATTAGTGCAGAAATTGCATATTTTCAGATAAAAGTTGAAACATAGTTATTGGGTGTCTGGATTTTATAGCTTTTTTGTTTGATTTACAACAGAAAATCGACAAAAATCCATAGATTCAGACTTGTCACGGGCCGGGCCGGGCCAAAATCAGGAAAAATCTCGGCCCGTAGCCCGGCCCGGCCCGCTCGGCCCGGTTTGAAACATTTTTTGAAAAAATTTTGAATTTTTGAATTTTTTTGGAATTTTTTTGAAATTTTTTGAAAAAAGTATAGCTTTCGAATAAAAATTCAAAATTGAATAAAAATGTGAATTTGTACAATAATTTAAGCATTTTTACTCTATTTTTTTGAAAAATTTCAAAAAAAAAATCGGTAAAAAATGGGTACCCATTTTTGAATCCGGGCCGACGGGCCGGGCCGGGCCGAGCAAAATTACGGCCCGGGTTTTGACAAGTCTGCATAGATTTATTAATACAGCGCACTTTTGACATTTCTGGACGAATTTCAACTTATTGAAATATTTTATTTAATTTTAGAAAACGCGCTCTAATGACAAAACATTTTCAAAATTTCATGTTTTTGGGTAGACTTCTGAGCCTCCACATCTAAAATTAAACTTATCAGTTTGTAATTGCGCTCCATTGCTAAAATTTGCCATTTTCGCAAGAAACTATAAAATTGGCGGTCTGGGATATTGTAGCGCTCCCTACGATTCCGGCAGAATTTTTCCTTGATAAAATTAGCATTAGAGCGCACTTTCTGAGTTACAAAACAAGAATTGCATTGAAAAAATTCAGAAAAATGGTAATTTTTTTAAGCTGCTCCTTCGGGCCGATCTGGGCTGTGACAAATCTGCATTTTCTTATCAGAACTCATAATTTCACCCCCGTTTCGATATTTTCCAGCAAAAAACATATCTGAAATCTTCCAGCCATCACGCTGTGCATCAATCAGTCTCCACAACTCGGCGGTATTCCCGGAGGAAACGGAAATGCGCTCGTTTGTCCGAAATGTCGGAAGGGGATTATCACGAGACAACAGGATAAATTCAGAAAGGTCAACACAGCGATGAAAAGTGCAAATGCGCTCTAATGATGATTTTAGAGATCGCACACCTTTTGTCATTAGAGCGCACTTTCTCATCATTTCATTTTCAGCGTATCCTAATGTGTCTCGCCTTCTGCTGCTGCCCTTTGACTTGTGGAATTCCATTATTCTGGATCTGTTGCAACTACGTGGATGCTTGTGGTGCATGTGGCAAGAGTTACGGACATCGAGGAAAGAAAAACTATAAAAAGAAGGTCAACGCCGTCACTTTGTAGATTAAATTTTGTGAATTTTGTTAATTTTTGTATATATTATGCACCCATTTATTATATTTGCATGTAAAAACACTGAAAATTGCGGTTTTGGGAGGCGGGGACTAGAAAATTTTGGAATTTTTGGCATTTTTTCTAGAAAATTGGTGGAAGTTTCAGCATTTTTGGCACTTTTTCAACAAAATTAGAGGAAAATTTCAGCATTTTTGGCATTTTTAAACCAAAATTGTTGGAAATTTCAGATTTTCTGGACTTTTATTGAAGTTTTTCTCTTTTTTTGCCTTGAAAAGATCGAAAACTAAGAAAAATTCTGATTTTTCATCTGAAAAATCTAATTTTCGTGCTAAAACCTGGCTCCATCAAAATTCCCGAGAATCAAGCCCCGCCCCCCAAAAACTGAGCTACTAACCATTTTCCATGTCAAACATTTTTGCATTCTCCACTCATTTCCTGTTGTTTTTACCTTTCCCATTTTCCCATCACTCATTTTATTATATTTGCATGTAAAAACACTGAAAATTGCGGTTTTTGGAGGCTTGGACGAGAAAAATTCAGCATTTTTGGCATTTTTTCGAGAAAAATTGGTGAAATTTTCAGATTTTTCTGGATTTTTATTGAAATTTGTCCCTTTTTTGGCTCGAAAAAGATCGAAGACTAAAAAAATTTCGAATTTTTCAGCTAAAATCCAATTTTCGTTCTAAAAACTGGCTCCGCCTCCATAGACATTTTTGTCTGAAATTTCAAGCTCCGCCCCCAAAAACCCAGTTACTAACCATTTTCCATGTCAAACATTTTCCCATTCTCCACTCATTTCCTGTTGTTTTTACCCTTCCTTCTCAATTTCTGTCAAAAATTCTACATGAGAAAGAATAAGAGCGATGTCATCATTTCCTTTTCTTATCCCTCAATTTACTCTCCACTTCTCAACTCTGATTGGGCTAATCACCTCGCGCGCGTGAGCACCTCATTTGCCACCTTTTCATATGAATCTATTCGTCTTCTCACTCTAGAAATGAGCTCATTTCTTCTTCGTCTTTTCAGATGACGAGGAGGACTCACTTTTCAGAGAGAAAGAGATCAGTTTTCAACTTTCTTTCACCTTTTTTCTTTTTTTTTCATCCTTTAAATACGAATTTTCAGGGTATACCAATGGATCTTTAAAAATATATAGTGGATTTTTATTTTAAAAAAATGGTAGAGAAAATGAGATCAATCCGAAGGGGAAGTCCATCGAGACCGAACCGACACTCACTACAATCTGAAGGTATGACTTCTTTTTTGAAAACAAAAATCAATAATTCTTGAATTATAGCAACGACATGCATTATTAGCGATTGGGAGTATGATGAGGAGAATTTGGAGAATTTCGATCCGAATCATCACAGATATTTGTGCTGTTGTGGGCATGCGCATTCATTGGTAAATTGAGAATTTGGCCGAAAAGAAAATGCAAAAACTCGGTCACCTGATTTCTGCTGGCTCCGATGACCGAAGAATTGCAAAAACTCGGCCATCATACCTCTATTGTGTAGATTTACGAAGTCAGACATCCCGTAAATCTACACAAAAACAGCTTTTGCTTCTACTGATGGCCGAGAAATCTCAAAAACTCGGACACGTACCAGTCACCCCGTAAACACACGTACAGTAATCGGAGCTTCTGTGTGAGACCTCCGTGGCCGAGAAAGCGGAAAAACTCGGCCATCGTGAAACAGACCATTGTTGTGTCGATTTACGGAGTTTTCTTTCCGTAAATCGACACAACACACTTTGGTCGAACTGATGGTCGAAAAATCAGAACCATAGCGAAAGCCCACCGACTTGGATAGGCTGGAACGTGTAGATGGCCGAGAAAATGCGAAAACTCGGTCATCACGGAAGAGCTGTCGATTTACGAGGAAAACCTCGCGTAAATCGACCTCAACATCCGTCTTTTTGACGTCAGTGGCCGAAAATTTGCAAAAACTCGGCCATAGCGGAACCCACGATTTTCGGAGATTTCTCTTCCGGATGATATCATTTATCTGATAACCTAGAACGTGTAGATGGCCGAGAAAATGCAAAAACTCGGCCATCACGAAAGAACCCTTTCTTTCGTCGATCAGTCTCGAGACGGTTTTTAACATTACTGGCCGAAAATTTGCAAAAACTAGGGCCCATAATCCAAGGGTACATCGAAAAAGGGTACATCTATGAAAAATTTGATCATAGGGTACATTGGATCGAAGGGTACAGTGAATCTTAGGGTACATCGAGGAGCTATGATCATGGGGTACATCTATGGTGTTATCATAGGGTACATCGAGTCAGAATTTCCATGAAATTTCAGAAGTCTCACAGTTTTCATAAAATTCTGAGAAAAACTTTTCAGACGTAGTTCGAAAAACATATTACTGCTGTTTTCAGAAGGATGACATAATAAGATTTAGCATTTAAGAAGATGCTTGAATCAATTATAGAAACTCCAATATGATCATCTTGCAAATGGTTGATGGAGTAATTTATATGCATATCATCCCTCCGAAAACAGCAGTAATATGTTCCTTGAACTACGTCTGTAAACTTTTTCTCGAAATTTGATGAAAACTCTGAGACTTCTGAAATTTCATGAAAATTCTGACTCGATGTACCCTATGATAGCCCCATGGATGTACCCCATGATCACAGCTCCTCGATGTACCCTAAGATTCCCTGTACCCTTCGATCCAATGTACCCTATGATCACGATGTACCCTTTTTCGATGTACCCTTGGATTATGGGCCAAAAACGAGGCCTTTCCGGATGATACCATTTATAGAACCTGTAGATGACCGAGAAAATGCAAAAATTCGGTCATATCCAAAGCCAAAGACCCTGTTATATTTCCAGACCGGAATGAAAATAGTGGCTGGAATGTTGTGTGTCACCGTTGTCTTCGAACTTTGGCACCTCATCGTATCAGTGTTGGCATCTGAGATGGTGGAGAAGGTATTAACTCGGCACAGTTCTTACAACTGAGCTCCACCGAAATCCCTTTGAAAAATGTCTCTTTTTCTCTGAGTCTCTCAATTTCGCACACTATTTTCTTTGGTTTCGGTAGAGTGCGGTTGTAAGAAGCGTGTCGTGCTACTAGTGCCACGTGGCTTCACAGATTTTTTGAAAAATTCGTTATAGGCAGACGTAACCGGCGCAGCGATCCGTTTCTTCGCCGGCGTCTTCATCGCTGGCTCAGTGCTCTGGGCGATTTTCGCTCAACGCGCCGAACTCCTCGTACCGTATCTCCTTCTACAGGTTGGCCTAGCTTTTTCTAGTCCCCCTCTTATCAATTTTCTCTTCCAGGGTGCCGGCCTCGCCATCGGTCTCGTATTCTTCGTTTCATTCATGTATATCGGACTGTTTGGTGACAAAAAAGTGGGGACTACGGTACTTGGATCTTACGGTATTCCAGTTAATCCACGTGATGAGACGGCCTATTTTAGTAAAGGAGAAATCGCGCTCTATTGATAAAAGTTGGAAATTTTTAGACTATGCAGCATGGTTGATGGCTGGATCATTTGCAATAGTCATTGTACTTCAGATATGGATGATGATGATTGTTGTGGCGTGTTGGAGGTTTTTCAGGTAGGAAATTCTAAAACTGGCGCGCCTTTGGCGCAGGCGAGTGAGAGTCTTGCTGCCGCTCAAACGGCCAGGGTTCGATTCCGGGTGACGCGAAATTACTTTTTTTGTTTTTTTAATTGGATTTTTTGGAAAAAAAGAACAAAGAACAGGTTTTGTGCGTCATTTTGTTTTTTGAACAGAGCATTTTCTGCAAAAATAACGTCACAGAACTGGAAATAATGAGTTTTTTTCAGAGACAAACGAAATAACGAGAAGAACTTCAAGGAAATCGTCACCGTTCAGAAAATTCAACTTTTGACGAGAATGAGGATTTCGCTATCCGCCGAAGCACTTGGTTCGGAATCCTCTCACACACGGAATTGGGTGAAGACACGATCTTTCTCTGCGTCTCTCGATGTTTGATATCTCTTCATCTTTTCTTTATTTAATTCCATGTATTTTTATAATACTCCATAACTTTTGTTGAATAAAAAACCTTTTTAAAACCAAAAACAGATTTAAAAACCTAATTCAAAACCCGCGCCAATTTGAAAAACTCAAACGCGCTCCACCGCTAATCTCGTGTACTTCACGTGGACAAGCTGACTATTTTGGGAAACATCTCGAAGTTTGGAATCTTTTCTCGGATTTTCCGACACTTTTTCAGATATTTTTTGTTGAAATGTGTTTAAAAATCGTGTGTTGAAGATTAGAAATGTATGAATTTGTGTATTTTGTGGCTGAAAATTGTTATTTTTTGAAGTTTTGAAAAGATATGTTCGAAGTGGCAGCAAACAGCGGAAACGCAGTAAATCATGGCCGTTTCAACGCGGTTTTTGATTCCTAATCTTCCGAGGTGTAAATTTAAGCATGAGAAATGTTTTAACTATTGAATTAACCATTAGCAACATGTTTCGATGACGAAACAGCAAAAAGTTGTCAAAAAATGTGTTTCTTCTTAAAAAATGCTTTGATTTTCATTTCCGCGAAATTTTCGTCCCATCTTGTCATTTTTTCTAATTTTCTTTATTCCAGCCATGAAAATCACTGTCTCTTGCTCCTCAGTACAAACTACCGTCGATATTCTCGATGAAACCGAAGGGGAGGAGTCTATTATGACTCTAGGACAACTCCGTGAACGGATTGCTTCGGATAACGATGTGGATGTAGAAACGATGAAATTGTTGCATAGAGGTGGGTTTTTATTGAATTTTCAGTGAAAAAATCATAATTTTCAGGAAAATTCCTTCAAGGCGAAGCGGACGTCTCGCTATCTACCATGAATTTCAAGGAAAACGATAAAATTATTGTGATGGGCGGAAAGAATGCGATGGCCGACGACGCTGGATTCAAGATGCTTATGCAGTACGAGAAACATAACCTGAGCAATCTTCAGAAGACCTATGACGTCAATTTGCATGATGTAGCGGACTTGGAACGGGGATTTTTGGAGAAACCGAAGCAAGTGGAGATGGGAAAAAAGTTGGAGAAAAAAGTAAAGTTTTTCAATGAGGAAGCTGAAAGACATCTGGAGACACTCGATGGAATGAATATTATTACAGATGCAACTCCAGAGAATCAGGTAATGATTAGAACGCTGAAAATCTGAAAAATCGAAATGTGATTTTAGGCGAAACGAAACCGTGAGAAGCGCAAGACGCTCGTCAATGGAATCCAGACACTCCTGAACCAAAACGACGCTCTCCTCCGGCGACTCGAGCAGTACCAGAAGATTCTCAATGGAGAGATTCTGGAATAATTATTTCTAATAAAAACCAATGCAGCTTTTCGGGTTTTCTCTCTTAAATTAAGAAGAAATCATCAATAAATTATATTCTTATGCTATGGGATTCAAAGGGGAAAAGGGGGCAAACAACAACTGAAACGACCCATTTAGGAAGGGAAAGGAGGCGAATTTTTACAGAAAAATGAACAGAAAAGACTAATAACGAGTTCTTTTATCATTGAAGAATGATTTGAGCAGGAAGACTTGTCCGATACCAATGAAAACGACTACAGCGGACTGTCCCAACGACCAGATCATCACACGTTCGTTGAGCTCTTCGGCACGCTTGCGACCGGTGGCTTCACGGAGACGGTGATGGGTTTGGTAGTCGTCGATCTGAAAAAATCTCGTTTTTTTTCGAACTTTCTGAAACAAAACTAACTGTTCTCAATTTATCTCCAATCGCTACAGCATAATTCTCCAATTGAGTCATAGCATGAGCTCCTTGAGTAACTGCTGCGTGAAGAGCATTCTGATCTCCGAATTGCCAGTCCATGTAGACGATTTTATGGGAGAAAGTGGAGAATTCGTTGGAGAAACACGCTTTGTACGTTCCTTCAACCTCTGCTTTGAAATTTATGCTATCATATTGTTTCTTTGTGTCTTTGTACAATGTTTTGCCGTTTGGATCCTCGATAATCAAATCCACGTCGTAGTGACCGCCGGTGACCACCTAAAACCTATTACTAGCTTATTTTAGCTTGAAATAGCGTACCTGGAACTCAAAAACAGTGTCAACATCCTTTTTCAGATCCTCGTAGAAGCATTGATTCGCGTTGTCGGGAAGCTCGAATGTGAGTTCGATTGATGAGGCGAAGGCTATCAAAACCGATGAGAATATCACAAATTTGAGCATGATGTTAGCTGGAATTCGATGGTTTATCGATTTTTGATCGGAAATGCCTTTTTAAATGAAAAGGAACGAGGGAAAACACGGAAAATGGAGGTTTTCGGGGCAATGAAAAATGCCAACAAAACACTAGTGCGGTGGAGCGCACTTGCGAAAATTGCCGAATTTAGAGATTTTGGCCAAATTTGGAGAGGAAGGAGTGAAAAATAAACAAAAGCAGTGATAAATCAAAAAGAAAGGGTGCAGAAATACATATTTTAACAAAAATAAATTGTTGAAGAGCAACAGAACACAGAACTCCGCGAAGGATGAGGTTTACGGAGTTTCTATGATTATATAAGGGATTATAGAGCGATTAATGCAGAAAAATAAAAAGAAAGCACTCAAAAAACAGTAAAATAAACTAGAAAAATATCAAAAAAAATAATAATTGAAAATTAATTACAGTAAGAACATCTCGAAAAAAGACGCATGTCGAACCACGAAAAACTGGGTCTCACCGCGAAAACCGTACTCCTTGCGGGCGACGCGGGAATTTCTGAATTTCAGCCGTTTCGAGACTGTTTTCTCATCATTTTCGATTATAATCGTTTAGATGATCCGTCATTTTCATTCTAATTTCATTTTTCAGCCCTTTTCCTTGCTTTTGGCGTCGTTTTCGCTCGTAAATCAAGGTTTTTAGGCCATTTCAGGCCAAAATTAAGCTGGGAGAACAGCCAAACATCTTCAAACTCGGGTTTCCGCTTATTTCTTCTTGATAAATACTAATTTTTTGCATACTTCTCAAGGTCCGGGCCGCTTTTATAACTTTTTCGCAAAAAAATTGAATTTTGAACTTTGGCGCTTCCCGGGCCGTGTCCTAAACTTCGCTGACAAGTATGTTTTTTGTAATTTCTTTATTTCAGGATGCTCCCTAAACAAGTGGTACTCGTCGCTCTCCTCGTCGCCTCTGCGTGTGCCCAATATGGTGTCGCCGAGAACCTTCCACTCGAGAGCACAACTCCAGAAGCTTCTGGTGACGGATCCGGTAACGATAACGGATATGCATCAGGTGCCGACGCTGTCGCAATCGATACGGACTGTTCAACCAAGGAAGATGGTCTCTACGCAATTGGCGGATGTTCTCCACAGTTTTTGACTTGTTCTGGAGGTAAATTTCAGCAAAAAGTGGCAAAATATCAATACATTTTTCAGGAATCTCTAGAATTATGGACTGCCCATCAAACCTGATTTACGACCAGCGAATCGTCGCTTGCGAGTACTCTGACAACGTTCCAGAGTGCGGTGGAACCCCACAAGAAGTCACAACAACCGAAGCCTATGCTACTCAAGAGACAACTAAGGACTCCACTCTTCCAGCTGAGACCACAACTGTATACGTCCCAATCGTCCCAGCTGTCACTACCGTAGCTCCTATCGTCGAGCCAGTCACTCGCACAGCCATCGACAGATCTTGCCAAGGCAAACCAGACGGATTCTACTCATTCGGACAGTGCAGCGACCACTACATCGCCTGCTCCAACGGATACACGATTCCAATGCAATGCCCAGCTAGACTCGCTTTCGACGAGGCTCGTGTCATTTGTGACTACGTTTTGAATGTTCCAGAGTGCCAAAATGGTTCAGGAGACGATCAGGAGTCAGGATCCGGTGAAGAGGAGACCACCACTGAGGAGGCTTCAGGAGAGCTCCCATACAGCAATGGATACGGATACGAGGAGGCCACCACGACTGCTGTTGAGGAAACTACAGAGTCTACCGATGGGTATGATGTTGAGCGTTCCGCTGCGGCCTTCAACGCTCCATACGAGTCGACCACCACTGTTGAGGTCACCACTCCAGAGGAGACTACCACGGAGCAATACTACGAGACTAGCACTACAGAGGAAGTCTATGAGACCACTACCGTTCCAGAGGAGGTCACCACTGAGCAGGTTTACGAGACGACGACTCCGGAAGAGGTTACAACCGAGCAAGTCTATGAGACCACGACTCCAGAGGAGATTACCACTGAGCAAGCTTATGAGACCACTAGCGGTAGCTCTAACAAACCAATACACGATTTATAACCCCTATTTTCCAGAGTCTGTTCCATCTTGCATCGACGGAGCCACAGCCATCGAGCCATGCTCCCAACACTACCGTAACTGTGTCAACGGACAGGAGACTATCTTCATCTGCGAGTCGGGACTCTTCTTCTCGCCAGAACTCGCTCGTTGCACAACCACTGATCAAATCGCCGAGTGCCACCAGAAGAACGTCTACTACTAAAGGGTTCCAATCATCAATCAACTCGCATTTCCCAACTAACACTAATTGATCTCATCTCACTGTATATAGATTGTGTCATATTTTGCGCATGCCGATACTCGAATAAAATCGATTGAATCTTGTATCAATATTTAATTTACATACATTTCTATTTCAGGTCCACCATCTTTCCATCATCCACCATTCCCGCCACCCTCTGCGCAACACCGGACTTGGGAAGCTGGGATGAATGGACTAAGTTTTGTTGATAGTTTGTGGAAACAACATTTTTGCAACCCAAGCGAATTTGTTATTTTTACTTTTTCTCAAAACTTGAAACAACAAAAACAAAAGCATATCCAAATGCGCTCCATCCTCAAAACGAAATTATCGGTGGAGCACACTGACATAGCTAGACAACAGTAACAACATAAGATTAAAACAAAAGAAAATTTCCAACAATAAATCATCGGAAGATCATATTCATGAGTTCGCTGCTCTCGGTCTCCACATGTTTCGACCGTTCCTTCTTCACTTTCACCGCCTTTTTCTGCTCGACATCTCGTTGGAACGTGTCCCATTTGCCTCCGGATTCCTTCACCTTCGCCTCCAGTTTCCTCAAATGTTTTCCCTTTTCGATTTGCTCTTCGAAGTGGGCGGCGATGCGGCGGGCCTGAAAATCTGGTTTCTTGGCCGAACTTTTTGTTTTTGTGTTTCTAGGCCATGAAAATGAGTCCGTTTCGGTGTCATTCCCCAATATCAGCTCGTTTTCATTGTTATCAGTCTATCAGCACGGATAAAAGGATGTTCTTCAAGAAAAATTGAGAAAAAAACTGATAAAATGGATGGGTGGAAGAACTTTCCGTGGCCTAGAAACACAGAATAAAAAAGTTCGTCCAGCAATGAGCCAGCTCAGAAAATTGAGCATTTTGGGATGAAAATTCGTGAAAAATTTCAGAAAATCCCCAAAATTTGGTAATTTTTTCGATTTTTCTGAAATTCTCTGCTATTTCGAATGACTATTCCCCTACCTGAGCCACTTCCACATTCATTCTCCGCTTCTCGACTTCCTTCTCGTACTGGAGTTGTTCCATTAGATGTACCCATTTGAATCTGTAATAAGAATTGAAAATATTTTCAAAAAATTTCAAAAAATGTGTACCCGGACAAGTATCGAATATTCCACAACATGCTCGAAACGGGATCTTTTCCCTTTCCACCGATCAGTGTGTTATCGATTTGTGAGGCGATCGCTTTGGCGATTTTCTTCTTTTTCAGCTCCATCCAACCCTCCGAATACTTTAATTGCGGATTTTTCGTGTGTTTGTTGCGCTGAAAAATGGGATAATCGATTCAAGAGGAATCTGAAAGAATGGATTACCGCTAAGAAGATGCGTCCAATTTGTCCGGGGCATCGCTTCTCAAAGTATTCACGCATTCTGGCCACATTGTATTTCGGAGGAATCATTGTGAAGTAGATTACCTGGAATACGGGGAGAAAATTGGTGTTTTTTGGAAATCTGGAAGCCCGAAAACAAAATTTTCAATTTTATATTAGCATGACAAGCGTCTTACAACTGCGCTTTTTAATTTCAGGCAAAATCTTATGTTCAAGATTTGAAATTTTGAAAAAAAAAACCTATAAAACGAAATCTGTTCCTTTCTGTCCTTTTTCTCGAAGTATTGCTCAAAAACCTGCTTAAAAACCCTAAAAATCCTTCATTTTCATGCTAAATACCCCAGTTTTCTTCTGTTTTTCCTCTGGATCCTCATATGTCTCCGTCTCCATTCCCTCTTCTTCTGGAGTCTCCATTTTCATCGTTTCAGCCTCATCTTCCTCATTTTCCGACTCGATTTCCTCCTCTTTCGGCTCAATTACTTCTGAAAAATCGGTTTTTAAAAAACTTTGAAAATGGATTTTTTCCTGAAAAACCTTCTTTAACTTCTTCTTCTCGCTCTGGAACCTCTGAAACGATCGATTTTTTGACAACTTTCTTCGCCGTCACCTTCTTCTTTTTCTTTAAAATCGGTGCCATTTTTCTGAAATTTTTTTTTGAAAAATTTTGAGAAAAGATTCTGAAAAATTCGGTAAAAATCTGACAAAACAGGGGGATATTGGGGGAAAATAAGGACAACAAATTAATTTTTATTAATATTTCGTTGGAATGGAGAGAAAAATCTTTGGAGAGAATCGTTGCACTATTAAAAATTTGGAAGCGAAGAAATCAGGAAAATCGAGAAAAATCGTTGTAAAAACAGGTAAAATTACATAAAAATTGACAAAAAAAAATTTAAAGCGCCTTCTTGACCTCCACAGCTGTCACCTTCTCCTCCAACTGACTTCCTTTTCGACTGTGATGCAAATCAGTCACAATTTGAATTCCCGCCTTTCTCGCCATCCTTCCAGCCACACTTCTCGGTCCTAAATCCCATAATTGAGCAGCTGCGAGTGTTCCGTGTCCAGCGGCGAATAGAGCGTGATGAGTGGTGTCCGATGCGTCGTCTCCGTATTTCAGTTTCACATTTTGGACGGTTTGATTGGCGATACTACGACACAGATGACGGGATCCATCCTCTAGACTCATCCAGACCGTCGAGACGCCGGCGATTCCACCTCCGAGGATTTCTGAAACAGAAAAAGATAAAATTTGAAAAATACAGTTCTTACAACTGCGCTCTACCGAAATGCCCTTGAAAAATGTCTATATTTCTCTGAGCCTCTCAATTTCGCACACTATGTTCTTGGGTTTCGGTAGAGCGCGGTTGTAAGAATCGTTCCGTTCTAATAAATAAAATTTCGGGCCTCCGGGCGGACATTTTTGAGTGAAAAATGCGAGAACTTGAATTTCTTCGCTTTGTTTTGAAAGGTTTTGCTGAATCAACTTTTTATTCAAATTTCGTAAAAATTCTTCAATTTTTTGCCCAACGACAACATTTCCATCTCAAAAAATACCGTTTTTTCTCAAAATTCTGAGTCTTTCCGTCAAAAATGAGACATTTCTGTCAAAAAATTGAAAAATTTTCAATTTTTCGCTCGAAATTTGGCAATCTTGTCATTTCGAAACCAGACATTTCGAAACCATGAAATTTTAGAAAATGAGCAATTTTTGGCTAAATTGAACAGAAAATTTGAGGAATTTTTAGGGAAAACTTAGAATTTCTAAGCAAAATGCAATCGTTTTCAGAATAAAAAACGATATTCTAGAGCTGATTTTTACGGAATTTGAACAGAAAAGTTGATGTAAATAGGAAAAACTTCAAAATCAAATGCAAAAATTGCAAAATTTCTCGAAAAAATGAAGACATTTGATCTTTTCCATCCTAAAAATGCAGTATTAAACTCACCAATAGTTCCAGACACCAAACCACCCGTCTTTCCATCTCCAAATCGTTTCTGTGCACCTTCGGCCAACGATCTGCCCACGGATACTCCCATATCTCCGATTTTGTCCACTGAAATCAAAAAATTTGTTCATTTTTGATAGAAAACCCATGATTTTTGCTGCAAAAGTATGGAAATTTTGTAGGAATAGTCTCCAAGGCTTGATAAGTCTATAAAATAAATTACAGCCAATTTACAGCCTGACTAAAGTGGGCGGAGCTACAGACGCTGAAAAACGATTCCCTCTGAGAAAAGTTGAAAATGAGATATGTTTGTTGAGATTACTGTAACTCTAACAGTTTTGAACTCAGAAATCTGAATTTTTGCAAGGAAAATTTCAGCCGGATCGTGCAATTTTCACACAAAATAGTTCGATTTTACTCAAATTTTTAAAATTTTTCTCTTCTAAACTCACACAAATATCTGGTACACTTGGCGACCGTCTTGGTTCCCTTATGCATATAAACAACACTTCCTCTGACGACTGGCGACACTTGCATTGGTTTATCCGTCGCCACGAGCGTCGTTCGATACGTTTCTCCGTTCTCCTCGACTCTCGAAATCACTCGAACCGTCGTCGTTTCTACTCCCCACGCGATTTTCTGTCCTCCTCGAATCAAAAAATTCGCAATTTGAGTCGAAATTTTCTTCTTTTCGTCTTTCGAAAGCTCGGTGCTCGGCTCGGTTTGCTCTTTGAAGTCAGTGAATTGTCGGAGGACAATGTGAAGTTCCTCGACGAGACGTGGCTCGATATCAGATGAAAGAAGGATGGCGACCGTCATATCTGAAAGGAAATTCTGAGGTTTTAAAACACAAAAATCGATAATTACTCGGATTCTCTGGCGTCGGATTCGCCACAATATACGCTCCGAATTCATTTCGAAGCACCGGAGTTTTTGAACCCATAAGTGGGTAAGCCCACGGGCCGACTTGCATGAAAGCGAGGGTGTCAGAAGTGGATCCATCGGCGAGTGGTTGGGGGAAACGGAGGATTTGAAGAGAGGTTGGAGCTGTTGGTGCAGTCGTTTTTTCACCCTGAAATACAGAAAAGTTGAAGGTGAAAATGGGCTCTACTACACATTTTGGGTGTCTGGCTGGAAAAAAGGTGATAAGCGAAGTAGCACCTTTTTTCAGCCAGACACCCAAAATGATCAGTTGAGCCAGATTTTGTTTTCCAGATTTTCGCTTATTTTTACTTCTGAACATCAAAAAAATAATATTTTGCCGTGAGAACTTTCACTGGACAAAATATAGGATATTTCTGCGTTCTATAGGTAATTTAAGGAGAAAATTTCAATTTTTAAGCTCAAAATTACTCAAAAATCCTTCAAAATCACATTTTTTGATTATATTCCAGGTAGAATCAATAGAGCAAAAAATGGGGGATTACGAGCATTTTTGAGCTTAAAAATTGTTATTTTCCCATTCAGATAGCCAAAAATTGTATTTTGCCAAGTAAAAATACAGTTTTTAGCTATCTGAACGTAAAATTACGATTTTATAGTCAAAAATGGCCAAAAATCCTTCAAAAAATCTATTTTTCATGAAAATTCAGGTGTAATCAATAGAGCGTACTTGCCCGCCACCACCAAAGTCAACAAACCCACATCAATAGTGAACAATTGGACTCCTTCTGGCAAGAAATAGATGAGATCCGCCTCTTGTGAGCCGAATGAGTCGAGTTGCATTCTGATGGCTTCTTTCTGAAAATTCTATATTCTCAAATTTATGAATTCGATTTGACTATTATCGGAATAAAAAAGTTCCGACATTTTTTACCGACGCGCAAGAGTCCCGCCACTGATCTACGGGAACGCCCACTCATCATTTACATTTCTTCTGCAAGATCAGGGCACGGTTTCATTGAATTCGCGGGTGAAGTTTTGGTGAAAATACCACTTTACAAAATAAAATTTGATATTAATATTTCCTTTAAAATTGCATTCCCACCATAAAGTTTGAGGAAAAATATCAAATTTTAAAGTAAATAGGTCAAATTTTATTTTGTAAAGTGGTATTTTCACCAAAACTTCACCCGCGAATTCAATGAAACCGTGCCCTGATCTTGCAGAAGAAATGTAAATGATGAGTGGGCGTTCCCGTAGACCAGTGGCGGGTCTCTTGCGCGTCGGTAAAAAATGTCGGAACTTTTTTATTCCGATAATAAACCACGCATATTTCAAAAGTCTTGAAATTCGTTAAAAAGTAATTTTCAAGCTGAAAATTTCTGAATTTCCAGACTAAAAATCACATATGAACGGTGGTTACCTCGTCCTCAACACTCTGCTCGGCTTCCTTGACTTTCTCAGAAGTTGGTGGTTTTGGTCCCTCTTTTTTGAGCACTTTGATTCTAAAAACACGGATTTTTAGTATATTATAATTGAATTTTCGAGTTTTTGAGTGAAAAATATGGAGTTTTGACGAGAATTTATGGAAATTTGTGTTATTTTTCAATCGAAAATCCATTAAAAAAAAGAGATTTCTTGGGATTGCGCACAGCTTCTGAACAGTTTTGAGTGGAAATCCTGAGTTTTTCGTGTGAAAACTCAGAATTATCCGGTACCATTAAAATTCGGCGCCTGAAAACCAGAAAAAGGCGGATTTTTAAATGTTCTCAGCAATTTGAAAAAAACTGAATTTTTGAGTCAAAATGCATTGTAAACATGAATTTCAATAGTATAACTGTTTTTTGCTAAAAATTACAACTTTTTGCTCAAAAAAACTATTTTTATTGAAAAAAAAGTAATTTCTTGTGATTGCGGACAGCTTGTGATTGAAAATCCCGAGTTTTTCGCATGAAATCTCCGGAAAATCAATAAATTTCGGATTTCGGCAGCTTTTTCCAATAAAAACACAAATTTGGCGCCTGAAAATCCAAAAAGAAGTTGAAAAAACTATTTTTGAGTGAAAAATTTTGGATTTTCATAAAAATCTGTATTCTGATTTTTCTCCCCTACCTATGCTCAACACTGCTCTTCGCTTCTTGCAACATTTTCCACATTTCACTCTTCTTCGCGTGCTTCATTTTCTCTCCTTCCTTGATCAAATTCAGCCCTTTTTCGTACATCGCCAACGTGTTTTCCTAGAAAAAATTATCTTTTCACGTTCTTTTTTCTCAAAAAACTCAAATTTCGACACCTACCCAATCTCCAACTTCATCATAACACAATCCTTGCTCGATAGAAGCATAGGCTTCTGAAAATACTGCATCAACTTGAGCAGTATCGGGAATTCTCATAAAAATCGAGAACATTCTTTCTGAAATTTATGACGAGTGATTGCTGAAAAGAAATAGTGAACTACTGAACCGACCAGAAAGCAAAAGTTTTCGAAAATAAAAACAGAAAATAGAGAAAAACGGGCGCCGCCTCACAACACGAAAACAACGTCACACTGTCTGCGTCTCTCCGCTGAAATTACTCTCTCGCCTCTTACTATTCAATTGCGCATTCATATGAGTCACCAAAAACCAGACAAGGGATTTCGAAATCTCCGTGACAACGCACTGGCTCTTCGCGAAAAGAATAGAATATTCCAGAAAATTGCTATTTCGGTAAAAAGTACTTTATGCAGTTACAAAAGTGTTTAGAATGGAAGATTCTATGAAAATTCTAACGACAATCGAGAGATGACGAGAGGAGAGAGACATTCTATTCGACGTAACGCTTGTTCCAGAGTGGAATGTACTGTCCGACGGTCTTCCACTCGCAGAAGTAGATGGCCATGAGGAAGGCGGTTCCTCCGTATGCTCCGTACGATTTGAAGCTAAAAATTTTAGAATTTTCAGATGTTTTCCCATGAAAAAGCTTACTAGTTCGGGTTGGTGGCAGCGTTCTTCAAGAAACGGGCTGGCTTCATGTACAGCATGATTAAACCTGAAATTTTAGATAAAATTAGATTTCCAGATTCAAATTTGACAAGTATAGCGATAAAAAACGCAAATATCTTCAAATTATACCTGAAACTGACCAGAAAATTTGTTTATTAACTTTGGAATAACACAGAGAGAGAAAACTGAGACCCCGGAGCGGCATTTTTCGCGACGCAAATAAATTAATGGAAAGAAAAGAATCAATAACATAATAAATACATTTTAAAGCTACGAAATGAAGATTTTTATCCCAAGAAATTGACAACGACGAGATGGAGAATGAGGTTGGCGAAGATGAAGTCAGCGAAGGCACGTTCGGTGGAGACGGCGGTGAACTCGGAACGATTCTCTTGGTTTACTTGCATTCGGAGACACGCTGAAAGAATATTGTATTGATTTATAGGAAAATTTAACAGTTTTGATAGGGTTTTTATGTTGAAAAATACATTAAGCACGGTGTTCTTTCATTTAAACATACAAAAAACCGTCTCGGGGAGTTTCGAATTGAAAAACCACTAAAATGCGAATTTTAACCACATGAGCTGAAGAAAAATGCAATATTTCTGTCTGATTCAACAACCAGATGCCTGCCAACTTCTGTTTCTGCTTTCCGGAAAGAAAATACCAAGATAAATAAATTTTTAAAGTCTAAATAAAACTCACAAGCTAAAACGAACGAGGTGACAGTGGAGATGAACCCGGAGAGGAACGAGTTGAATGGGAAAGTACCGACAAGCAGACAATAGATGAATTGGAAGATTCCGGTGAACAGGATGTACGTCATGTAGGCATCGATGATCTTCAGCTTCGACGAGGTCGTCTTCTGGTAGTCATCGAAGAGTTTCGTGAGGACTGGAACAACCTGTGCCGCCATTCTGCAAATGAATACGTGGATTGGGTGATAATACATCTGTCGTAAGATATGGAAGAAATATTCGGAGAGAAAACACTGGAATTGGGTAGAAAATGTATGATTTTTTATCGTTTTTGACAAAAAAAGAGACAATCATGTAAAAACTCATTTTTCCTTCATTTTTATAGAATTTTCGATATTTGAGTGTTTCTCATGATAATAACAGGGATCTTCATTTGTTTCTATCAAAATATCTCAGAAAACTTCAGTTATATTAAGCAACGTGGCACTTTAAAGCTAAAAACGACAGCGGGTGCCATTCTGCAAATGAATACGTGGATTGGGTGATGTCGTGGGATATGAAAGAGCTATTCGGAGTGAAGGCACTGGAATTGGGTGGAAAGTGTATGATTTCTACTGTTTTTTGACGAAAAAAGAGCGAAAACAAGCAAAAATACAGAAAAATCAGTTTTTTCTTCTTTTAATCGGATTATTATAGGATTTTCGATATCTGAATCTGTTTTTCATGATGATTATCGTGATTTTTATCGACTTTTATCAAAATATCTCTGAAAATTTCAGTTAATTTAAGCAACGTGGCACTTTAAAGCTAAAAAAAGCCAGCGGGCGGCGATTAAAGGTGCACACAATTTTGCCAACTCTGTCGTGGCGAGACCCGTCGCCCCGCCCACTTGCAACCCTGCGGCGCGCCTTTTCGCAGTTCCCCCGCACACTTCTCTGTTTTTCCTCTTTTTTGCGTAGAGGCACGAGACGTTGTGGGCACTCGGGCTGACAACAGAAAAGAAAGAAAAATCAAAGATATTTTTGTGTCAATTTTTGTGTCTCTCCCTCTCCACCCGCCCACAAATTCGAATTAGTGTCTGACCGAATGTGTAGCCACCTCGACCGTCATTGACATTCTCTGTACTCTCCCTTATTTTTGCTCAACTAGGAAATAATGCTTTACACTGTTATCAACCTCCTAGCGTGAGTTTTCTGGAAGTTTCGACATTAAGGACCGTTTTTCGTTGTTTTTAGACAGATCTACTGCAATGGACCGATTCTTCAAACTGTTCAAGATTCTCACATGTTTCCAGATTCGAAACATTTCGTCGATATGTCACTTAAATATGATCCAAGTGAGGAGAGGTGTTTGATTCTGTTGTTATTTTTGAGAAGACAATATATTTGTTATCTTTATTGCCGCAGAGACCGGTTTTTGCAAAGGTGTGATTGCATTCTTTAGAGATCTTTAATTAAAATTTTTAATTTAAAAATTGGATTTTTGCGACAGAAAATCCGAAATTTTCCGATTTTCTGAGCAACTGTCGTGTAGCTACGTGTAGCCTTGGGGTCAAAAGCAGAGAAGATTCCTTCGAGACCAAAAAACCAAGATAAATCAGCCCATATCATAAAAAAGACAATTTTGACATGACGAAACGGAAAAAAGGAAGAAAAAGAAAGATAATTGAATTACACCACGTGACTTTCAAAAAATTTCGAAAAAGTTGGAATGTCTGTTCAAATTAGTTTAGAAAAGACAGGTTTTTATCGAAAAATCACAAAAAAATCACAAAAAAGGGAAATTTCAGTCACAACACTGCGACACTTTGACGAGCTCGGCGATCGAACGTCCGATATGATAATTCTCCGAGAATTCGTGACTTCTCACTTCAACCCACCTGGAAGTGAGCTTGTCGAGTGGTTTCCCGATGATTGGGTGGATTTTCCATCGAATTTTTTGAATATTCATGATTATCATCATCGGCGATGGGCGTTGCATTTGCATCGCATTTGGAAGGATTTGTGTAGAAAAGTTGGTGGTTTTTGGGGGAAAAGATTAAAAATGAGCTGAAAATATAAGTTTTTCAGGTCCGAGACGACGTAAAACATCGGCAAGACCACTATTCCCTGCTATACGTTCCTCATCCGTTTATTATTCCCGGCGGCCGGTTTTTAGAATTTTATTATTGGTATTTAATCGATTTTTTGATATTTTTAAAATAGTTATTGTTCAGGGACACATTCTGGATATTAAAAGGACTATTATTCTCGGAAATGTATGAAACTGCTCGAGGAGTCATCAAGAATTTAGGATATATGGTTGATAAGTAGGCTTTTTTTTAAATGGGATTACTGTTGATGTCGTAAGATTTGGTGCAAATTCCGCAAACACCATCACGTCAGATTGCGGACTTTTCAGAAAATTCGTAATTTTTTGTGAAAAAAGATGGAAATTCGCGAAAATTTACTGTTTTTTTTTTCGAATTTTTCTATCAAAAAGTGCGAAATTTATCAAAAACGTTCATTTTTACACCCAAAAGCTAACAAAAAAGCGATTCGTCGTCTTTTCTCCCCATACGTCTGAACTCGTTTTTCTCATCGCATTCTTTTCAAAATTCGCTCAAAAAGTTCATAAACAAAAAGATTTCCTTGTCTTCTTCAAAAATGCTTATCAAATTGACACTGGTATCACTTGATAACGAGAGGAGAGAATTGGTTGATTGATGGACTCACACTCTTAGAATGGAGACATGCGTCTATCATGTGACCCGATTCGTTCGTTTTTTGTGACTCGAATTAAGGTGTGGCGGGTACTGATGTCCTCGGTACACGATCGGGATTTTGAACTCGGTATTTGGGGAAATTAGAAGAAATTGCATCAGAATGAGATTTGTGGGCGGAGCTTGTAGCGGTTCTAAGAACTCCCAATCATGTGAATCGGAGATGAATTCGCTGAGTTTTGAAATAAAAATGATCAAATATCCGTTCATAATTTTCTAATTTAGAGAAAACGGCACTTCGGAACATTTCCAGCGACGAAAAATTGAGATTTTAAAGGTTTCATGAATTCGCACTAAAAACTTGATTTTTGGGTAAAATATCCCTTGAAATTTTGATTTTTAGCATTGGAAGCTCTAGATGAAACGTTTTTGGCAAATTTCTGGTATTTTTCAGCTTCAGATGATTTTTTCCACGAAACTTCTGTATTTTTTATCCAAAATCATGGAAAATACTATTTTAAAACAGTATTTTTGAAGTTTCGTAGAAAAAATCATATGAAACTGAAAAATACCAAAAGTTAAAAAAAATTGCCACAAGCTTTACTTCTGCAGCTTCCAATGCTGAAAATCAAAGTTTTCTAGTGCCAATTCATAGAAAACTTCTTCCCGAAGGTTTTTACTGACCTTGACTCCAAAAATGTGTATTTCACACGAAAAATCATAAAATGTTGTATTTTTAGTGCTAGCACGGCGCGCTTCTCACAACCGCTCTACCGAAACCGAAGAAAATTGTGTGCGAAATTGAGAGATTCAGAGAAAAAGAGACATTTTTCGAGGGCATTTCGGTGGAGCGCAGTTGTAACAACCTGCCAACTCGCCAATTTGTGAACCTTCGCAAAAACTTTTCTTTTGTATTTTTTCAGTCATGGCTTCGTGCCGAACGGTGGTCGTGTCTACTACCTCACTCGTTCCCAACCGCCTCTTCTCACCCCAATGGTCTACGAATACTACATGAGTACCGGAGATCTCGATTTCGTCATGGAAATCCTGCCGACTCTCGACAAAGAATACGAGTTCTGGATCAAAAATCGACAGGAATGGTTTACAGACAAGGACGGCGTCAAACAATTCCCCTATTATCAATACAAAGCGCAGTTGAAAGTGCCACGTCCGGAGTCTTATCGAGAGGATTCAGAGCTCGCGGAGCATTTGCAGACGGACGCGGAGAAGATTCGAATGTGGAGTGAGATCGCGTCGGCTGCCGAGACTGGATGGGATTTCTCGACGAGATGGTTCTCACAGAATGGGGATAATTTGCATCGCATGGATTCTATTAGGTAAATTCATGTTTGCACGACACGCTTGTTACATCCGCGCTCTACCGAAACCGAAGAAAATAGTGTGCGAAATTGAGAGACTGAGAGAAAAAGATACATTTTTCAAGGGGATTCCGGTGGAGCGCAGTTGTAAAAGCTGTGCCAAGCGAATATTTTCAGTTCAGTCTCCCACACAGCGGAAAAAACTGCAAGAAGCCGATTCTTTTATTTTTTGCACTGAAAATGTAGTTTTTCAGGTTTTCAGACGTCGCAAAGGTCCAATCCATCCAAAATGAAATTATCTATCTAATGAGCCAAAAAACGTGAATTTCGGTCAGAAATTGTCTTTTTTGATACAGAAAAACCCATAGTTGACCCGGGGAAATTAGCGCGAAAGTCAAAATTTCCAATTTTTTCAAGAAAAAAATTGCATTTCTTCGCGAAAAAGTAAAATTTTCGGCTATCATTCAGAAATAGAAGAAATTCTGAAACACAGTAAAAAGTTGTCACATTTTCGATGAAAAATTCAAAAAATTTATTCGAAAATCGGTTTTTCTATATCAAAAAAGTCAATTTCTGTCCAAAATTCACGTTTTTTGGCTCATTAGACAGAACATTTAATTTTCCATCGCGACGTCTGAAAACCTGAAAATATTGCATTTTCAGTGTAAAGAAGAATATAATTGAATGCAGTTCCGTGCAGTTTTCAAAAAATTCTCCAATTTTGTCTCTTCCAGAAC
The DNA here is from genome assembly GCA_002259235.3 of Caenorhabditis latens. Classification (NCBI taxonomy): domain Eukaryota; kingdom Metazoa; phylum Nematoda; class Chromadorea; order Rhabditida; family Rhabditidae; genus Caenorhabditis; species Caenorhabditis latens. The sequence continues at coordinate 12,795,256 of CM056092.1, read as the reverse complement.
CTGGAGCATCGTCCCAGCCGATTTGAACGCGTTCATGTGTGCCAACGCGCGAATTCTCGCGAGTCTCTACGAAATCGCTGGAAATTTCAAGAAAGTGAAAGTGTTCGAGCAGAGATACACGTGGGCGAAGAAGGAGATGCGAGAGTTGCATTGGAATGAGACTGATGGCATATGGTATGACTATGATATCGAGTTGAAAACCCATTCGAATCAATATTATGTGTCGAATGCAGTTCCGTTATATGCCAAATGTTACGATGAGGATGATGAGGTTCCTCATCGAGTTCATGATTATTTAGAGGTAAATCCCCTTCTTACAACTGCGCTCCACCGCAAACGAGAGAGTATCGGCAAGAGACGCAGTTTTTCACAGTTTTTGACCTATGTTTGCTGTTTTTTGGAACTAGACCGTTTTGGAACTCCTTTAGCATTAGAGCGCGCTTGCATTTTTCACTCAATTTAAGGTTTTGAACGTTTTTTTCATTTCCTATCAAAAGAGTTGAGATTTTTGCAATTTTTATAGAAAATGAAGAAAAATGGTTTAAAGGTCAAATTGTGTGAGAAATGCAAGCGCGCTCTAATGCTAAAGCATTTCCGTAACCTGAAAATCAGCGAAAATAGGTCAGAAACTGTTAAAATCCGTGTAGAAACTCTGCGCATCAGGCCGATACTCTCTCGTTTGCGATGGGGCGCAGTTGTAATAAAAAGACATTTTAAACATTTTCAAACAATTTTAGCGCCAAGGAGTCCTAAAATTCAAGAAAGGCCTCCCCACTTCTCTCGCTATGAGCAGTTCCCAGCAGTGGGACAAGGAGAACGCGTGGCCCCCAATGATCCATATGGTTATCGAGGGTTTCCGTACAACTGGAGACCTGAAATTGATGAAAGTCGCTGAGAAAATGGCGACTTCATGGTTAACTGGAACATATCAATCGTTTATTCGAACTCATGCAATGTTTGAGAAGTACAATGTGACGCCGCACACGGAGGAGACTTCTGGTGGTGGTGGTGGAGAGTATGAAGTTCAGGTAAATAGCGAAAAACAAGAATTTTTGTGTTCGGAAACACTTTTTGATAGAAAAATTCGATATAAAACAGTAAATTTCCGAGAATTTCCATCTTTTTCCGCAAAAAAATTACGAAATTTCCGAAAAGTTCGCATTCTGACGTGGTGGTGTTTGCGGAGTGTGCACAAGATCTGACGACATCTACAGTAATCCCAATGTTCGCTTTTTGGAGATTTTTAACCGATTTTCGCCATTTTTCTATTGTTTTCAAGCGAAATTCAATCAAATCCACTAATTCTTATTATATTTTTCGAAAAATGCTCATATTTTCTATTTCAGACTGGTTTCGGATGGACAAACGGTGTCATTTTGGACCTCCTCGACAAATATGGAGATCAATTTGCTTCGAGCTCCGCCCCATCCTCAAAATTCACTTTCTCCTTGTCAAATATCACTTTTGTAGCTGTAATTCTGTATATTTTGTTTTAAATTCGTATAGATTCTGATTAATGTAAATAGAAATATGTAGTTTACGATTCATTTTCATGTAGATCTTTTTGAAATTCTTGAATTTTGCCATACTGATTGCCTTTTTAATATCAAAAATTATCTTGTTTTTCCCAAAAAATGTTTCCGGTCCACTTTTTTTCTCGATTCTATGTTTTTTTTGTCTTTTTTCGGGTCATTTTCTCACTCTTTTTTTGAAATTTAGTCTATAAATTAATCTTTTTTTTTTGTAAATTCTATTCAATTTCATTTTCAGAGGAGTTCCGATTATCTTCTATCTCTTTTTGAATTTTTAGGAGAAAAAACGTTTTTCTTCCAATTTCTTGTTTTTAGGTCATGGGAATTACCGGATTATGGAAGATTATAGAGCCAACTGCGACAGAAATTCCATTGGAATGTCTGGAAGGCAAGAAATTAGCAATTGGTAGGTGAAAACATCAAGATTTTTCGAATTTCTGACAATGTTTGGATTTTTTCGGCGCATAGATGCCGAAAATTTATCCAGCAACTGAAATTTTGAATTTGACACTCAGAAAGTGCGCTCAATTTGAAGAAATTTAAGGTTTTTGAGGATTATCAACAGTCGACTGGAAATAGCAAAAATAGCTTTTGCAACTGTGAAAAATGATAAAAATCGAACAAAAATCCACTTTTTCTCTACTTTTTCGGGAAAAGACTGCGAAAGTTTGACACTTTAAGGTCATTTCAACGATTTTCAGCACTTTTTTAAAGTGGAAACCCGATAGACTGCTTAAATTATCTGAAAATCACTATAAAGTTTTAAAATTTATCAAAAATTCTAATTTTTGAGTAAAGTGTTATTTTTTTTCCCTCTCATAAGTGCTGAAAATCGTTAAAATGTCGAATTCTGGCTTTTTTCGGTTTTTTTTGGAGAAAACGTGGATTTCTGATCGGTTTTTGTGGTTTTCAAGCGATTTTGATAGATTTTTCACAGTTGGAAAATCTATTTTTGCTATTTCTAGTCGAAAATAGCGGTTTTCTCACCTTTCCGCAATCGCGCTCTATCGATAACCCTTAAAATCTCATTTTCTCTGAAATTATCAAAATAGTGTACTTTCTGACGCCTTTCGCTGAAAAACCCTCCGAAAATCGATAATTTGTCCGTTTCCAGACGTTTCCATCTGGATCTACCAAGCCCAACTCTCCTATCCATCCGATCAGCCATTTCCTCATCTTCGTCTTCTCGTGAATCGTCTCTCGAAACTTCTTTTTTATAAAATCCGCCCAGTTTTCGTGTTCGATGGTCCCCAAGTGCCTGCTCTAAAACGACAAGTTCTAGAGGCTCGTCGTCAGAAAAAACAGGACGATGACGATATTCTGAAGAATCCGAAAAAAATGGGAAAGTTGAAAGAAATTGCGGGCGGGAAGCTGAATAACGAGGCACTGGAAAAAGCGATCAAAGAAGTGATCAGTCCGTCGAAAAAAGTGATTTTAAACGATGTTTATAAAGATATTCCATCGACGAGTACTGATTTGACGAGGCCTGAAACACATCAGAATGATCAGTTGGTTTATGGAGAGATAGATGAGGATTCAGATGAGGATTCAGATTTGATTATTGATGAACCTGAAATCAAGAAAGAGGAAATTGTAAAAGAAGAGGAAAAACCATTTTCATCGAGAAAAGTGGAGATTCGGAGTCTGGTAGAGAAGAGAGAAGTGATGAGGAATAGCAGATTGAGACCCGATATGGTTAGTGTCAACTTTTGATTCAAAATCTCTTTTTTCTTCCCCGAATTTTGAGAAATCCGAAAATCCTTTTTCTTCCCCAAATTTTGAAAATCTGGAGAAGGAAAAAGAAGAATGAGAAAAATAGATTTTGCTGTATTCTGTTTCTATGATCTAGAATCAACAAATTTCGATTCAGAATCTCTGTTCTCTTCCCCGGATTTTGAGAAATCTGAAAATCCTTTTCTTCCCCGAATTTTGAAAATCTGGAGAAGAAAAAGAAAAATTAGAAGAAGAGATTTTACGCTGTATTCTGTTGCTATAATCTAGAATCAACCGCTTTTGATTCCGAATCTCTTTTTCTTCCCCGAATTTTGAGAAATCCGAAAATCCTTTTTCTTCCCCAAATTTTCAAAATCTGGAGAAGAAAAAAGAGATACTTTCAGCCGAAAACCCGCTTTTTCGTTTGAAATTGACTTGAATTTCGGGTTTTAACAAGTTTTTTCCGAAATTCCTGCAAAAAATAGTAAAATTTCATTAATTTTTCAGTACAAAATTCGTTTTTTGAATTAAAAGTAAAAATCTAATTTTAAAACTTTCAGATCCCCCAAGATTCCAAGAGTTTCAGCAATTTTCAAATGCAGCGACTGCTCCAACGTGGTCGATTAAATGCACAAATTGAACAGGTTAGTAGTCAAAAATGTCTGAAATTATCAGTTTTTCAGTTTTTTACGTTTCTTTCCTGAGAAAAAACTTAAAATTCTTTTTTTATTTTTTCAAAAAATTTACCCCTTACTCTTCCAGCTCGCGAAATCCACGACCACCACTCCTGGTGTCTACTCGTCTGACAAGATCAACGTGACCGGACCCGACGGAACATCTCATGTCTTGAAATACGCGAATTCTGATGAAATTCAAGAAGTTCGTCCCGAATTGACACGAAATTTCGATAGCTTATATCAAGCCCCGCCTCTCGAAATGACTTTAGACTTTTTTAATGTCGAATACGGAGGGAAGAAGTTGAGTCGAGAAGTGACACCAGATGACGTTCGGGAGGAAATTGTGGAGAGAATTGAGGAGAGATTAATCGATAAAGAGGAGAGAGGATATCAGAGTAAATCGGGAATGTTGGAAGCGATTGCGAGGAAAAGAGTCCGACAACATTATGGGACAGAGACGGTTGAAGATAAGGAAGAAGAGAGGAGACGCAGGAGAATTGAGGAGGAAGAAGACGAGTTGATAGAGGTTTCTGACGATGAGATGGATCTCCAGAAGGCGCTTTTGGAATCCGCCTCGAAATCTTTAGATGAAAAAATGGAGAGTTTGAGGAAACTCGAAGCTGAAACTGAAGAAATCGAATGGGACCCGCAGCGAAACGACGTCCCTTCTACTTCCACAGAATCTCGGAATCTGAATCTCAACGACGACTACATTCATCTGAATTACGACGATGATAATGAGAAAACTCCGGAACTCTACCGAGATCTTCAAGAATTCCTCACTAACGCTGGAATTCCGTGGATCGAAGCGCCTGGAGAAGCGGAAGCTCAATGTGTGGAGCTGGAACGGCTCGGCCTTGTCGACGGAGTTGTCAGTGATGATAGTGATGTGTGGGCATTCGGGGTGAAACATGTCTATCGTCACATGTTTGCGAAGAATCGACGGGTTCAGAGATATGGGGAGAAGACGGCGGCGAATCGAGAGAATTGTCGGCTTTTTTGTGCGTTTTTAGGGGTAAAAAGGTGAAAAAATGAAAAATTGACATAAAATTCGCATTTTTTGGTAAAAAATCCAAAAAAAACAGCGAATTTCTGTAAATTTTCATATTTTTTCGACAAAAAATATGAATTTTTCGAAAAGTCCGCATTCTGACGTGATTGTGTTTGCACAATGCATCACACTTTACGACAAAGCTACCGTAACCCAGATTACTCAAAAATAGAGAAAAATCCCGGCGAATCGGGAAAATTGTCGGTTTTTTGAGGGTTTTTGGGTGTAAAAATGATAATTTTAAATAAATTTCGCAGTTTTTATTGAAAAATTCGATGTAAAACAGTGAATTTCTGCGAATCTTCAACTTTTTCCTCAAAAAGTAATGAATTTTCCGAAAAGTCCGCATTCCGACGTGACGAATGCATCAAACCTTACGACAAAGCTACCGTAACCCAGATCACTCAAAACCAGGGAATTTTCAGGCCTCCAACGCGAAGATTTCATCTCAATCGCACTCCTTTCTGGCGGAGATTACAGCTCAGGACTCGCCAAAGTTGGAGCCATCGGAGCACTCGAGCTGGTTTCAGAATTTGTTGAATGTCGAACGGATCAGTTGGAAAATTTGGAATTAGTGGAGAAACGAGTGAGAAATTCCGATTTTTCATAAATTTTAAATTTGACGGCTTCAGATTCTGAAACTTCTCGAAAAGGTGGGTAATTTGTTTCTAACGTCTCCAGATGAGAAGCGTAGTGTCAGTCGGAAAGCGATGATATTAAGAAGGCATGTAACCGAAGCGAATGAAAAGGATTTGATTGAAAATGTAAGAGAAATTCACGAAAATTTCTGAAAATTTTCGAAAATCAAAATTTCAGGTGTGCTCCAATCACGACGCCGTGCATGCCTATCTCCATCCACTCGTCGACGTGTCATCTGAAAAATTCCGATGGCGTCAAATGAATCTTCCATTGATTCGCCAGATTCTTCATCAACGTCTCCAATGGCCAGATCGTTCTCAACACCACGAAGAACAGAATTCATTCGACGCATTCGGGAAATGGAATACATTCCTTCAAGCCGGTGGGCGGAGTCAGATGAGATTGGATCGGTTTTTCGCTCAAAAACTTGATAGTTCTCTCGAGTTGAAATGGTCGAAAAAGGTGGTGGACGCATTGGAAACGATAAGAAAAAGAGCTAGTGGAGTGGTTGAAGAAGAAGAGATAGAAGTGGTGGAAGTGAAGAAGAGAAAAAAGGAAAAAGTGATAGCTGTTGAACCGAAAGTAACACGTGGAAGAGGTCGAGGTAGAGGTCGTGGTGGTGGTAGAGGAAGAGCTACCACGAAAGTTCAAAAAGATCTCAATCTGTCAGAAGAAAGCAGTTCTAATGATTCGTTTGATGAGTTTTAATTGTAGATTTCTAACCTTTGATGAAAGAAATGTTTGTAAATAAATTATTGATACAAGATTCGATCGATTCGAGTATCGGCATGCGCACAAATCTAAATAAAGTGAGATCAGTGTAAGAATAAAACAGAGTAAGCCTGCTGGTTGTTTTCTATCAATGATTTATTCAGATCTTGAACTTTATAGACAAGAATAATACATATATATATATATATATATATATTCGGTTTAGACAACAGTGGCGGGAGATGGAACACGTTGGCGACGGTATGACATGGAGGGCTTGTGGCGTCAGCTCACGATTTCAGTTGTCGACCACTGTCCCGGTACGACTTGCTCCTCTTCTGAATCCATGGCATCTCCGAACCCGAATGTCAACTTCATCATGGTGCTTGGGCTCATTCGAGTCAATTTGTAGAATGGCTTTGAGATCCAGAACGGCTTTATCTGAAAACGTTATACTGATGCACAATTTGCAGAACAATGAATGCTTACGTGGAATTTTGCAATAGCCCGGTTGAATTGATCACAAAATATTTTGATTTCCTCATCTGGGGCACTCGTGGGATGCTTGACAAAATCGGTTTGATGGCAGAAATCCAATATTTTGCTGCAAAAATTGAAAAAATGAGATTAATACTGACGTTCGACAAAAAATCGATAGATTTCACCTCTAACGAAAATAAAATTCTTTGAAAATTCTGCATGAAACCAACTTGCATTCTCACCTTATTCCATTTTCAGACAATCCATCCACAATAAATATTTAGTATTCAATAAAAATCAGTTATAATAAATAATTTATTCGACGGCGATTCAGTACGCTGCCTAGGGGGCTATAATGAGAGGGACTCCACAACCAGCATGATCTCTTGTTCCTAGGGATGGAGAGACGGCAGACACTCTCACGGTTTATTGGTGGGAAAAAGCGCGAGGGGTAGGAAGGGACAACTGATCTTCTGGAGGAGTTGGAAGACTAAAATGTTTATTCCTCTTTCGGATTCAATTCTTTCCGCAATGTACCTGGATACCCCTCTGAAAGAAGAAACACAAACACAATTTGTACCAATCGTCAAAATTTATTGAAAAAAAACAAGGAAATAAAAAAAAGAAACAGATTATAATTTTGATGGATTGACGTGGGAGTACCTCCAGATGCCGATGGGTATCAAAGGATGTCCGGGAACTTTCCAACGATGTATGAATGAACTCATCAAGGAAGTGCAAACCAGAATCTTTGTCTACATTGACGATCTCATCATGAAATCGAGCACAACAGGAGAACATCTTCAAGACATCGACGAAGTTTTCGGGAAGATTGAAGGAATCGGGATGAAGCTGAAAGCAGATAAATCACAATTTGCAAGAGACCACATTGTATTTTTGGGGTTTATCGTGTTAAAGGATGGCCTGAAACCTGATCCTGCCTAGACACAAATCGAAAAGAAAAACCGAGAGAGCGGAAGCATTTGAAAAGCTGAACAAAGCACTCACTTCAGAACCAGTTTTGGTGGCACCTCAACTAGGAAAGCCGTTCGTAATCGAAGTTGACAGTTCCGGAAAAGGAGTTGGAGCAGTATTGCACCAACAACAAGACAAGGAAGGGAAGGGTCTTCGAGTTGTGGCGTATGCGAGTCGAGTGTACAATACACATTAACGAAACTATGCTGCTTTCGAACTGGAAGCACTTGGATTGGTCTACGCTGTACAACAATTCACACTCTGAAATGAATGAAATATGGGATAAACTCGGTTTAGAGGTCAAAAAGACTTACATTCGGAGCTGGGGGAATGAGGGCTACTAGAATTCAAAAAGAATCAATGGAAAAGGGGGGACCTGCCATACAGTAGGCAGTCTGGGAGGCAGAATGAGATGGGAGGTCGTCTCTGACTCACCTCAAGTGGACACGCATCTGCGTGATCTGCGTCTTGGATCCTGGGAAGAGCGCGCACCACTCACAGGCCTTCGACAATGGTGCGCGCTCCGGAATTTTCCCAGAAGGCAAGACGACTCTGGTGCGTATCCGCTAGAGGTGAACCAAGTGGTGCGCGCTCTTTCCAGAAGGTTCTCGATTTCTCGATTCTCGACGGAGACTGAGGATTAGAAGTGTGTAAATAGAACGTGGTAATGGAGGAGTGCCTGCGTTTGGTGAGACCTAAGATCTCTACGGGAAAATAACGGATCGACTGTGTGCACAATTGTAGTACTGGGGTCGATCGATCCGTCATTTTTCCCATAGACATCTAACATCTCTCCACTCCAAGCACTCCTTTAATCAGATCCTCCAATCCCCTCCTCAGTTTTATTATTCCTGCCGTTTCTTCAGCATCTCTTCCCACCCATTTCTGGCAATGCCTCCCCTTCCCCTACTCCGTCTTCCTCGATTGGTCCTGTTCGATGTATTCAAATCATTGAGTATCGGGGAGAAGTGAGTATACCAATCTGACCTAACTTGACTAACTATTCTCTATTTTCAGAATCAAGCTCTCCCTCTGCTCGAAGAAAATCTCCAATCAAATCAATAATGCTCGTTTGTACTCTCAAAAAGTAATAGTCGATTTGGGCAGGTTATACGAAAAAATCGAAGTGTCCTCTGAAAACAAAAAATATAGAATCGAAATCTTCATTTGCTCCGACGTCAGAATTAGCAAGGATTTGGATATAAAACAATATCGAATTGAAGGGAGTACTGTACCTATGAATATTTCCACCAAAGAAATAAGAGTGTTCTGGAAGAACCATCGAGAGGGATTTCTATCTGTTCTTCGACATCTTTTAAAGATGTTTCAATGTAAAATTTCAACTACTATTAGTAGCTATAATAGTGTTGCATAAAAACCAACAATTGATGCTTTGTTTGATTTACGACTGGAATTCAAGACGCTCTCTATTTACCTTTATGGATTAAAGGATGACAACTTGTTGTGGAACCAGATATCCAGTAATATGGAACTGATTGATAATCTTAGAATCTTTGCCAGTGTTAATCCTAATTTCAAACCAGTTTTTACTTCATGGCCACGGAACATTTTGATCATTGGTTCCTCTTGGTTCAGTCTGGAATATTTGTTGGCGTGCACATGCCAAAGAATTATACTCGGGGGGGGGGTCTCATCTGGAAAACAAGGATTTGGATGTGTTCCTCAGAAAATGGAGTTCTGGAGAGTTACCGAATCTACAAATTCTGATGATTGGTAGCCAGGGGATCACAAATAATGGAGAACATATTTTAGGAATGAATTTGAGCGAATTAGACGGGATGGTTATCCAAACAGCTGATGGATCAAAGACGGCAACTATCAGCATTTATTTAAGAGAGATTGCAATGTCTGTCACTCCATTTTAATAATTGCTTATTGACACGATAATTCTATAATAAACATTTTTATTCAATTTCGTTAATTATCTTTGAAAATTAGTAGCAAACACTGCTAGGTACAATACCGGCCGAAAAGGCTTTTTCATTTTTTTCATTTTTTAAATGAATTGAACAGAACAAAAGTAGAGCTCCGTTTTCGTAGTTGACAACTTTTTTGTACGGACACTCCCTAGAGAGTTATAGACATTTTAGATAGACAGCTCAAAAATCGCACTGTTTTGCACTGAAATTGGTTGATTGAAGCTGAGAAATTATTCTGTTAATATGTAACTTGCTAGGAAGTGTCCGTACAAAAAAGTGTTCAACTAATTGACAGTCTAACACGGGATCAGAATTCTGGGAAGTATTTTTCGTACATATTTTCAGATGATAACCTAGGTTCTGAAAACTTTGGGTCTTGACGCGAAAACTATGTTTTTCACGATTATCTTACAGTCCTTCCATATATTTTTAGGAAAGAACAATTTCAAAAACATTTCCACTTTTTCCCACTAAATCCCTTTTTGTTCAAGCTCCGTATCCAACTTAGTCGCTATGCAGATAAATGTTTTCAAAATCATCAGGCTCCGTAACTATAAATTTCCAATATTCAGCTTGAGTCGCTACGCAGTCAAATGTTCTTATCCCTGATGATCGATAATATCTTGAGATTGAGCCAGAAAAAGCAATACTTTTAGGCTCCGTATCTGTCGCTACGCAGCATAGTTGTACGGAATGCCATTTTTCGAAAAACCGGAATCCGGAATCCGGAACCGGAATCAAACTTTTAATTTTCCGGAATCCGGAATCCGGAACCGGAATGAGATTTTAGATTTTCCGGAACCGGAATCCGGAACCGGAATGAAATTTTAGATTTTCCGGAATCCGGAATCCGGAACCGGAATGACGAAAAAACCCGGAATTCCGGAATTTCGAAATCCGGAATCCGGAATGATTCGAAAAATTTGCAAGGCCAAGTCATTTTTTTGGGTGTTTTTAATGATATATAAAGTTTAAAACTACTTTTGAGGTTCAAAACCGAAAAAGAAGTAATGCAGTTGTCTTTAAAACTCAAAAAAAATTTTAAAATTTCAACTTCAGGATTCCGGAAAAAAAATTCAAAAAACCGGAATCCGGAACCCGGAACCGGAATGAAAAATTTTACTTTCCGGAATCCGGAACCCGGAACCGGAATGAACATTTTCATTTTCCGGAATCCGGAACCCGGAACCGGAATGTCAAAAAACCCGGAATTCCGGAATCCGGAATTTCCGGAATCCGGATTCCGGACAACTATGCTACGCAGCCAAATCGTTCCGAAATCAAGCTCTGCCAAGCTTCGTATCAGTCTGAGGAGCCAAATTTTCTCATAAGTCGAGTCGGTACGCAGCCAAATTCTGAATCAATATTCCCAAAAAGAAGCATTGTTTTAAGACCCGTATCCGCCTGAGCCGTCACGCAGCCAAATATTTGACAAAACAACAGAATCTTCCAAAAAAATCAAATTTATTTCTCAAATTTCAAAACAATAAGCCACAAATAAATTGACAATTTAATATTTCAAAACCATAAGGATCCAACAAATACTGGAATATCCACAGGCTTCTGGAGTCGATCCCTGGCATCTTTGAAGTTGGTGAACCCGGCGAGAATCTTCTTGTCCTGTCCGTCTTTCAGAAGTTTTTGATACCAAGCAATCAATTGAGGAGGATCCAAAAATGGTTGGTCAAAGGGGTGGATGTTGAAGACGTAGTCATCCCCCATCTGAGTGCTTTCTTGAAATTGAGACCGCCCATGTATTCGTAGTAGCTATGTATGTGGAGGTGATGGATCTCCTTCTTTTGTACTCCGTCGAATCTTTCGAAGTACGGGAGTGAATCGATGTAGTCGATGACACACCACTTTTCTTCACTGATCAACTCTCTGGTAGACATGGAGAGCTCTCGAGACGTAATTCATCGTCGTCGAGTCCTTCTTCACAAATCGGTTCCTCAAGACGGTCGGGAGCTTACGGATGACGGTGGCTTTTTCTGAAATTAGATTGTTTTTTGTGCAAGTTTAATCAAAAATAGCGAAAAAATTGAAAAATTCAACTCCCTATTGTTCGTCCACGTTATAAAAAGCGATTTGGCTGAGCGGCGACTCAATTGGCAAACTTCTATGTATAACAGCTTATAAAAAATAAATGATACGATTTTTTGGCTGTCAAACAAACATTTTTAGGGGTAAAAAGAATTCATCATTCCAGCAAGTTTCACTAAATATTCTAGCGTTCGAAAAAAATCGATAATTGCCATCTCTAACGCAAATTTTTTGAAGTATTCATAAAAATAACTTGAATTCTCACCTTATCAGACAATCCATCCACATTAAATATTCAGTATTCAATAAAAATCAATAATAATACAACATTTTTTCGACGGCGATTCAGTACGCTGTCTAGGGGGCTATAATGAGGGGGCCTCCACAGCCAATATTATTTTTTGTTCCTAGATATGGAGAGACGGCAGACATTCTTACGAATTACTGGTATGAGAGAGAGAGAGAGAGAGAGAGAGGACGAGGGGGAGGTTAGCATGACACATCTGTCCTTCTGGAGGAGTCTTAAATTTTTATTTAGCGACTTTTTTGGGAAATTAGTTATAGATTCGGAATCAGTGAATAGAGAGCTTTCTGAAAAGTACCCACAAGCCCTAGTTTGGTCTTGACGCGATTTACAGGAGTTACTGTAGTTACTCGTGGTGAGACCCAAAATCGAAAATCTAGACTTTTTCATAGGTTTCTAAGATAACGTTGCCGACATTGTTTCGAAAGCCAAAGATACAATCTCCGAATAAAAAATTTGATTGGATTTCATAAGTTTTTATTCAAAAAAACACGAAAAAATGCATTTGGTGCTTTCTAAGCAGTGTCGATTGTGGCAATTGGTGGTGACAAAGGACCCTACAATGTTGAAAGTTATTTTTTTGCTTTTGTTCATCAAGAAGCAGTTACCTTTCTTTCATGTTCAGTTGGTTTTTCGACTGGAGCGGTCTCTTGGTTGAAAGCAGTCTGACAATTCATTCAAAAGCAACGGACAGAACACATAATCGTACAGTTGTGCTGGAGCATGTGTGCCTTCCCGGTTGATTTTCTTGTGTCAGTAGTCCTTCTCTACAATTTATCAAAATTTAATTTCCTTCGCTATCTTTACTATTAACAAACGCAAACGGCTGTATGTTTGTGTGTCTGTCGCCGATCCTACCGTCCTTCCTACTGAACCGATTTTTTTCAAATTTGGACCAAAAGATCAGAAATTTTCTCTTAATGATGCACGTCTATTTTTTTAGTTAGAATAGGTCTCGACTAGGTCACTAGGTGAAAAAACGTGGTTTTCAAGCCTTTCAGTGGCTTCCATTTCCAAAATAGGGAAATAGGAGTTCACGGGGAAATAATTATAAAACTTTTTCATTCTGCAAATGACTTCATTTCTTTAAATTTTCTCGAAGAAAGCGTGGGAAACATTGTGACAAGTAGAAGGGTGGTGTAGAAAAGGAGGTTAAGTCGCCGGTAGGCGACGTGAACCGACTGGTCTTTACTATTAACAAACGCAAACGGCTGTATGTTTGTGTGTCTGTCGCCGATCCTACCGCCCTTCTTACTGAACCGATTTTCTTCAAACTTGGACCAAAAGATCAGAAATTTTCTCTTAATGATGCACGTCTATTTTTTTAGTTAGAATAGGTCTCTCCTAGCTCACTAGGTGAAAAAAGTGGTTTTCAAGCCTTTCAGTGGCTTTCGTTTCCGAAATAGGGAAATAGGAGTTCACGGGGGAACTAATTATATAATTTTTTCATTCTTCAACTGAATTAATTTCAACAAATTGTCTAGAAAAATACGTGGGAAGCATGGTAACAAGTAGAAGGGTGGTGTAGAAAAGGAGGTTAAGTCGCCGGTAGGCGACGTGAACCGACTGGTCATCTCTCAAACGTAAACTCACATTGTTCCTTGAAGCATTTGTCGGTTGATTTGATGGATTGCTGTCACGAAGAATAGCAGGCATTCCGAAACCAAACACGGGCTCAGCCTTGGCTTCAACGACTTTTGCTGGTGAATTGAGCGATCGCTTGTCAGCTTCTTCAGTTTACTTTCTTGTGACAGCAGGTGTGGATCATCTCTACAATTTATTAAATTCTAATTTCCTTTGAAAACGTTTTACAAACGTATGTATACTCACAGTTTTTCTTGACACATTTGTCGGTTGAGTTGGTGGATTGAAGAATAGTTGGCACGAGTTCAGCTTAGACTCCAACGACTTCCGACGGCTTTATAGATTGTTGTGGAACACCTGCAATGCTTCCATATGCAGTTCTGGTCATCCGTACTGGCTATCTACTGGTATAAGCCGTTACGATTATCTGGTTCTGCGCACCGAGATATGGACGGTAAAAGCTTGAACACTTTCATTGTTATTTCGCTTTCTAATTTCAGGCGTTCGACAAAAAATCAATAATTTCCGTCTTTCACAAAAATTGTTTTAAATATTCATGAAAATAACTTGAATTCTCACCTTATTCCATTTTCAAACAATCCATCCACAATAAACATTTAGTATTCAATAATAATCAGTAGTTACAAAACATTTTGTCGACGGCGATTCAGTACGCTACCATGGGGTGTATAAGGATGTATCATGAGCCAACACGATTTTTTTTCCAGAGATGGAGAGACGGCAGACACTCGTACGATTTAATTGTGGGAAAGCGCGCGAGGGGGAGGGTTGAATAGGACACCAGCTTTTCTGCAAGAGTTGGAAGACAAAAAGTTGGTACTTTTCTGAAAGTTCTCTACTTTCTGATTTTGAACAAAACAAGAAGAATGTAGAAAAATGAATGTCGACGCAGAAAACTGGAAAAACAGCGTTTGAGGTATTTTGGCGACGCAGTCTGAATTTTAGAGATTTTTACAATGTTTGTCAAATTCAGCTCCACCTAAGTTTACCGAAAATTTCCCAAAAGTCATAGTTCTGACGACTTTGGGTCTCGACGTGAAAAACATGCGTTACTGTAGTTTTCGCGTCAATACCTAAAATTGTCAGAACCATGGCTTGTGGGAACTTTTCTGAAAGCTCTCCTCCTACTGGTTCTGAATAAAACAATAAAAAATGTGGAAAAATGTCACCGACTCCGAAAATTTATTATAGTATCCCAGAAATTATATCAGAGTGTCCCAGCGTTCATTATAGTGTCCCAGCAACATCAATCTTCATGGAATCAGTGATATATGATTGGTGTTTTGGAAACCAGGTCACATCGGTAGCATTTCCTTGCTTTATTGATATGCTGAAAATTAAATATGCGAGCGATAAAGTGCTCGATTCACTTACTTGTGCCATAGTTTTTCCTGACTTGATCCAACAAGACTTTCTCATTGAAGAGAGAGAGAGCAGTGTTGATTGTTTCTTTCTTGTTCTGAAATGCATTATCTATTAAGAATTGTCTTATCTGGGTGCTTACTCCAGATTCGAAAAGTGGCAGGAAGGCATAGCCAAGCTTCAACGCCTTCTCTCGGTCCAGAGGATGTTCCTTCATCAGCGCCTTTTTACACTTGGCCGGCGTTTTCATGTAGAGAGGCGACGTCTCGTTGAAGTGACGGTTGTACCAGATTTGGTTGTATTTTTCGGCATAGTTCTGAAATTGTATTAGAATTATAAACCTATGAAAAAACTTCAGATTCCCAGTTTTAGATTAGTCTAGAAAGCGTTCTGAATATATCTTTTATATAACCTTCAAACTATAAAATGTCACAGCCATGAGTCAAAAACCTTTCATGGCCTAGAAATCCGTCTGGTGACCTTTAAACTCAAAACTAGTCCTTGCTTTGGAATCAGTGAAATGAGAGCTTTCACAAAAGTACCCACAAGCCTAAGTTCTGACAACTTTGGGTCTCGACGCGAAAATCATGGGTTACTGTAGTTTTCACGTCAAGACCTGAAATCGTCAGAACCATGGCTTGTGGGAACTTTTCTGAAAGCTCTCCACCTACTGGTTCTGAATAAAACAATAAAAATGTGGAAAAATGTCACCGACTCCGAAAAAAGAAGGAAATATGAACGAATAAAGAGTCGGTGAAAGTCAGAGGGATGGGAACGGTGGTGTTGCCGACGGAATTTCATAACTGTTTTCCATGAGAAACTGGGAACGGGACGGTGGTTTGTTTGCAGAGTTTTGCGAAACATGTTCATTGATCACGATCAAAAACTACAGTACCTCTGAAATAAGTATCAGGAAAAAATCAGGATTTGAGTTTTAGGCTGGAAAATACGTACGAAAGATAAAACTTATTGGAATCGCTAATCGTTAATTGATTAGAGAAAATGGTGAGAAAAAGGATTTTTAGACAGCAGAGAGTAAAGAGAAACTATTTTTTTTTATTTTTGTCCCATTTCACACAGTTTTTCCGAAACCAAAAATTATCTTCTATGAACCTAATTTTCTATTCGCTAACCATCTAATGCTTCAGTGTAAAGTTCTGTCATCCATACTGACTTATATCTAGTCATCAATATTGGTTATCTACTGGTATAAGCCGTTACGCTTATCTGGTACTGGGCACCGAGATATGGACGGTAAAAGCTTAAACATTTTTCCGGTTTTCTTACTTTCTAACTTCTGGCGCTCGACAAGAAAATTAATAATTTCCATCTCTAACGAAGCAAAATTGTTTTAAATGTTCATGAAAATAACATGAATTCTTACCTTATTCCATTTCCTGACAATCCATTCAAATGAAATATTTAGTATTTAATAAAAATCAGTTATAACAAAACATTTAGTCGGCGGCGATTCAGTACGCTACCATGGGCTGTACAATGATGTATGAAGCCAACACGATTTCTTGTTACCCCAGGGATACGTTTTCCTGGAGAGACGGCAGACACTCATACGGTTTATTGCAAGGTTTATAGCGCGAGGGGAAGGGGGCTCTGTTCGACAATAGCGGGACAATGACGAACAAGCGGGACAATACCCGAATGAGCGGGACAATCACTCAGCTGACACACTCATCACATTTTTTTATACTTGTGCCTATTTCTTATTCTGTTTTGTTATCGAAAGAAGTTGTTACAGTCATTTATTTATTGAATTGTTTGAGTAATAGTGCAAAAATAACATAAGGCAGAGAATTTAAGCAGCAGAATTTCTTCCACGTGCAGCTCCTGTTGCTCCTCACGACGATGGGTTCAAATGCACTCCCTATCTTGGTTGCAGAAGCGGCAATATTTTTTTTTCCAAAAACTGCATACAAAGTGTTTTTTCACACATAATAAAACACATGTATTCCTTGTTTGTTTTATACCCAGAAAATATGGAAAATTGAGAAAAATGGGAATAAAATAACTTTTGAGTGAAAAAATGTGAAAATTTTTTTTTTCAAAAATAGAAATTTTCGATGACTGTTGGTAGCAAAACTTAAGACACAAGTAGTATTAAAATGCTCAAGCTAAAAAATTTTGGAAAATGTGTAAATTCAGAGGAGAAAAAACACTCACCTACCGCTACAAAGAAAAAATGAAAAAATGAATACAATCAGAGTTCACTCTTATATTTATATCAGTTTCTCAAGGACCAAAGATCTACATAAAATTCCAGATGAAGTAGCATCTCAAGGACAAATTCCAATCTATTCCAGACTTATCAAAAGTAACAATACCAAATGTTTAAAAATCAAGAATTTCGCAAAAAAAATTTCACACGTCTAAGATAACATCTCCGAAATTGCTTCAAAAACCAAAGATAAAATCTCCGAAGCAAAAAATTCCTTTCTCTTTTCACCCGCTAGGATAATATTGACATTTACCGAACCAGACCTGTAAATTCATCGATAATATCTTCCCAAAATAATTCACACATTTATCAAGAAACTGTCAATCATATTGCATAATTGACAGTATTGGTTTAATAATTCACACATTTGTCAATCACATTGTCACATTTGTCGGCAATGTTTGAAGACCAAAGATACAATCAAATAAAAAGATTTTCAATCAAAGCTTTTATTTTCAAGAACATAAGAAACAAAAAGAACAAATTATCAAAAACAAAAAAAACAAAATAAATTACTGGTTATTAAACAATGCATAATTGTTATGAATCGCTGTGTCGGCATTCTCGGTGACAGCTCTGCATGAAGGGCAGCTGGCACGGTTCCGATCTCCTACGAGGGTAGCGATACATACTGAGCAGAATGTATGGCCGCAGACTGAAAAATGTAAGAAATCTACTCTATGATTATCACCTTACTGAAACTTAAGAACTTTCGGTATTTTATTTATTTTTCTCATATAATCATCAAGCAATAAATATAAAACTTACGTAATAGTTTAGGAACTCTGTTTCCTTGGGGTCCAGTGAACTCCTGGAGGCATACCGTGCACTGAACTCCAGCCATCGCTGCGTGAATGCCTCGACCTCCTCCATATGCTCCCGTGACTCCTCGAATTGTGGCCAATGCAGCTCGAACCTCACGAAGTTCGTTGACATTGTCTTCGTGTATGGCTTTAGCTTCGGCTTGGTTTCTACGAGATTGGTTCAGATCTCTACGAGCCTGAGCGAGCTCGTTCTGGAGTTGTTCCTTTTCCAATGTTTCTGACTGCTGAAAATGTTTTACTAGGGACTAACCATATTCTTTTTATTAAGCATACCTCAATGAGTCTCCGTTCATTCCTATTAAGACGAGCCATATTGTCGGCCAGGTCTCCCTGAAGTGATGCTGATCTAATCAGCGGCGATCCTATGGAGATCTCTGGACGATCGTCACATCTCCACTCTGAAATAAGACTTCATTCTAATGTTGTCTACTTCTGCACTAGAAAATTCCACTCCCTCATGATAATTCAAATAGAGTGAGAAGCCCCGCCCCTTTCGTGTTATTTTTCCGGCTAAATACTTCTGAATACTACTAGTCTCCTCTGATGTACCCGACCTTCCTCCCCTATTCTAATTAGAAATCACATACAGAATTATAATTACGTGACAGTAGGTTATGTGACAGATAATTATAATTATGTGACAATTCATATAAAAAATTGGAGAATTGATCCTTCATCGGACCATAGAGGTGATGTATGTGACAATGTGACAATAGGATTGATTGAGATAACATCTAAAGTTTACTTCGAGGTTTTCCCTAGGATACGTTATGAGACGAACCCTATTGAAAAACTGATTACTGTAGGACTCACTTTTAAATATGAAGAACCGGATTCCACACCAACTCGGCAATCTTTGAAAACCCCGATGATACAGTAGAACTAGCTGAAAAACATATTTTTTGACTATATTTTTTAAAAGATAAAAACTTACAATTCAGAAAAAATCAGAAAAGGCACATTGTCGACCATCATTCAGTAGTTAGTCTTAGGTTTAATTATCCTGAAAATATGAATTAATTTGGATAAATAAACATTGATATCTGAGAGTGATGAACGAATTAAAATGGACGAATGAAGAAGAAAAAAACTTTTCACTGTCGCTTACAGAATTTCTCGTCAATAAGTGAAGTAAGAAGTGAGACGGTACTCGAGATCTGATTTATAACAAATAGAGAAAAAGAAAGGGAAGAGAGGACTGAATGACAGGTATATGTGTTTGCAGGTCTGCTAGTGGTGGGAAGAAATAAGACAATGTATGCAATAGATAGGTGAAAATTGATGCATACACAATGCAAGTTAGGCTCCGGGATGTTTCCAACCCGATCATCACACTAAGTAATTAGACAGTGGGAGACAAGGGGTCTAGTGAAGAAGAGACCGATGTCGATGACGCATCGAGTGGTACAATAGTTGGTATGATGTGGCATATAAAAAGTTTGTTGTATTAATCATCATTTATGTATGTGTTATAATAATCTTCTATATCGTTTATGTTTTATAATAAGGTTTTTGTTGTATAATAAGGCACTATAAAAGTCAACCCTAAGTATATCAAAATGTGTCAGTTTATATATATATTCTAATGCTTACTCTTATATAATAAATCCTAATATTATTCCGTGGTGTTCTTGACATGGTGACCCAGGCAAATGCTCTGCAGGAGGAAACAATCAAATCACTCCAACTTCAGAAGGATACGGACAACGATTTATGGATTTACACTGGAAGAGCCGAGCAAAGACCACTGATTTTTCTCCCTCACGGACACGTCACCCAACTACTGATCCTAGCAGAACATGAGAAGAATCACCACTCCAGCCCAGCTTTCACACTCTCCAAACTTCGAGAACAATTTTGGTTTCCTCAAGGACTCTCCTACGTGAAAAGAACAATTCGTCACTGTCGTGGTTGCCAAAGAATCAACATTCGATCTTATCAACATCCCAAGTTCGCATCATTCCCGGACAGTCGCATCTTGCCATCCAAACCATTCGAAAACACTGGTGTTGATTTTGCTGGACCTTTGAAAGTGACCATCGACAAAAATGTACACAATGTTTGGTTTCTATTGTTCACTTGCCTCTACTCTCGTTTTGTCTCAACGGAATTAGTCACCGACATGACCTCATCAACTTTCCTACATGCTTTACGTCGACTCAGTTCAATCTATGGAACTCCAAGCAGCATTTATTGTGATAATGCCAAGCAGTTCCATCTACTGAGCTCGATCATCGAAACTGTGAAAGGACAACTACAACAATCGTCATTGATTGATTCTACGAATCTCCCGGAATTTCATTTCATTTCGCCACATTCTCCATGGTCTGGTGGAGTTTATGAAAGAATGATTGGATTGATCAAAAATTCCTTAATGAGAGCTGGAGCAACATCGAGACTGTTCGACATTGAAGACTTGAAGACAACATTAGCCGAATGCACTGGAATTATCAATTGCCGTCCACTCACTTACATGCCTACTGATGATAATCTTTCACCACTTCGTCCAATTGATTTCGTGCTGCCTCATGGACGACTAGCATCTACATCACTTCTAACTTTGAAGACACCGACGGATTTTGATAATCTACCATGGAAAAGAAGAAACTTGGCTGAAGACTGGGAGAAGTTATCTGACATCACTGAAACATTCAGAAAACGATGGAACAAAGAATACGTTCAACTGCTTCAAGAAAGAAGAGTTTTCGACCACCAACAAGGACGTTCGAAAAAATATGCACCCAAAGTTGGAGACATTGTTTTGATCTGTCAGTTTATATATATATTCTAATGCTTACTCTTATATAATAAATCCTAATATTATTCCGTGGTGTTCTTGACATGGTGACCCATTAGCTATGTACGGCCGAATTCTGCACTGTTATTCTCATCTCTCGAACCCATTCTCTCTAAACCGGCAGAGAAATCATTCACAACTTCGGGCTACAGGAAAGTATCAAAGGAATACAAGTGGCAACTACGATATACTTATCGGGAAGTCAACGGACTTCAACTCGGGCTCATATAATCCAAACGTGCCTGGATTAATGGACCAACTTCAATATTCATCTGAGAGACTTGAGAAATGACAACAAGACAACCAAGTAACACGGACTATTCTATTCGCTGTTTTACTGACACCATATTTAACCAAATAACTATTATTATAGAACATCTAATTGTTTTCAATCTGGACACCTATCTTCTTTTCTAATATTATTTATCGTTTGAACACTTATTGCACCCAACACAAACAAGCACCACTATTGCCATTTTCAGGACACTAAACAATAAACGACTACAATGGACAATCAACAGAGGACAAAAATGGTAGACTCAATTCTTGAAGGAATGGACAATTACTTGGACACCATAATTGAAAACCTGGACAAAATCAAGTCACAAACGACAGATCTCAAGACCTTTCTGAAACGATTTCCAGTGGGAGGGTCTTCTCTAAATGGAGAAGATACAAAGAACGAATTGGGATCTCCTTCCGAACAATCAGTGGATTTCGAGGAGGAAGAAGTGGATTCAGTTATCTACGTATCGGATCATAAACTTCAATCTACTGTCATGATAGCTCCTTCTACGGATAATGTGAAACCAAGACTTCTATCTTCTCAACCAACACGACGGACAAACACTCCTTGCATCTTTTGCAAACAATTACATTATTCATACTTATGTCCAAACGTCATCGAATACGAGAAACGACAATCCATTGCTAAGAAAAATAATATCTGTATGATTTGCATACACCCCACTTCAAGAAATCATCGTTGTATCCAACGGAAGAAATGCTTTTATTGCGAAGCAAAATCCCATCATTGTTCTTTATGCTATAGGACGAAAAATGTTTGGAAAAAGGATGCACTAGTCAAGAATCTCAATCAAATGGACAGAAGGACAATTGTTTGGGACAACAAATAATGAAATATTATCTTCTTGCTGCCGTTTGTGGGGGAGTGTCGATGACGCATCGAGTGGTACAATAGTTGGTATGATATGGCATATAAAAAGTTTGTTGTATTAATCATCCTTTATGTGTGCGTGGGATAAAAATGTTGGGCAGAGGCTACAAGGCAACAGAATACACTAATTTAGTAAAATGAGGAAAGAGACTAGAGTGTCAGGACAGATGAGAAAGATAAGAAAGAATGATTGACCTCAATGGAGGAAATCGGGACGAATGGTCAGTTTTCTCCCAATTTTGAATTTTTGGTATTCTAGTCTTGTACGTAACACAAAAACACTGATTACTTCGGAAAATCTCAAAATTTCTAAGCATATTTTCTTAATTTTTAAATTTTCTAAATTCTTAACAATTTTGAAATTTTGCGAAGTAATCAGTGTGTTATTGTGCAACGTACCTGGGTAGAAAACCAAAAATTAAAAACTGAAAAATCAGGTCCTTCTATCCCGATTTTTCCATGTAGGCCATTCATTCTTTCTTATCTTTCTCATCTCTCATGACACTTGTTGTGGGCGTCCGCCCGACTAGCCTCTTCCGTCATTTCATTAGATGCGTCCTGTTGTTTAGTAGCCTTGCAATTTCAGTCTTCTCTTCCCTTTTTTAATTTTAACCCATTTTTCCCATTAATTCGTTCATCTCTTACATATGTCAATATTTGTTTATCCTAATTAATTTATATTTTCAGGGTAACTAAACCTAAGACTAACTACTGAATGATGGTCGACACTGTGCCTTTGTCTTATTTTTTGTGAATTGTAAGTTTTTATCTTTTTTGAAAACATGGTCAACAAATATGATTTCAGCTAGTTCAACTGTATCATCGGGTTTTTCGAAGAATTAAAGAGTTATGGCTCTTCATATTTGAAAGTGAGTCGTACAGTAATCCTTTTTTAAACACTTTTTCAATAGGGGTCATCTCAAAAATGTAGGTAGCGCATTATCCATTGTCCCCGGTGGCAAAGACTGCGCCTGGTAGTAGTCCAACACCGGCTGAAAAGAATTGAGCCGGTATATATTCAGTTCACCCACAAAACAAACATTCAGTTCACCCACAAAACAGGACACTTCTTTATTTATTTCTTCAGATTTGAATGGAATTAGCAAACTTCTTAGACACAAAGTGTCCAGGATGGCAACGGAGATCCTTGACCACAATCAACGATCGGTTGAGTAACATTGGGTCCATAACCATAACATTCGCTCATCGTCAACGGGAAATTGTCGGCACTTTGGTAATGGAAAGTTTCAAGTAAGTTTTTATGTCATGTAACACTTCGTTATGTTTTGTATTTTACAGCTCGAATAATGCATTTTTCTGGTATCGAGACATAAATCGTTGGTGTACTGTGAATCAATACTATTTTATTCAATATGGCATCGACTTGACATTACCGGAAACGAATCTCTTCCGCATATTACCAAGCTTCTGTTTAGAGGAAGACGAGATATCTCCAAGCAACCTATTTCCAATGGAACTGCTTTTGATTGACTAAATTTTTCTATTTGATATTCACAATGTTTTTGTTTTTTTTTTTAATATCTATCCGTTTTTTTTAATATGAAAACATGTGAAATCGAAATTCTGAAATGTTTTAGAGATTTTATCTTCAAATCTAAAAAGTATGAGTAGGGTGTGAAAGTAAAAAAGAAAGGAGATTTTATTTAAGGAAGAAAACGACTAGTATTGAATATTTTCGGAGATTTTATCTAGAAAATCGTTCATTTGACCAGAGGGCTCTCTTCAGAGATTTCGGAGATTTTATCTTAGACGTGTGAAAATGTTTGCGAAATTCTAGATTTCGAAACATTTGGTATTGTTACTTTTGATAAGTCTGTAATAGATTGGAATTTGACCTTGAGATGCTACTTCATCTGGAATTCGGTGTAGATCTTTTGTCCTTGAAAATCTGATATAAATATAAGAGTGAAGAGATTGTCGGCACTTTGGTAATGGAAAATTTTAAGTAAGTTTTTATGTCATGTAACACTTCGTTATGTTTTGTATTTTACAGCTCTAACAACGCCTTTTTCTGGTTCGAATCTATTCGACGTTAGTGCACAGTCAGTGATTACTATTTCATCCTATACGGATTAGAATTGGTCCAACCGGAAACTAGTCTAATCCGAATAATTCCGAGTTTTTAATAATCCGTCGAGTGTTTTAGAATAGATTGGAATTTGTCCTTGAGATGCTACTTCATCTGGAATTTGATGTAGATCTTTGGTCCTTGAGAAACTGATATAAATATGAGAGTGAACTTTGATTGTATTCATTTCTTCAATAATTCTATTCTTCTTTTCTATTATCATATTTTGTATTATTATTTAAAAATTAAACTGATGGTAGTAAAAACCTCGTCTTCTTTTCTCCTTCATTCATCTGAAACATTTTTATAAATAATGGTTTTCTTATTGGAAAAAAACTTGTTATCTCATGCTTAAAACTTTTAATAAATATAAGGTTAAAATTATATTCATTTATGTTAAAATTAAATGCATAAACCAAAAAAAGATACAAATACAACGTTAATGGTTGTTATTGCCGCTCTCAGCTGTTTCCATTTTAGAAAATTCTACTTCGGTTTCTTCTTCTTCATCATCAATTGGGACATCAGGGTATTCGGGATTGAAAAAGGGATTATTCAGATCGGGAAAAGTTGTATTGTTTCAAAAATTGTCTACTCAACTCACAAAACTATGTACAGTACCGTGCAGTAAGATATAGAATTTCCCCCTTTTCAGTGGAAAATGACCCACACTTTGAGAGCGTGTTACGGTATCATTAATTGTCCCACAAGGTAAAATATGTATGAACCATACAGAACAAAAGGAGAGCTTCATTTTTGTAGTTGACAACTTTTTTGTACGGACACTCCCTAGAAAGTTATAGACATTTTAGACAGACAACTCAAAAATCACTCTATCTTGCACTGAATTGTGACGATTTGGGAAAGAAATTACTTTGTCAATATGTAACTTGTTAGGGAGTGTCCGTATCAAAAAGTGATCTACTACAAAAATGAAATTCTAGGTTTGATCTGTTAAATCTTCAAAAATTCACGTTTGGCGACTATCAGTGATACCGTAACACTCTCTCAAAGTTGTTCAATCTCAATTGAAAACTGGTGAACCAGCAATAAAATTGAGGGTCTAGATGATATCTATCTAAAAAAGAGCTCTGACATCATGACCCAATATCAAAGGTATGAGATTTATGGGAAATTTTTCGAAAGCCTGCAGACTAAATTCTCTGTGTTCTATTACTTTTGATATTTTTCTCTGATCTTAAAATTACCACACCGTACTGTACATTAAAATGTGAGATTTATTTTTTGCATAGTTGATTCAGATACTGATGTGAAGATAAAATCTCCAAAAGTACTATCACTTTTTGACCGAATCCTTCTTATAAGTCATCATCGATAATATCTCCGAAAATGACAACATTCACTGGGAACATATCGGATATCTCATTCTCATTTTTTCCTTTGACTGTTTTGAAATAGACTCAGTTTTTGAAACATTCGACATATTTCAAAATGTTTTAAAAATAAATTTCTCAAAACGAATATTTGTCTTTCAAAATTTGGTTCGAATGACTTCTTGAATATAATTTTTGTTTTACTTCACTTTTTTGTTTTGTCGTCGTAAAGGGAGGAGATCCTTTTCGCTCTCTTAAATTTTATTGAGTTATTTCAGTTTCGACTTTTAAACTTCTCCTAATTGAAAATTTAAAAAATATATTTTCCTAATTTCAAACGTTTTCTAAATTTTTTGCAATTTCATATTTTCAGGGTGACTAAACCTAAGACCAACTACTGAATGATGATCGACACTGTGCCTTTATCTGATTTTTTGTGAATTGTAAGTTTTTATCTTATAAAATATGGTTTGGAAATATGATTTTCAGCTAGTTCTACTGTATAATCGGGATTGAAGAGGACCGTTCCCGGCTGGCCCACCCGGGCGGATCGGTAATTATTTTTCTACAGTAGCATCTTTTCTTAATTACGCTCATAACGCATTATCTTAGGAAAAGTCTCCGCATAGAACTCATAAACTTCAGATGTCATCTCCGAAAATGATTTTTTAACTTAGTGCTGACAACAATCAATCATACTGTCATATTGGTTGCGCTGCTATTTTCGCACATAAAAGATAACATCTCCGAAAACCGTGTCAGCCTTTTAACATGAACTCTCTCATAAAATCATAAAATATAATCTTCAAAACGATTTGTCACGTTTGCGCATAGAGGATAACATCTCCGAAAATTATTACCGTAACCAAAACTCTTATTAGAAAAGGAGGGTGGGTCTATGATTGTGGATCAAAGTATAAAAGTCTAGACACTTCTTAGATCAATACTCTAAAGTAGATAGGTCCGGGTTTCTTCTTTTACAAAATCTTTCACAAAATCTTTTATACTGCTATAAAAACATATATTCTAATAACTTTTCGCTATTTAAGAAATTGATATACGTCTGTCTCAAAGACTGAATAGAGTCACGTGGATGGAGCCAAATTTTGGATACCAACACTAAGTAGAGATGTCTTGAGGTCTGGAATTGCCTCAACATGAAAAAATTGGATTCATCTTACTTTACCGGGTATGTATTTTTCCTTTTTTTCCAATCTTCAATAATTTTTCTATTTCAGACATCATCTTGCTGGAACCGTGAAGCTTCCATTCAATGGAGGCTACTCGACCACTATAAGAAAGCATTCGGTGTGGACATACATCATCGTATGTCTCCTATTGTCATGAACCGTCGTCAACCCCATGCAATGGAATTCATTTGGTTTGAGATGGAATGCGGAGATACAACAATTGATGAAGAAGAAGAAAAAGAAACTGAAGTAAAATTCTCGAGAATGGAAACAGCTGAGAGCGACAATGATAATCATTAACGTTGCATTTTTCAAATATTTTTTGGTTTATGCATTTAATTGTTAACCCTCTGTTTTCTTGGTTAAATGAATAACTACTTTTGAAAAGATTTATTTATAACAGGAAGATAAAACATAAACTTTTTATGAAAAGGGATATTAAAAAAAGGAAAGTTAATATAAGAAGAAATGAGAGAGAATATAGGATAGTGGAAGTGGGAACTATTAAAAAAGAATAAAATTTTTTAGAAGGAGATCATAATTTGTTCCGCGCCGACATGTTGGGTATCTTATTAACCCAAGTTCTACCAATTCATCGGCACATACTTTACAGAGTGTGTGTCCGCATTCTGAAAATAATTTATTTTTATTTTTGAATTTCAGAAACTTATTTAATATAGTCCTATTCTACTCATAATAAATAAATAAAATTGCCAATTTTGAATTCTTACCTAATATTTTCGGAATGCGTTCTTCTGCATCAAAGTACTCAATACATATGCTACAATGTAGACGCCCTTGTTCTGCAGTCCTATGATCGTCATCCACACCATTCAATACCGCTCGTACTGAGCGAACTATTCCATTTAATAGCTCGTTGGCTGCGGTAAGCCGCACGATTTCTCGCCGGGCTCCTTCAAGTTCTTCCTGAGCCGATGAGAGTTGCTGAAATTGGTTATTATTAATTGTATGTTTACAGTTTTTTAAACAGAACATACCTCCCGAAGTCGGGTTTCCTCAATATTCAGTTCTTGTATTTTCCCGACGAGTCCAATAATATTGTGGAAATTCGTTTCTAAAAATGTAATAATCACCGTAGCAATTATTAATTTATCACTAATCACTTTTTCGGGAATATGAGCAATGCACTGTGAAATACTCTTGCGCGTTTCAGCCAGCGAAAATTTTTTGAAAATCTTTAGCCAACATTTTTTTTTCATAGTAATTGAAACTCACAATCAGATACAGAAATATAATTACAGTGCCGGCCGAAATGATTTCATATTTTGCCTTTCTCAGTTGAAGATGTCCAACTTTGAAAGGGTGTTACGGTATCACTGATTGTCGCACAAAGTGAATTTTTAATGGATCTTACAGATCAAATGTAGGACTTTATTTTTGTAGTTGGCCATATTTTTGTACGGACACTCCCTAGAGAATTATAGTCATTTTAAGCTAACAATTCAAAAATAGAACTTTTTGCACTAAAATTGGTCGATTTGAGGGATAAATTAGATTGTCTATACATAACTTACTAAGGAGTGACCGTGCAAAAAAGTTGTCAACTACAAAAATGGCCTTTCCTCATTTTTGTCACTCGGAATTGTCTCCTGAGGGGTTTTTTCAAGTCTATTGTATCTTTTTGTTTGTTTTTTCTTGACTGTATAAATTAAATTACCTGCAACAATAAGATGAAATTCAATTTTCTGTCATTCTGTATACTCGATCCTCGGGCTCCGGGACGTTTCGCCACCAGACATTTCGCCACCGTTTTTCGGAAAATTTTCAAAGCTGTATGGGGAAAAAACATATCACCTTAATTAGCATAATCAAGGTGTACTACTATTATGTTTTGTTCTTTATAAAGCTTTGAAAATTTCCCGATTTACGGGAGCTTTTTTGGGATTTTTTTAGCAAAGTTTGGAAAAAAATCATTTAACGATTACAAAGTATGGAATAAATCAATAAAATTACGAATTTAGATCAAAAGTAGCGATAAAGTACATGAATGCTGAAAAAATCGCAAAAAATTCTCCCGTAAATCTACACCAAACACAGGTCTTGCAGCGAATGGCCTAGAAAACTGCGAAGCTGGCCTAGAAAGGTCAAGCAAAAAATACCTCAAAACCAGGAGTTTTTTGCTTTTTTTGCTACTTTCTGAATAGCAAAAAATAAGCAAAAAACTATTTTTGCTACCCCAGAATAGGTCCATAACACTAAACTTTTCGTAAATTTGTAGCGATTGGAAATTTACAATCAGTATATTATTGTGCCACGTTCATTTTTCCTAGTTGCTCACTGTGAGACGGAATGTGGTGAGCGCTCTTCCCAGGAGAGAATACTATCACAGTGTCCTTTGTCCTGTCTCTTTCTCCTTTTCCTCGTATTCTATTTCTTAATTGAGAAGATTTATTACACTTGGCACAGCGGGGTGCAAACAGCGCGTAGGTCGACCGAGAGACATTTCCTCTTCATATTCTCATTATTTTGTACACAGTTGCTCTCCTTCGTATTTCGGCAACAGTGAAAAATTGTTTTCTCTTATTTTAACCAATGTTTTTCCGTTAACTCGTTCATCTCTCACAGATATCAATATTTATTTATCCTAATTAATTCATTTTTTCAGGGTAACTAAACCTAAGACTAACTACTGAATGATGGTCGACAATATGCATTTATCTGATTTTTTTTGAATTGTGAGTTATTATCTTTTCTAAAAACATGGTCAACAAATATGATTTCAGCTAGTTCTACTGCATAATCGATAAGCGAGATGGCGAGGAATATGGTTTTTCATGTTTAAAAGTGAGTCCTGCAGTATTTTTTCAATAGTGTTCATCTCGAATCGCATTATCTTAACGAAAACAACTCGTAAACTTTGGATTTCATCACCAATAACTTTTTCGAGAATATTCCAGAAATTTGTCAAGAAAACTTAAATCATAATGTCTCATTGTCGCTGCATCATTGGGTAAAACGAACTTCGGCCGTTTTTAGTTTAAATTGTCCAACTTTGAGAGGATTTCATAGTGATTCTGATTGTCACACCCAGAAGGTTTTTAACAAATCATGCAGATTAAAAGTAGCACTTATTATTGTGATTGACAACTTTTTTGTATAGGCCAGCCCTATAAAGTTATGGTCATTTTAAGGAGACAGCTCAATAATCATTCTATTTTGCACTAAAATGGGACGATTTGAGGGAAAAATTACTTTGTCGATATGTAACTTGCTAGGGAGTGTCCGTACAAAAAAGTTGTCAACTACAAAAGTAAAGCTCTATCTTTGATCTGAGTGGTTTGTACACAATTTACTTTGTGGGACAATCAGTGATACCGTAACACTTTCTCAAAGTTGGTAATTTTTATCTTAAAAATGCCAAAGTTAGTATCTTTTTGTCTAGTACTGTACGTTTGCGCATAGAAGATAACATCACCGATAATTATATTTCTGTATCTGAGTTCTAATTAGAAAAGGGGAGAGAAGTCGGTTACATCAGCACTAGATTGTTCAAATTTTCAAAAAAAAAGACTAGTGATAACTGATAAGGTGATAGCTGATTTCGTATAAGAGATATGATTCCAAGTCTATAACTAGTAGTGGTAGCGGGATTTCAAAACTAGTAAAATCGGTTTTTGCCTAACTTGACTCCAGTTTCTACTTTTGTTTAAAACTTTATCTTCTATACTTAAAATTTTCAGAAACGATGGAACACTTTGTCAAAAATATGACGCGCTCTGCAACGTCTTATTAAATGAAGACCGCTACAACTGGGAGGCAATGGTAGAGTTGAAAGATCCATCATTTGATTCAGATCTACCACGGATCTATTACAAGATATATTTACAACTTGAAAAAAATTATATATGTCTCATTTTTCCAGGAATTTGACTCGAACATTTTGGGATCGTTTCAAATCAAAATAACTGATTCATTGATCGAAGGACAGGATATTATTTGAAGTTTCCCTAGGACATACAAGGACTTCATTAATGTCGATACGGAGAACTCTTTCAAAGTTCAACTTGGCTCTGCTCACATTCTGTGATGTTCCCATTCGCACCGTATTATTGTGGAGAGTACACAAAATGTCGTCCACTGAATTGAAGGAGGTCAAAAATGTGGTGAACGAAGTAAGACGTACAAGAAGATTCGCTTCGTTTGGGCCGGAAAAGTTCTTCAAACCTGTCCGGGACGTCCAATACAGAAGACGAGACGGATCCATGATTTCATTGAAAGACGCAGTTTTTGAAAATGTCGGACTCCATTTCGACAAAAAAGAAACCATGAGCGATTGGACGAAAAAAGAAGAAAAATTAATTTCAATGAAACATTTTAAATTATATTTATAAATAAAAAATTATTATTTAGCACATACCGTGTTTTTTTGTTTTAAGCCAGAATAAACTCAGAATATAGAATCAGATCTGAACGAACACTAAGAAAATCACAAATTGAGATAAAATGATTTAAAATTATTAATTACGTGACATAGATTAAAAAACAACTAGAGAAATTTTTTCTAAGTTGGTTTTTAAACAATTTTCAGGTTACACTTCTTCTTTTTCAGAATTCTACACAAGATTTCAACAGCTCACTAGTCCTTGGGAAGCTTATAGGCGTAACCCTGGCCATCAACACTCTTTTCCTTTGCCATTGATACGACAAAACGGCAAAGACTGAAATTGAGGTGTATCGTAATGTTGTAAATGTAAATATCTGACAAGGGAAGGACTAGGAGTGTCCTCTTTCAAACAACTCAAGAATTTGGACCCTGGTACTTTCGAGTCTGTAGATTCCGAATCTAAAATAAAATTCTGCTAAATGTCTCTTTGAACCGAGTTACAAGCCGTCAAACTTTTCCTACGGTTAAGTGTTTTTAAGATTCGGAATCTACAGACTCAAAAGTATCAGGGTCCAAGTCCAAGAGTCGTTTGAAACAGGACACTTCGAGTGCTTCCCTTGTGAATTTCAATAGACTGTTTTGTATTTAAGCTGTTCAAAACATTGTTTTCGGTCATTATGACATGTTTGTTTGTTTCCTTTGTCCGCAAATGGTAAAGTGTTTGATACTTTCCACGAGTGGGAGTTTTACTGAGAACTCCGCAATTTTTGTCTATTCAATATCGTTTCTTCACTGAGCCTTTGTCTTATTTTTAAGCAATCAAATAGATATTTCTGCATTTTCAACAAGCTCTGCATATCTTATCTCCAATTGTTCGCTCTCGTTGCAGACTCTTCAGGTTCAATCAAAAGTAAAATAAATCATTAAAGTTTAAGAGAGAGAAAAATGTTCAAACATTTCAAAATAATTCAAATGTACCAAAAAGGAAGTCAATATCAAAACAGTCTAAGGTAAAAATTTAGATTAAAGGAGGTAAGAACGCAAAAAAAATTGTGATCGAAATTGTGATTGAGAGGCACCCACATTTATGACAGCCTCGAGTGGGCGGCCGCGTTCTCGGCCGTGTAGCTCAGCCGGTTGGAGTTTTGTACCCATGCACGTTCGGTCATGATTTTGGAACCCCCAGTTCAATCAATTCCCGAATTTTGAGGCCAAACTTTTTTTTTGAGTTCTCACCTCCTTTAAGATAAATTCTCAGAGGCCAGATCTCTATGCATCCGCACTCTATTGTTAACTGCGTCTGCTGAATTTCATCGACTGTCCACATTCCGGAGCTCACAGAGTAGTGAATCTTACTGTAAATGCAGTAAAAAGAAGCAGCATCCATAGCTGAGTCTCGGTAGACACACATTTTTGATGCGCATTCTCTTTCTTCTAGCCCAGAATCATCAATAGTCCTGAGGATGATGTTTTGATAAGATTCCTTGACACATTCCATTGAAGTTATGTGTAGATCACAACCTTTAACAAGCTTCTCAGATTTCTATAGTTCTTCTTTGCTTTCTCTTTTCAGTTTCTGAGAAGATTTGGGTAGAGGGGTCGGTTCAGCAGCGTCTTGGCTGTCGGCTAACTGTTTAATGATGTTGAAACCATATGTTTGAGCTAAGCCCATAACAATATGGAGACTGGAGGGAACAATTCTTGATAGGGGGACTAGTTTAAATTTGAATGATGACCTTCTTTCACGCTTTTTCTTGACGTGCCACTTTTCAAACTGTCGAGAAAACAGCCAGTTTCAGTGCGAAGCATGTATCTCTCTCCTAGAGATTTTTTGCCGTCCCGGACTGTATCAATAGAGGCAACTGCACGTTGCAAATGCTCCTTGATGTACTATCATTTTATAGATAAACTTCATGTCCCACAAGAAATCGCTGAACTGGAATTTTGACCAATTCGTCTCCAATATTCACTTCAACATCAATTACTTCATTCAGCTGCTCAACTACAGGACCCATGAATTCCATCACTTTCTCTGCAGATTCATCATCATTGTTGATCCCAAGAGGAAGACGATTGTTGG
The DNA here is from genome assembly GCA_002259235.3 of Caenorhabditis latens. Classification (NCBI taxonomy): domain Eukaryota; kingdom Metazoa; phylum Nematoda; class Chromadorea; order Rhabditida; family Rhabditidae; genus Caenorhabditis; species Caenorhabditis latens. The sequence continues at coordinate 12,762,158 of CM056092.1, read as the reverse complement.
CACTGTTTGGAGTTGATGTATTCTGAGGGAAGAGGTCAACATTTTCAGATCCAAAAAGTTTCAGGACAAATTCTCTCACTCGTTCAAACCTCACTTTGTTTGTTTCCTTTGTCCGCAAATGGTAAAGTGTTTGATACTTTCCACGAGTGGGAGTTTTACTGAGAACTCCGCAATTTTTGTCTATTCAATATCGTTTCTTCACGGAGCCTTTGTCTTATTTTTAAGCAATCAAATAGATATTTCTGCATTTTCAACAAGCTCTGCATATCTTATCTCCAATTGTTCGCTCTCGTTGCAGACTCTTCAGGTTCAATTCTCATACGATCACAGTGATGAATTTGAAGAAGCTCTTGTGTCTTTCTTTTAAAACTTCACGAGAGTGGCAAGGTCTTCCATTGTTACTGAAAATTTAAAATATTGGTGACAAATGTAAAACATAAATAGAAACTGGAGTCGAGTTCGGCAAAAACTTACTAGTTTTGATTTTACTAGTTTTGAAATCCCGCTACCACTACTAGTTATACATACACTTGGAATCATATCTCTTATCCGTTCTAAATGTTTCTGTAATTAAAAAAAAATCATTTTAAAACTTACTAGAGTTTAGTTAGCTAGAGATCAGAAAATCAACCAACTGTTCGAAAAATTATTCATATTCAGTATTTTAGCATATTTAATGAATTCACCACAAAATAATTAGCATCTAATCTCGAACACTTTTCCATTTTTCAATTCATTCAGTACTGTGTACCTCAGGCAATGAAGCCGTTTCTTCTCTTCCTCTTATCAGTTTTCAACATTTCCAATGCGTGTTTGGTGATTCAATACTCTGTTCCACGTTAGTTTATCTCTTCAAAAAAACACATATTTTTTTCTGTTCGAATTTCCAGCAGCCTGCGCTTGCAAAGCTCAGAAACTGGACAGTTCTAATATTTTTAAAAACGTCCAAGAAGAGAACAGATATTTTTTCAATGTGACAGTGAGTATTATCAAGGTAAGACGCTAAATTTTTAGAGGAAAAGTTTTTTATCCACGGGAAATGACAATTATTTCGCTTGAACATAAATCTTCTAGCCCATTTTAAGGCGCCAGAACTGAAAATCGATGATTGTTCGGTGTTAATGTATTGCGAAGAAGACTACAAGTTGTTTGTATTTGATACAGACAAGGAAGAATTCGTGAGTGATCTGACATGTGAGTCAGGAGTTATCTAAACTTTTAATTATCTACAGTTCGGTGAATACCCCGCAGAAGGGTTCTGCAACCCTTATCCACCTCAGAAATGGCAAGTCAATACTAATGATGGGGAGCTTAAGCAGTTCAGCCAACTCAATGGCGTATGTGTTAAGAAAAGTGAGCGTAAAACCAGAAAATCATGAACTTAAAAATTACTTACTATACAAAATTTCAGCAAAATGTCCCTGTACACACGTCGAACTTGACAATTCGAATGGAGCAGACTATCTTGGAAACAACAATTATTACCAGAACACTTTGAAATACTACAGATTTAGTCAATCCAATATCACAGTAGGAGCAGACGGGTGTCAAAAGACACGTTTTTGTTCGGATGGGCTCACGCGTCTAACATTTACCAATTGGAACCCAGATAGCATGCCAGCCGAAGTGAGTTCCATTCTCATAAAGCTTTGGAAATCGCGTCTTTGTATGTATCTTCTCAGTCTGTGATAGTTTCACTGTACTCCGCCAAAAACAGGAAAACTGAACGAAAATGGACTAGGACCGTCCGTTAGAGTGCTAGCGTAGACCTATGTTTACTGATTGCGCTAATTTCGAATGAGTAATTGGTTTCTCTAATTTGAGGTTGTGGGGATCGATTATCAAGAGTCCGTATGCATTCCTCACAAAGAAATGAAATATCGTCCGTGGGAAATGAATTATTGGCGACCAACCGTGGTACAACGCACTTACACATGGTTTGTCGCTGCGGTTTGCGTCGACTTTTGTTAGTTTGGAATCGGATCTAGTTTTTTAAATTAAAGTTTTTTCAGCTCAAAAACTGGATACCGTCTGAAATTACTGTTCCAGCTGGTGTTGTTGAAATATGATGTAATAAAGAATTTTACTAATTTTTTGTTTGAAATTTGAGGTTGATGTTCTTAGCTCTGCGAAATCAGAACTGACTAAAAATGCTGGAAAATGACTGAAGCTGCTTATCGAGCGTTTAGCAAATTTTAAAATTTAGTGCCACGTGTAGCGAGGCTGCAACTTAGAACTCGGGTAGATGAAAAGTAGAGTCGAGCGTTTAGTTGATGAACTTCATTCTTATTGTGGCGTCGGTAGAGCGCTGTTTCATAATTCAAAATTGCACCTTCCAGCTTAAAATGTCTAACCCAGGTTTCTAGATAGAAAGTGTTTCCAACCTGAGAAAAAAATACTCAACTTTGAGATCCATTGTTCAGTGATGATTAAGAATACAAGTTTATTGAGTGATAAAAAAGTAAGTGTAATGAATGGGAAAATAAATCAAATGAAAATGAATCAGAAGTATTTGGGGGATTGACAACAGTTGGAGGAGTGAGCTGGAGGGACTTACAATTTGATACAAGCAGGAAAAGATAATTGTAATAGAACACATGCACAAGTGAACGGGAGAACGGATGTTATTTTAGTATCTACACCAAATATATTGGATTCAATTCGTACAGAGTTAGTATCGATACCGATTCAGTACTTTTGAATGAATTTTGGTTTAAAATTTTGAAATTTCAACCTTCTTGATGGAGATCACCAAACAATAATTGATAACATTTGAAGATAATATGGTGGATGCTCTTTAACAGGCTCTTCCTCTTTTTCCGGCTCTTCAACCTTGTTCTCTCTTGCATTTGAGTCAATATTATCCTCCATCTCATTAACATCTTCATACTTTTGAATCCATCTCACTGGAACTGTCGAGTGTTCACTGTTTCTTTTATACTTGTGCCACTGCAGTGTTGCTGTTCTACCGTCACTCAGTTGAATGTCATAGCCACCAAATATCCAATTAGAATATGTTGTTCCCCAAAGTTGTGTTCTGAAAATGCATATACTTATGGACCTATTCACAGGGTAGCAAAAAAAGTAAAAAACTATTTTTTACTACTAGCAAAAATTGTTTTTTGCCTTTTTTGCTACCTTGACCTTGTGAATAGGCCCATTATAGAACTCGTCAAGATCAATATTTTGAAACAATTTTCAACTAATAAGCTTGTGAAAACGACGAGTTTAAAGACAGTTACAAAACGGCTCTGCTGAGATTTGCAAAACTTACTCAAAATATCTCTTCGTGGTTCTTGGATCTCGTTTGACAACTGGAATCCCTTCTATAACAGTTCGTAAATTGATTGTCTTTTTCACTCTAAAATAGGCCAACTGCAATCTCGAATTTGTGCGTCCAGATGTCCAACTTTTCAAAAACAGGTTCAAATACTCATTGGTCAATGCACTACTTCGAATGTCCATTTCTACAGTATTGAGCATAGTTAGTAGATTTCCATCACTCAAACAGATAGTGTTCAAACACTTGTATAACTGAATGGGAGATGAGTCCGATATGGTTTCGCGAATGTAGGTCGTCATATTACGTCTAGCACCTAATTCTAAGACATCGATTGGTTTTTTGTTAGACTGCAATAAATAATCGATTTGCGTCGTGTTTTCGCAATCATAATGTATCTGTGAGATAGACTTTTGCTCCAGATCATTGATATAATTGAATATTAAATCCATATCGCCTTCTCCCAATTTTGTATCGATGTGTATTGCCTCAAGAGAGGCGTTGAATATATCCAATAGATACTTTAAAACTTCCAGAAACCTTTCGATCACATTTTCAGTCGAAAAACGGAAATGACTGAAGCCATTGTTGAGAGCAAAACAGTGGGCTTTATACGGTTGAAGCTGAAAGTCAAGTCTAATCCAAAGTTCTGGAGCAAAAAATATTGTTGCACTTATCGATTTTTTAGCGAGAGACTTCGTGAGATATTTGGTGCGTTTTGAGATTAACGAGAAATCAAAGCTGAAAAAAAAGCAAAATTATTATTTAGAAAATGAATTAACTCACATCTCATCATGATTCCAGTAACTCAGAACATTTTTGAATGCTAATAAGGGTAGATTCAGGAGCCGAAATGTCATCGATTCTGGAGGAATGTAGTGTAGAAAACTGCGGTTACTCAGAATGGCACTCAAGGAAGATAAGGTCGGCAAAAACTCATTGACTACACCTCTCATTGACTACATTATCTCATTGACTACACATTCTCAATGACTACAGAGTCTCATTGACTTCATTTTTCTCAATGACTACACTTTTCTCATTGACTACACCACTCATTGACTACAAAATTCGAGGGATTCTCTCATTGACTACATCTACAAAAAGAACGCGATATTCGCAATTTTTTAAGTTTAAGTTATTCATCTTTGAGTATTTACCCAATCTGTGTGATTTTTGTGGGAGACCACTATTCACCATTCTCTTAGGCTTAGGTTTCTTAGAAATTCGGAAAAAAAATTTGACAGAAACGGTAATTAATCGTTTTTCGTTTTTGTCAATTCTTTTCCGAATTTCTAAGAAACCTAAGCCTAAGAGAATGGTAAAAACTCGTTCCTATTTTGGTCTTTTTTTGGTCCTGTTTGGAAGATAAGGCTTCTGAGATATGTTATAAATTCAGATGGTCTAGTGGAGTGTCTTTGAAAGATATGTAGTCAATGAGAGAATTCCTCAAGTTTTGTAATCAATAAGTGGTGTAGTCAATGAGAAAAGTGTAGTCATTGAGAAAAATGAAGTCAATGAGACTTTGTAGTCATTGAGAATGTGTAGTCAATGAGATAATGTAGTCAATGAGAGGTGTAGTCAATGAGTTTTTGCCGATAAGGTCAGCAAACAGAGATTACTCTGTGATTCTCATATGTAGTGTAAACAGCTGACCGCTCATCGGTCCTTGCTGGACAGATTGGCCCTCGTCGACTGTGTAAACACATACCAGAATTTCGCCGCATATTCATGTTGAGGAGATTCATAGGGTTGATGAACACAAACTAGCTCAATGAGTGAGAGAGACAGTAACATAGAAAACATGGCACAATTTAATACAAACGATATATTATTATACAACCAAAGGTCGCGCACCTTGGCTTGATAGTTCTAGGATCCGGTGAAATAGGTGTTGTTGTTGGGATGAGGTCATCTTGATGATGTAGAACTTCCGGTAGGCGAATAACTTCTGTTGGTCGATCGGTGGATGCCAGAAATTGCGAAAACGAACACTGAAGGCCGAGACAACGGAAAGAGGGCGGGGCTTATTTTGAGCTCGGGAACTCAGGTCCACAAACACTGAATGTCAAGAAAGTGTGTTTTGAAAATATTTCATTCCAACTGCAGAATCTCGAAAGCGAGCAATGATAGTTTTTCATTCCAATGAACATCGAGATATCGGCACTCAAAATTTCAGTACTTTCTAGATTTTCTTCAAAAACGAAACAATTTAAACTGACACGTAATATATAAAATTCAGATCGAGAGGTATATCGCTTCCACATCATGATAGTACTGGACAATATGAATAAATGGTGGAAGCGTTTTCAGTAATCTATCATGACTCAGGCAAATCGATATTAATGTAGCTAGAAACCCCGATAATCTAGCTTTACTTAGGTTCGCTTCAATGTTGGCAGAGCGAGACACTGACGCCATGGCAAGCTAGTCTAGGTTTTTGCGCTAGATTAACTTCAATATCTAGCTAGATTGATATCGACTCTTCCATTCTTTACAGTCTATCTAGATTAACGATATACTGATGGCACACATTTCTAGATTGATATTCACTTGCAATAGTTCTGTATTATAGCTCGTCGGTTTGCCTGAGGAACCTCGAAATCTTGGCGCTAACTTGACTCAAAAATTCTGATTTTTGGTTATTTCAATGAATGCATTCGGTTTAAAACAGTTTTCGAACGGAAATTGAGTGAAAACATTGACAATTTGTTTCAAAAACTTGATAATTAGTGGCGGAACTCAATATTGGTGGTTTCCCTTATAATTACAGATTAAAAAATAAAAATCGATTAGAATTGAAATTTTGGTTCGAAAACTGGATTTTTGAGATTTATACTGTGAAAATTGCTCAAAAAACGGAGGCTCCGCCTTTTTTTCTATTTTAAGCGTAAAATTTTAACTTTCACTAATTTTTACACATGTAATCGATACAGTTGTCAGCGCCACTCCAATCGATCAGGTTTTCAACAAATGGCGACCGCTTAAAATCCATCGAAAGTATTTAAAATTCGTTGAGAAAATAAAGGAAGACGAAAAAATTAATTATCATCCATTTGACAAGCGATTTTTGAAGTTTCGAGCATCCCAATTCGTCCAATTTGACGGAATTATAGTAGTAAATATCAAAGAGACCGAAATAGCACATATATGGGGCGAAAAGCATGTAGCTATTCATATTTGTGGTGGAATTGTTTTAAAAAAGAGAAAAATATGTGTGATGCAATCGTGATCTGTTGAACAAAAGCGAGAGAGTGGGATTAAATACATAAAAATGGGGAGACGCAGAGAATGTAATGGAGGAAATTTGAGTTACATAGTCAGTTTTAGTGAATTTTACCAATTTTTTGTATCGAAAATGCGATAAGACTTGTTTTCAAACGTAAAAATCGACTTTTAATATAAAACGGAGGAAATTCCAAACAAAATCACACTAATAACACTTTCAACACGGACAAAATCGATTTCTGTGAGCGGGGCGAGGACAAAACTCGCCGAAAGAAACTTTTGCATAAGATAAGGGTCTTCCGGTTTCGGTTTTGTGAAAGAAAGTTTGAAAAAGTGAAAAACTATCGCTTTTCCAAATAAATTGAACATATTTATGTATTGAACTAGGGTAGATCCGCGGTATTGACGATATCCGCCTCGCAAGAATTTTCTGAATGTATTGAATGGTCCGACGACGAAGCAGATGACGTGGAGAATCATTAGAATAACTGTGAGCGTCGGGGAATTCTGGAAAAGAAATATTTAAAACAATTTTACCGAAAAAAAATATTTTTTCTCGAAATTTTCGAAATTTTACTCACTTTCACACACGGAATCCACACAGTTGTCAAAGCGATTCCAGCCGATCCATATTTCAGTAATGTCGTTTCATTTATGAACCATCGGAGAGGTAATCCGATAAAAAAGTAGGCGATAATCAGAATATTCTTCAAAATCCACTTGATAAGCCATTTCTGAGCCTCCGAGCTCTCCAAATCATCCAATTTTGAGTCGGTTTTGTAGTAAATATCATATAGTCCAAAGTAGAATGAATACGGAATGAAAAGTGTGGCGAGAGCCATTTTTACCGGGAAAGTTTAAGAAAAATGAGGAAAACGCGAAAAAACGTGTGAAATGCAAACGCGCTCTGTTGAACAGCAGCGAGAGAGCGGCCCACAATAGGAGAAATCTGAGAGACACAGAGAATGTGAATGGAGGGAATTTGAGTTACATAGTCAGTTTTAGTGAATTTTACCAATTTTTTGTATCGAAAATGCGATAAGACTTGTTTTCAAATGTAGCAAAACGATTTTTAATATAAAATGGAGGAAATTGCAAACAAAATCACACTAATAACACTTTCAACACGGACAAAATCGATTTCTGTGAGCGGGGCGAGGACAAAACTCACAGAAAAAAACTTTTGCATAAGATAAGGGTCTTCCGGTTTCGGTTTTGTGAAAGAAAGTTTGAAAAAGTGAAAAACTATCGCTTTTCCAAATAAATTGAACATATTTATGTATTGAACTAGGGTAGATCCGCGGTATTGACGATATCCGCCTCGCAAGAATTTTCTGAATGTATTGAATGGTCCGACGACGAAGCAGATGATGTGGAGAATCATTAGAATAACTGTGAGCGTCGGGGAATTCTGGAAAAGAAATATTTAAAACAATTTTACCGAAAAAAAAACAGTTTTTTCTCGAAAATTTCGAAATTTTACTCACTTTTACACAGGGAATCCACACAGTTGTCAAAGCGATTCCAGCCGATCCATATTTCAGTAATGTCGTTTCATTTATAAACCATCGGAGCGGTAATCCGGGAAAAAAGTAGGTGATAATCAGAATATTCTTTAAAATCCACTTGATAAGCCATTTCTGAGCCTCCGAGCTCTCCAAATCATCCAATTTTGAGTCGGTTCTGTAGTAAATATCATAGTCCAAAGTAGAATGAATACGGAATGAAAAGTGTGGCGAGAGCCATTTTTATCTGGAAATTTTAAGGAAAATGAGAAAAACGCGAAAAAACGTGTGAAATGCAAGCGCGCCCTGTTGAACAGCGGGCGAAGGACTCGAAAACTATTGAGAAAGTTGCTGAAAATAAGCGAAAACCGGCTGAAAATGCCAAAATTTGACAAAAAACGCCCTGAAAATATCGAAATTTGGCTGGAAATACACAAAAATCAAATTTTCAAAAATAATAATTTTATTTCAAAGTTTATTGCATTGGTTAGTAGTCAGGTTAGGGTTCTCTCTCTCTTTTTCTCTCTCTGCTAATAAAAAGCTATTGAAACAATACAAATCAATTAAGTTTTAGTGCATCAAACATTTCACGAAGAATCCGGACGGAGTACGGCTCCATCGGTGGCTCGTCCTCTTGGCGGATCGTCGGAAGCAGGAGCAAGAGAACTGGCGGCCTGACCCGACGAATCCAATGGCCTTCTTGCTCCTCTTCCTCCTCCTGCCACCATGGAACCCGTCGCTCCTCCTCGACGACTTGTTCCACCTCCTCGGCCACCATCACCTCCTCCTCGGCCACCACCACCTCCACCGCATCCACCTCCTCAATCGCCTCCTCCACCTCCTCGGCCGCAGCTCGCTCCTTTGCTTCTGCCAATTCCCTTCTTGCTTCCGCCCGGTTGAAGCCGTGGGCTTCTCTCGAATGCCTCACGAAGCTGGAGTCGTGCCTGAAATTTAATAATTTAAATTCAAATCAAGAATAGATTATTCAGCTACTTACACTGAAGCGAAGATGCAGCCGGGAATGTCGCAGAGCAGACGAGGAGCTGGTTGGTGGACCAGTCTCTCGTGCCGCAATAACTCTGAAAGTTGATAACTTTGTTCGCAAAATGTGATTTTCAATTCTTACCAGCCGGACGCACGAATCTCCAGCCGCATTCTCCGCATTGATGTCTCCGAAAGGCATCCATCTTTCCGTAGTATGGGGAACTGAATCAATATTTTAGAAAAAATCCACGAAGAGATGATGAATACACGAAAAATAAATGTGAATGAATACACGTAAAATAGGCTAAGGGGTCACGTTACGGTAGGCGAACGTGAAAAACGAATATTTTTGTTGCATTTTTTTACGAAGTTCACGGATTCTTTTTTCACTTAAAAATAATTTCGTCTTGTCTCTCGAATTGTGTTGCGGGAAAGCAGACTAGAACAGAAGATATGTACTATCCGCCCTCTTTTTCAAGGAGGCGGAGCCTAGTTAGCCCCGCCCCTTGTGTATTATATTTATGCCTAAATACCTTTTGTAAACGTGGATTGACAAAATAATAAGTGATATACTTAGCTTTGTAACAGTCCTTCGATAGCGCTCCCTCCAAAGGGAATCCCCATTAACCACGACGAATCGAGCACTTTCCTGAAAGAGTGCGGTATTCTTGTCTGACATGGATCCACGTTGTGACGAATGTATCTTCACTGATAAGAAGAGTTCCGCTGAGAAATTCTTCCTTGTACCCTTTCTCGACCAACAAACTCTTGAAATCGGACAGTTTCGGGTTGTTCATGATGATTGCCTGCAATTTTTCAGTTTTTCATAATTTTTTGGTCTAACCGAGAGACGGTCGGGAACGTTTGTTAAATGGAAAATGTGAATCAAGACGAACCTGATAAAGCGGAATCAGCTGTTTGGGCAGTGGTTCGAGGATGAGATTTCCACGTGGTTTGACAGCTGCTTCGTTCGCTTTTCTTGCGTTTTCTGCATTTTCGACACTTTCGTCGTTTGTTTTGATCCTGAAAATAAGAAATCGGATTAATTTTTTGTCGAAATCTGGAAAATTAGACAGAAGTCCAGTTGAAATCTGGGAAATCACACATTTTCAGACCGGCTTTGTCAATGAAAATATGAAATGTTTCCAGATAAAAGTGGTCGAAATTTGAAAAACGAAAATTTTCTGAAAATCAACATTCCACTTTTCAGAATCACCCAGATTCTAAATCTTTACAAACACGGCGGCGGTAAAATGCACACTTTCCAATATTCGAAAATTTTAAACACACGCTGAAGTTGGGAACCAAGCGCACGGTTTACATGGCTGGGAATAAGAGGGGACTTGACAGAAAGAACGGTCAGACTGACTGAAAGAAGAGAGAATTCTCTCCGAGATTAGATCTCGTTGTTAAAAAGAAGCCAGGCTCCGTCGGTTCTGGACCGACAGAAAATGTGGGGTTATTTGTCATCATTGACGATTGTTGCAGGGCATGAATCGATAGGTCGTCAGCGACAGATAGCTTCAGTTGTGGTGGAGGAGACGGATGGACTTGAGAGAACTGCATTGATAAGACGGCAACTGAGTGAAGGTGAGATTTCAGAATTGAATTTTTGGGAAGAAAAGCTGGTGAGCGGCATGATAAGAGACATGGAAGATAAATTTGAGCCACAGTGGTTCTTAGTCACCGACGCATCTGCAGATGAACTGAGCACAGTGTTGAGAGACGGAAGTGGACAAACAGTGATGAGAATGTCCGAGCTGAGGGGAACAGGTTTAAAGAATGAGTCGAGCGCATTGAGAGAGTTGAGAGCAGTGCAAATGGCAGTCGAAAGAATGACGTCTAGGAAAAGAGGAGCAGTTTTGATACACACGGACAGTCAGGCGGCAATCGTCATTTTAAGAAAAGGGTCAATGCAAAGGACGCGTATTTGGTTTGCAGACGAACAGAACGCGAAAACAGAGAATTTCTTTTCCAGGCACCCGGAACCAGGAAATTCTGACGCTCAAGCGTTAGTAAATGAGCAGGGAGTGTTGATCCCGAAGATTACTAACCCGAGAGGATTCAAATCTGCTGAAGTAAACCACAGCCCGTTCATTATAGACTACTACATCCTCTGATCGATGAGTCTATCCGGTTCCGACACAGATAAGAATGGTGGGGGAAGTCAATAATACAAAAATATCCGTTTTTTGAGAATTTCAGTTATAAAATATCGTAGAAACAAACCCCTTTTTTGGGAATTTCAATTAAATTTTGTTGATTACTAACCCGGGAGGATTCAAATCCGCGTCTGCTGAAGTAAACCTCAGCCCGTATGTTATAGACTACTACATCCTCTGATCGATGAGTCTATCCGGTTCCGACACAGATAAGAATGGTGGGGGAAGTCAATAATACAAAATTATCCCTTTTTTGAGAATTTCAGTTATAAAATATCGTAGAAACAAACCCCTTTTTTGGGAATTTCAATTAAAATGTTGTTGATTACTAACCCGGGAGGATTCAAATCCGCGTCTGCTGAAGTAAACCTCAGCCCGTATGTTATAGACTACTACATCCTCTGATCGATGAGTCTATCCGGTTCCGACACAGATAAGAATGGTGGGGGAAGTCAATAATACAAAATTATCCCTTTTTTGAGAATTTCAGTTATAAAATATCGTAGAAACAAACCCCTTTTTGGGAATTTCAATTAAAATGTTGTTGATTACTAACCCGGGAGGATTCAAATCCGCGTCTGCTGAAGTAAACCTCAGCCCGTATGTTATAGACTACTACATCCTCTGATCGATGAGTCTATCCGGTTCCGACACAGATAAGAATGGTGGGGGAAGTCAATAATACAAAAATATCCCTTTTTTGAGAATTTCAGTTATAAAATATCATAGCAACAATCCCGTTTTTTGGGAATTTCAAAAAACATTTTGTTGATTACTAACCCGGGAGGATTCAAATCCGCGTCTGCTGAAGTAAACCTCAGCCCGTATGTTATAGACTACTACATCCTCTGATCGATGAGTCTATCCGGTTCCGACACAGATAAGAATGGTGGGGGAAGTCACTATCATAGAACGTTTTTTTCTGTTTTAAATACCTTTACCAGCTTTCGAGTGTCCCGTTGCGTTGATCTCTCCTCGTCGGGGCAGTCGTCGATCCGTGTTTGCCACTGGAGTCTTCCATCTGCACACGTGAAGGCCTATCGGCACGCGGTTGCTGAAAGAAGTAGTTTAATTAAAAGTAAATAATATAACGTGTTGTGAGAAACTGTAAGCAACAGAATAAAACAGAGAGAAGTTAGCAGGAGATGGTATGTATGTGAAGATCAATAAATGAAGTGGTACATTTGATCTACCGCATTAGGAATTAAAAATAGGAAAAAAATAGGGAAAATGGTGGAGTTGTGTTTGACTAGTCTCGTATGAAGAGATAACTTGAGAAAAAGAAATTAAACGGAATATAAGGAACATAGGTAGATCAAAACGAATTAAAAACTGAGAGCCCAAAAAGAGAGGACTGCTCAGTGCGCGAGTGAAAGAGACAACTGACTGTATTCCATCAGTCTCCCCTCATAAAGACTGGGGGCGTGGCCTATTTGTCATCGTCTATTAGATTTCCCAGGAAGATAAGTGACAGGTGGGAGTGTTTATGACCGAGGACAACAATAAGAACACTGGCCGATGTCTTCACACTTCTAATTATTGATCTCTGCGGTCACACCTTGTTTTGATAAGGTTCCAAGTTGTGAGGATGACTTATATGTTTTTTGAAATCTCCCTGGATCTCTTCACAAAGACTGAGCTCTTGGTGACTGAACTCGTCTTGATACTCGCGATGTGTCTAGAATCGACATCTACTTTCATCTACTAACACTATCGATACAAATTTCATTTCAGAAACATGAAAATACCCCGTTTTTTTGGGAACTTTGATTTCATTTATTTTTACCCCGGGAGGATTCAAACCCGCGTCTACTGGAGTAACTCCCAGCCCGGATAAGTATAGACTTTTACAGCGCCATGCTCGATCAGTCTAACCGGAACCGACACAGATAAGAATGGTTGGGGAAGTCAATATCATCGAAAATTACCCGTTTTTGTCAGTTTTGAATACAATTTCATTGAAAATATCCCATTTTTGGGAGTTTCGAATATAATTACTTTTATTTCTAACCCGGGAGGATTCAAACCCGCGTCTACTGGAGTAATCCCCAGCCCGGATAAGTATAGACTATTACAGCGCCATGCTCGATCAGTCTAACCGGAACCGACACAGATAAGAATGGTGGGGGAAGTCAAACTTACCAATTTTTGAGTCTCTCTTGTGTTACTGGCAACTCTCCTCGTTGGGGCATTCATCTTTGTCACTGCAGTCTTCCATCTTTCATGCGCAGGTTGTGTTTATATCGGCTTCAAGGAGATGGTGGCACGCGTGGCTGAAAGAAATAGTTGAACTAAACGTGAATGATATAACGTGTTGTGAGAAACTGTGAGCAATTGAATAAACATGGAGAAGATTGAGAGACCTCCTTCTAGGCCGGAGTGAGGGGAGAATGACTGAGTAGTGGTCTACTAACAGATATGTGCAGAGGGCGGGGCCTATTACCCGTTATGATTTCCCAAGGAGATAAGGTGGCAGATGGTAATACGTGAAGAAAAATGTCCGAGACAGCATACCGAGAGTGACAATGTGTGAATTAGTTGACATGTTTACATTGGAAAAAAACATCTGCCATTTCCTTTTTTCTCGAACTACCGCAGTAGGTATCATCAATAATTGGGGTCAGAAAAAAAAGTAACTTTTCGAAAAACTAAGACATTAATCAAATGATAACTGATAAGATCGATTAGTTTTGAAATTTAATATTTTCTCAAAAAGTGTAGAAAGTGGGCGAGATAGTGATGAGGAGGGCTGTCAAAAAAGCCGTGGGCAACTCTATATGCTCGAAGAGTCCATATAAAACTACTGATATGTAATAGTATGAAGGTTTTGGAGAGACAGTGGTACAGTAACTGTCTTGTTGGGGAGAAGCTACTGGAAAACGAAGAGAATCTCACATAAAAGCTTGGAACTGTACTCTATCTCAAAATGGAAAAAATACAAAAATGCGTGGGTAACTGTACTCTATCTCAAGATAGATGACTCTAGTATCAACATTAAAATCATGAATTAAAGAGATTTAGCATGAAGAAGTAACTTGAGCGAGAAATAAAAGGGATGAAAACCCAAGAGCTCGAATGAGAGGACTGCTCGGTGCGAGAGTGAAAGGAAGACTGACTATATTCCAAATGTCTATTCTCATTTGGTCATGAGGGCGTGTCCTATTTGCTGTCATCTGTCAGATTTCCCAGGAAGATAAGTGACAAGTGGGAGAGAATAACAACAAGAACACTGCCCGAGATCTTCACACTAATTGTTATTGATTAGTTGTTTTATGATTTCACCTGTCGACGTGAGATATCTACCAACTAGTGCAATGAGGGAAATGTATCAAATAACTGAAGGCATTCAAACCTTCAAAGTTGAGGTTCCAACTTTCAAACCTTGAAAAATATGTACATTTCTTTAGAGTCGCTTGAGTTTCTAGACTCACTCCTTATGTCAATGTGTGCCGCGGTTATGACATTTGCACGGCACCCTGCGCCTCTAACTCACCCAGCAGATTTCTGACGCATTAACAGTGCAATTTCTTACTGTAGCTATACGGCGCATAGCAAAACAAAATGTATACAAAAGTTACTCATTCAGCCATTTTCAGTGAAGTTCTGCTGTTTTATTGCTTTAAAATTTCGAAAGTCCTTCAAATAAGTCTTAATCTCCAAAAGTTGGATTTTTCGATAAAAATATTCCCTCATTCGCACAGTACCCTTCTGGCGCTATTTCGCAAGTAGACTTTAAGAGATAGGGTGCCGTGATTAGCAACTCTTTTTTCAGTTTTGAAAGTTGGAACGTCAAGTTAAAGATTTGAATTCCTTTAGTTATTTGATACATTTCCATAAAACAGTAATTGTACAAGTTGGTAGTTGGTAGATATCTCGACAGGTGCAACCATAAAACAACAAATAAATGAATGTGAATATGTCGGCCTGTGTTCTTGTTGTTATTCTCTCCCACCTGTCACTTATCTTCCTGGGAAATCTGACAGATGACACGCCCCCCGTGACCACATGAGAATAGACATTTAGAATACAGTCAGTCTTTCTTTCACTCTTGCACCGAGCAGTTCTCTCTTTTTGAGCTCTCTGGTTTAACTTTTATTGAGCGCTTATGTTACTTTTTCATGCTAAATTTCTTGGTTTCTTTCTTTTTGATTCATGATTTTAATGTTCATACTAGAGTAAATCTCCACGCATTTTTGTATTTTTTCCATTTTGAGCTAGAATACAGTTCCAAGCTTTTATGTGAGATTCTCTTCGTTTTCCAGTAGCTTCTCCCAACAAGACAATAACTGTAGTATTACCTTTCCAAAACCTTCATACTATTACACATCAGTAGTTTTATATGGACTCTTCGAGCATATAGAAATGCCCACGGCTTTTTTGACAGCCCTCCTCATCACTATCTCGCCCACTTTCTACACTTTTCGAGGAAATATTAAATTTCAAAACTAATCGATCTTATCAGTTATCTTTTGATTAATGTCTTACTTTTTCGAAAAGTTACTTTTTTTTTTGACCCCAATTATTGATACCTACTGCGGTAGTTCGAGAAAAAAGGAAATGGCAGATGTTTTTTTCCAATGTAAACATGTCAACTAATTCACACATTGTCACTCTCGGTATGCTGTCTCGGACATTTTTCTTCACGTATTACCATCTGCCACCTTATCTCCTTGGGAAATCATAACGGGTAATAGGCCCCGCCCTCTGCACATATCTGTTAGTAGACCACTACTCAGTCATTCTCCCCTCACTCCGGCCTAGAAGGAGGTCTCTCAATCTTCTCCATGTTTATTCAATTGCTCACAGTTTCTCACAACACGTTATATCATTCACGTTTAGTTCAACTATTTCTTTCAGCCACGCGTGCCACCATCTCCTTGAAGCCGATATAAACACAACCTGCGCATGAAAGATGGAAGACTGCAGTGACAAAGACGAATGCCCCAACGAGGAGAGTTGCCAGTAACACAAGAGAGACTCAAAAATTGGTAAGT
Organism: Caenorhabditis latens; assembly: GCA_002259235.3. Classification (NCBI taxonomy): domain Eukaryota; kingdom Metazoa; phylum Nematoda; class Chromadorea; order Rhabditida; family Rhabditidae; genus Caenorhabditis; species Caenorhabditis latens. The sequence continues at coordinate 12,746,005 of CM056092.1, read as the reverse complement.
TGTTGACTTCCCCCACCATTCTTATCTGTGTCGGTTCCGGTTAGACTGATCGAGCATGGCGCTGTAATAGTCTATACTTATCCGGGCTGGGGATTACTCCAGTAGACGCGGGTTTGAATCCTCCCGTGTTAGAAATAAATGTAATTATAATCAAATCTCCCAAAAATGGGATATTTTCAATGAAATCAAAATCAAAACTTCAAAAAACGGGTAATTTTCGATGATATTGACTTCCCCAACCATTCTTATCTGTGTCGGTTCCGGTTAGACTGATCGAGCATGGCGCTGTAATAGTCTATACTTATCAGGGCTGGGGCTTACTCCAGTAGACTCGGGTTCGAATCCTCCCGGGTTAGAAATAATCTTTAATAGATTGAATCCTCCCGGGTTAGAAATAGATGAAATTGTAATCGAGACTCCCAAAAACGGGATATTTCTATGATACCGTAAGTTTAATTAACAGGTGAGTTGATGTGCAGGTAACTGGGTGTTTTCAGGAACATGGGTATGTTGAGTTGCAGGTAAGCCTCTTCTGTAATTTTTCAGGAAATGGATGGAAAGTTCTCTGCCTACTACTGATAGATCTGGCAATATTTTAACCGACCAAACTGAAAGAGTGTAGTTGTTGGGAGTTCGAATTGCCTTCCCTGGTCGATCCTAGTTGAAACCAAAACTTACGATACCTCATACTGTGAGTAGCTAAACATTTATTTTGCTACAATGTAGAAATAAATAAACATAACGAGAACAAAAAGGGTAAAAACTGGAGGAAACATCTTGGGAAGCTTCTGAAGAAGGGAAATGGAGGGAAAGATGGATGAAGCTTCGAGGTGAGTCCACGAGTCCAATCGTCGTCGTTAGTCCGTTTGAAAGTCCTTACTCGTTGTCGACCACCGTCTCAGGGATAGTACAAATCGCCTGTGTACGTATTGATGACATAAACTCTTCGTTGACGGACAGTCCTGATTTTCTGCCATGATGAGAAGGCATCTCCAACATCTGTCCTTCTGCGTTTTCACAGTTTCTTACATTTGCTTTTCGAACACAAATCGGTGAGTGATTGGTCTGTTGACTCTTTCGGCCTGACGTCTTCGAGCAAGTTCCTGAAATTTCTCTCCAAATACCTGATCTTGATGGATAGGTTGCACGTAGCCAAAAGTTGTCACGAATGGTCTTCCGAATGGTCCTCTTGAATTGAATTTCTGCAGACTGGCGCTTTTCCAGACTCCTCCCTTTGTGGAAAAAAAGAAAACTGTACCTCAAGCTTTGGGGTTTTCTTGACACAGGAACCCGACTCGTTTTTCCATCTAAAAATGTGAAAATATTCTGTAAACTTCTGGCAAAACTGAAAAAAAGACAATTTTTCTAGTTGAAAAATGAACATTTTGAAACATACTTTTATAATACATCGAGAATTCAATGAAAATCAAAATTCAGGGACCAGAAAATAATAGAATTTAATAAAAAATCAATCTATATTATATAAATTATATACAATCTTTTACGTTGTAAATTTCGGTAGGACAACTAAAAGGAAAGTCTGAAAAAGTCAAGTAAGATCTTTCGGTAAAGAGGTTGCGAGACACAAGGACACGTCTTCGATATTTTGAAAAAGAATAGACAAATTTTGAAAATCAGATTAGTCAATTCCGCACGCATCATTCTGGAGTACCGTATTCCCAGAAATTCAAAAGTTTGGGTCTCGACACGATTTGGGTTGTAAAGTATAGTTCAGTTTCGATGATCTTCGTTAAGCACACCCAGATTGGCGGTTTGGGAAAAGCCAAAGTTACATGTTCTGAGTTGAAATTTCTAAAAACATTTGCAGATGCGTTAATGCCTCCATGGATTCTCATCATGTTTGGAGAAATGGTTACTGATAATTATAGATTTATTTACAAAGGAAAAATAAAATATCAATATTTACAAATATCAACAGAGCTCGTAAGGCAGAGTGGATCCGTCAGGCAGCACCCGACGTTTATTGAAAGCATAGCGACATTTCTTGGTAGTTTTCTTCGAGTATACTATGTGGTTCCTGTCTCTGATCATCTTGTGCTGGGGGAACTTGTCAACTGTCCTGGTCGTAACATGGTCCAGCACCTCAGTTGCTTCATGAGCGTAATCGTTTTGAACACTTGGGAATTCATTCTCACTCTTTGCCTTTCTAGTGACCTCTAGTGGCCTATTTTGGCACATGAAATATTTACCTTTTCTTCTCCAGCCTTTTTTGTTCTAAACAACTAAACAATTTAATAAATCAGAAAATGTAAAAGATTACTGTAGAATTGCAGAAGTTTATTGAATACAAAATAGAAGGATTCAGAGCTCTTTCATGCCGGGTCGATTCGAACATTTTCACCGGCCCGAGTTTCAGTACAAAAATTGAATTTTTAGCATTATTTGCAAAAAGCCAAGTTTGTTACTATGTTTTCAAATTTCAATTAAAAGTCAAACGTACTCCGGATTTCTGACTATTTTTGATGAAAATTTCAAAAAATATATTTTTTTTAAAGTTGTTTTTTAATTTTCACGACGGGCCGAGCACGTCTGTACACTAGGAAATTCCGAATTCAGGTACACACTTATACATGCATGGAAATGTCGATGATATCTCAATTTTAGACACCGCATGATCGAGGCGATTCTGAATCGGACAGTTCTAATCGCGGTTTCAAAGTGTCTTGGTTTCTAGAAGTCCAAACGTCCATTTTCCAATTAAATCCCCGAAAATCTCAACTTCCACGTGACCATTTTCCTATAACATTATTGACCTTTTTCCAATTTCTTTCTTCTTTTTCAAAATTTAGTTGTTGTCCTACCGGAATGAGCAACGTAAAACATTGTATATATAATTTATATAATACAGATTAATTTTTATTAAATTCTAATATTACTTCTTTTTCAATTATTCGACCGCCTCACGAGAATGTCTAGTCTCTGAATTTTTGAATTTCATTGAATTCTCGATGTATTATACAGGTATGTTTCAAAATTTTCATTCTAATTGTTTTCAAAGGGAATAGTCTGAAACAGCCCCGTTTTTAGTCTGCAAAAATCCAATTCAAGAGGACCGTCAACTTCAGGCCACGTGCAACCTATCCATCAAGATCAGGTATTTGGAGAGAAATTTCAGGAACTTGCTCGAAGACGTCAGGCCGAAAGAGTCAACAGACCAATCACTCACCGATTTGTGTTCGAAAAGCAAATGTAAGAAACTGTGAAAACGCAGAAGGACAGATGTTGGAGATGCCTTCTCATCATGGCAGAAAATCAGGACTGTCCGTCAACGAAGAGTTTATGTCATCAATACGTACACAGGCGATTTGTACTATCCTTGAGACGGCGGTCGACAACGAGTAAGGACTTTCAAACGGACTAACGACGACGATTGGACTCGTGGACTCACCTCGAAGCTTCATCCATCTTTCCCTCCATTTCCCTTCTTCAGAAGCTTCCCAAGATGTTTCCTCCAGTTTTTACCCTTTTTGTTCTCGTTATGTTTATTTATTTCTACATTGTAGCAAAATAAATGTTTAACTACCCACAGTATGAGGTATCGTAAGTTTTGGTTTCGACTAGGATCGACCAGGGAAGGCAATTCGAACTCCCAACAACTACACTCTTTCAGTTTGGTCGGTTAAAATATTGCCAGATCTATCAGTAGTAGGCAGAGAACTTTCCATCCATTTCCTGAAAAATTACAGAAGAGGCTTACCTGCAACTCAACATACCCATGTTCCTGAAAACACCCAGTTACCTGCACATCAACTCACCTGTTAATTAAACTTACGGTATCATAGAAATATCCCGTTTTTGGGAGTCTCGATTACAATTTCATCTATTTCTAACCCGGGAGGATTCAATCTATTAAAGATTATTTCTAACCCGGGAGGATTCGAACCCGAGTCTACTGGAGTAAGCCCCAGCCCTGATAAGTATAGACTATTACAGCGCCATGCTCGATCAGTCTAACCGGAACCGACACAGATAAGAATGGTTGGGGAAGTCAATATCATCGAAAATTACCCGTTTTTGAGTTTTGATTTTGATTTCATTGAAAATGTCCCGTTTTTGGGAGTTTCGAATATAATTACTTTTATTTCTAACCCGGGAGGATTTGAACCCGCGTCTACTGGAGTAACCCCCAGCCCGGATAAGTATAGACTATTACAGCGCCATGCTCGATCAGTCTAACCGGAACCGACACAGATAAGAATGGTTGGGGAAGTCAATATCATCGAAAATTACCCGTTTTTGAGTTTTGATTTTGATTTCATTGAAAATATCCCGTTTTTGGGAGTTTCGAATGTAATTACTTTTATTTCTAACCCGGGAGGATTCAAACCCGCGTCTACTGGAGTAACCCCCAGCCCGGATAAGTATAGACTATTACAGCGCCATGCTCGATCAGTCTAACCGGAACCGACACAGATAAGAATGGTTGGGGAAGTCAATATCATCGAAAATTACCCGTTTTTGAGTTTTGATTTTGATTTCATTGAAAATGTCCCGTTTTTGGGAGTTTCGAATATAATTACTTTTATTTCTAACCCGGGAGGATTCGAACCCGCGTCTACTGGAGTAACCCCCAGCCCGGATAAGTATAGACTATTACAGCGCCATGCTCGATCAGTCTAACCGGAACCGACACAGATAAGAATGGTTGGGGAAGTCAATATCATCGAAAATTACCCGTTTTTGAGATTTTTGATTTTGATTTCATTGAAAATATCCCGTTTTTAGAGTTTCGAATATAATTACTTTTATTTCTAACCCGGGAGGATTCAAACCCGCGTCTACTGGAGTAACCCCCAGCCCGGATAAGTATAGACTATTACAGCGCCATGCTCGATCAGTCTAACCGGAACCGACACAGATAAGAATGGTGGGGGAAGTCAATATCATCGAAAATTACCCTTTTTGAGACTTTTGATTTTGATTTCATTGAAAATATCCCGTTTTTGGGAGTTTCGATTATATTTCTTTTTATTTCTAACCCGGGAGGATTCAAACCCGCGTCTACTGGAGTAACCCCCAGCCCGGATAAGTATAGACTATTACAGCGCCATGCTCGATCAGTCTAACCGGAACCGACACAGATAAGAATGGTGGGGGAAGTCAATATCATCGAAAATTACCCGTTTTTGTCCGTTTTGATTTTGATTTCATTGAAAATATCCCGTTTTTGGGAGTTTTGATTATATTTCTTTTTATTTCTAACCCGGGAGGATTCAAACCCGCGTCTACTGGAGTAACCCCCAGCCCGGATAAGTATAGACTATTACAGCGCCATGCTCGATCAGTCTAACCGGAACCGACACAGATAAGAATGGTGGGGAAGTCAATATCATCGAAAATTACCCGTTTTTGAGACTTTTGATTTTGATTTCATTGAAAATATCCCGTTTTTGGGAGTTTTGATTATATTTCTTTTTATTTCTAACCCGGGAGGATTCAAACCCGCGTCTACTGGAGTAACCCCCAGCCCGGATAAGTATAGACTATTACAGCGCCATGCTCGATCAGTCTAACCGGAACCGACACAGATAAGAATGGTTGGGGAAGTCAATATCATCGAAAATTACCCGTTTTTGAGTTTTGATTTTGATTTCATTGAAAATGTCCCGTTTTTGGGAGTTTCGAATATAATTACTTTTATTTCTAACCCGGGAGGATTCGAACCCGCGTCTACTGGAGTAACCCCCAGCCCGGATAAGTATAGACTATTACAGCGCCATGCTCGATCAGTCTAACCGGAACCGACACAGATAAGAATGGTGGGGGAAGTCAATATCATCGAAAATTACCCGTTTTTGAGACTTTTGATTTTGATTTCATTGAAAATATCCCGTTTTTGGGAGTTTTGATTATATTTCTTTTTATTTCTAACCCGGGAGGATTCAAACCCGCGTCTACTGGAGTAACCCCCAGCCCGGATAAGTATAGACTATTACAGCGCCATGCTCGATCAGTCTAACCGGAACCGACACAGATAAGAATGGTTGGGGAAGTCAATATCATCGAAAATTACCCGTTTTTGAGTTTTGATTTTGATTTCATTGAAAATGTCCCGTTTTTGGGAGTTTCGAATATAATTACTTTTATTTCTAACCCGGGAGGATTCGAACCCGCGTCTACTGGAGTAACCCCCAGCCCGGATAAGTATAGACTATTACAGCGCCATGCTCGATCAATCTAACCGGAACCGACACAGATAAGAATGGTTGGGGAAGTCAATATCATCGAAAATTACCCGTTTTTGAGACTTTTGATTTTGATTTCATTGAAAATGTCCCGTTTTTGGGAGTTTCGAATATAATTACTTTTATTTCTAACCCGGGAGGATTCAAACCCGCGTCTACTGGAGTAACCCCCAGCCCGGATAAGTATAGACTATTACAGCGCCATGCTCGATCAATCTAACCGGAACCGACACAGATAAGAATGGTTGGGGAAGTCAATATCATCGAAAATTACCCGTTTTTGAGACTTTTGATTTTGATTTCATAGAAATATCCCGTTTTTGGGAGTCTCGATTACAATTTCATCTATTTCTAACCCGGGAGGATTCAATCTATTAAAGATTATTTCTAACCCGGGAGGATTCGAACCCGAGTCTACTGGAGTAAGCCCCAGCCCTGATAAGTATAGACTATTACAGCGCCATGCTCGATCAGTCTAACCGGAACCGACACAGATAAGAATGGTGGGGGAAGTCAATATCATCGAAAATTACCCGTTTTTGAGACTTTTGATTTTGATTTCATTGAAAATATCCCGTTTTTGGGAGTTTTGATTATATTTCTTTTTATTTCTAACCCGGGAGGATTCAAACCCGCGTCTACTGGAGTAACCCCCAGCCCGGATAAGTATAGACTATTACAGCGCCATGCTCGATCAATCTAACCGGAACCGACACAGATAAGAATGGTGGGGGAAGTCAATATCATCGAAAATTACCCGTTTTTGAGACTTTTGATTTTGATTTCATTGAAAATATCCCGTTTTTGGGAGTTTTGATTATATTTCTTTTTATTTCTAACCCGGGAGGATTCAAACCCGCGTCTACTGGAGTAACCCCCAGCCCGGATAAGTATAGACTATTACAGCGCCATGCTCGATCAATCTAACCGGAACCGACACAGATAAGAATGGTTGGGGAAGTCAATATCATCGAAAATTACCCGTTTTTGAGACTTTTGATTTTGATTTCATTGAAAATGTCCCGTTTTTGGGAGTTTCGAATATAATTACTTTTATTTCTAACCCGGGAGGATTCAAACCCGCGTCTACTGGAGTAACCCCCAGCCCGGATAAGTATAGACTATTACAGCGCCATGCTCGATCAGTCTAACCGGAACCGACACAGATAAGAATGGTGGGGGAAGTCAATATCATCGAAAATTACCCGTTTTTGAGACTTTTGATTTTGATTTCATTGAAAATATCCCGTTTTTGGGAGTTTCGATTATATTTCTTTTTATTTCTAACCCGGGAGGATTCAAACCCGCGTCTACTGGAGTAACCCCCAGCCCGGATAAGTATAGACTATTACAGCGCCATGCTCGATCAGTCTAACCGGAACCGACACAGATAAGAATGGTGGGGGAAGTCAATATCATCGAAAATTACCCGTTTTTGAGACTTTTGATTTTGATTTCATTGAAAATGTCCCGTTTTTGGGAGTTTCGAATATAATTACTTTTATTTCTAACCCGGGAGGATTCAAACCCGCGTCTACTGGAGTAACCCCCAGCCCGGATAAGTATAGACTATTACAGCGCCATGCTCGATCAGTCTAACCGGAACCGACACAGATAAGAATGGTTGGGGAAGTCAATATCATCGAAAATTACCCGTTTTTGAGATTTTTGATTTTGATTTCATTGAAAATATCCCGTTTTTGGGAGTTTCGAATATAATTACTTTTATTTCTAACCCGGGAGGATTCAAACCCGCGTCTACTGGAGTAACCCCCAGCCCGGATAAGTATAGACTATTACAGCGCCATGCTCGATCAGTCTAACCGGAACCGACACAGATAAGAATGGTTGGGGAAGTCAATATCATCGAAAATTACCCGTTTTTGAGATTTTTGATTTTGATTTCATTGAAAATATCCCGTTTTTGGGAGTTTCGAATATAATTACTTTTATTTCTAACCCGGGAGGATTCAAACCCGCGTCTACTGGAGTAATCCCCAGCCCGGATAAGTATAGACTATTACAGCGCCATGCTCGATCAGTCTAACCGGAACCGACACAGATAAGAATGGTTGGGGAAGTCAATATCATCGAAAATTACCCGTTTTTGAGATTTTTGATTTTGATTTCATTGAAAATATCCCGTTTTTGGGAGTTTCGAATATAATTACTTTTATTTCTAACCCGGGAGGATTCAAACCCGCGTCTACTGGAGTAATCCCCAGCCCGGATAAGTATAGACTATTACAGCGCCATGCTCGATCAGTCTAACCGGAACCGACACAGATAAGAATGGTTGGGGAAGTCAATATCATCGAAAATTACCCGTTTTTGAGTTTTGATTTTGATTTCATTGAAAATGTCCCGTTTTTGGGAGTTTCGAATATAATTACTTTTATTTCTAACCCGGGAGGATTCGAACCCGCGTCTACTGGAGTAACCCCCAGCCCGGATAAGTATAGACTATTACAGCGCCATGCTCGATCAATCTAACCGGAACCGACACAGATAAGAATGGTTGGGGAAGTCAATATCATCGAAAATTACCCGTTTTTGAGACTTTTGATTTTGATTTCATTGAAAATATCCCGTTTTTGGGAGTTTTGATTATATTTCTTTTTATTTCTAACCCGGGAGGATTCAAACCCGCGTCTACTGGAGTAACCCCCAGCCCGGATAAGTATAGACTATTACAGCGCCATGCTCGATCAGTCTAACCGGAACCGACACACATAAGAATGGTTGGGGAAGTCAGTAACTTACCAATTTTTGAATTTCCTTTGTGTGACTGGCAGCTCTCTTCGTCGGGGCATTCATCTTTTCACTGCAGTCTTCTATATGTCGATGCGCAGGTCGTGTTCATCAGCTTCTAGGAGATGGTGGGTCGCGGAGCTGAAATAAATAGTTAAATTTAACGTGAATGATATAACGTGTTGTGAGAAACTATAAGCAATTGAATAAACATGGAGAAGATTGAAAGACCTCCTTCTAGGCCGGAGTGAGGGGGGAATGACTGAGTAGTGGTCTACTGGCAGATGTGTGAAGAGGGCGGGGCCTATTGCCTGCGTCCGGTAAGAGGCAAGGAAAACCAGAGAGCTCAAAAAGAGAGGACAGCTCGATAAGGGAGTGAAAGGGACAACTGACTGTATCTAGTCTCATACGGTCATGGGGGCGTGTCCTATTTGCTGTCATCTGTTAGATTTCCAAGGGAGATAAGTGACAGGTGGTAGCGTTAGCGGCGGAGAGTAACAAAAAGAAAACAGGCCGACATCTTCACATTCTTGGTCACCTGTTGACTTAAGATATCTATCAACTATCTACCAACTAGTGAAGTTGTTCTCTGGGAAATTTATCAAATAACTGAAGGAATTCAAATCTTCAAAGTTGAGGTTCCAATCACGGCACCCTATCACTACAAAATCTACTTTCAATGCGTCAGCGCGACTATTTAACGTCTATCTATCGTCTGGCCGAGTCTAACCGAAACCGACACAGAAAAGAAAAGTGGGGGGAAGTCAAAGTAAGAGCGATAAAGCATTTTTACTAGGGTTTAAAACTCACATCTATCAAAACGACGATCGTCATTTGCTTCTTCTCGATCGATTGCCCTCTTGTCAACCGTAGCTTGCACTCGACCATTCCTTCTTTTTCGCGACGGTTGGTTGCCTCTCGCTTCACTTTGACACTGAAAAATGAAAACATTAATTTGCAAACTTATTGAGCAAATAAAGAATATGAGTAGGGGATAAATCATGGCTATGGCGATAACTCAAAGACCAAATACTAAGAATAAGAAGACAGAAGAGTCACCATTCAGTACGGAGAGATGGTGCACGGCTGAGCAAAGAAGATGAGATGAGGAGGCTGGGGACCAGTGGGCGGAGTCTAGTAGACATCAGCCATCTGGTGGTCTGATAGAATAAGTGATTTCTCATGGAGATAAGTGACTAGGTGGTTTGTGTTAACAGTATAATGAGACAGTAGGAGAATTCAAACGAATGTGAAGTCGGATGAAACGAGCCTACAGTCATCTGCGAAATGACAGGTGTGTTCTCTAATCCGACCGTTCAAGGTTCTAGGTTTCCCACAAAGTCATACGTTCGGACCGATTTCCCGAGGAGATAAGGTGGCAGATGGTAATATGTGAAGAAGAATGTCCCAGACAATAGACCGAGAGAGACAATGTGTGAATTAGTTGGCATGTTTACGTTGGATGAAGACATCTGCTATTTACTCGAACTCGTGCAGTTGGATAATATAATAATAGGGGTCAGGGAAAACTGGAGTTCCGAAATTCTCTATTTTCTCTATTTAAGTTCTCTATTTAAGCGAAATTGACAAAACAGCTGCGAGAAATGCGCGCGCCCGTAGGTCAACACGGCAACACAATGATACGGAGTGAGTCTAGAAACTCAAGCGAATTTAAATAAATGTTTTGGAGAGCACACGGTGCCAACCGTACAAGCTAACGCATTGAAAATATGATCACTAGTCAGATGGAACCCCGAACGCGGATAAAATAACTATGGTTTGAGAAGGCCAGAATGAAATCCTATCCTCACCGATTCTTGAAAATTTTTGCAAGAACAGATTGAAAAACTAACTTTCCCATTACAGTCAAAAAACGAACCTCAACTTTGAAAATTTGAATTCCATCCGTCTATCGATACATTTCCCAAAAAACAGTAATTGCATTAGTTGGTACATGGATATCTTTTGTCGGCAAGTGAAGCATCTCAAAGTCTGAATGGTTATCTTCTCCTCTTCTCCTTCTTTCATTCTGATCCTGTGAGAAAAACATTATCATGTTATTTACTGATAAATTTAGGCGCTAGTGTTTCAATTTACTCACCACTTCATGATCTGATTCTCATTTTCAATTGTGAACACATCGAGATTGTTCGGAACTTTCGCTCTTTTTCTTCCACAGCTAGTCGTCGTTGATGTCGTCTTCTAATCTTCAACAAAACGGTGTTCATTCTCGTGGATTGAAGTTTCTGCCACGCATCCCAGATATTTTGGCATAAAAGTACATTCAAGTACATAAATCGTCCTATAGCGGCACTCGTGAGCTCAAAAAGAAAAAATTTCAGTTTTCGGATACAAAGGATTCGGATGAAAACTAGATGAACGCATCAAATCCCAACTAATCGGCGCAGAGAGATAAGTTATTTTGAAGTTGATGTTCTTCTGCTGTGTCTTTGATTTTGTTGGGATTGACCCCGACTTGAAAGGCTCCTTTGTGAAGTCTATTCTCAGCTCGCCTATGCGTGCATAATGTGGTTTACTGGTAAATTGACTATAGAGTCAATTCCCTGCAAGCCTATGCGAATATGTGTCTCCATATTGTGGTTTGCCGGTTTATAGACTAAAAAGTCTAATCCTTGCAAACCTATGGGAACTTACCCTCCACAATATGGTTCACTGGTTCCTTGACAGAAATGTCGATCCCCTGTAAGCCTATGGGCTTCTAATGGTCTCCATTTTTACTGTTTACTAGTATCTAGACCAGTCCCAGCAAGTATATGGGAACTTACCCTGCATATTATGGCTTACTGGTATATTGACTGAGGTGTCAATCCCCGAAAAACCTATGCGTATGTCTGCATATTAGTGGTTTGCTGGTTTATAAACTGACAAGCGAACTTTTCAAGTCGGAGTTAATCCCAACAAAAACGACTAGTGAAAAAAAGAAAAGGGTCTTTGAAAGAAAGGATTTTTGAAAACCTAATCATCCGTTTTCAAAATCTGCCCGGAAAAATAACTTATCTAACAAGAGGCGGCGGGAGAGAGAAGTCATCGTCGGTCGATTTCAAAACTCAAACTGCCGAAAGTTGTTCCCGATTGATGAAATCGAACGGCTGGTGCTGCCAAAACGAATTGCAGGCATGAAAATTTGGAAGCATGTATTGCCAATGACTCTGAAGACTCTGAAAATTAAAACTCAATTTTCATTCAAATGACTCTCGTACGCAGATTAGGAAAAAGAGTAGTCAGGGTTTCGAAGATCCTCTTTCTTGTTGTATTTTTTGATTTTGTTGGGATTGACCCCGACTTGGAAAAATCACTTTTGAAGTCTGTTGCCTGCAAGCCTATGCGAATATGTGTCTCCATATTGTGGTTTGCCGGTTTATAGACTAAATAGTCTATTCCATGCAAGCCTATGGGAACTTACCCTCCATAATACGGTTCACTGGTTCTCTGACTATAAAGTCAACCCCCTGTGAGCCTATGGGCATCTAATGGTCTCCATATTTGCTGTTTACTAGTATCTAGACCAGTCCCAGCAAGTCTATGGGAACTTACCCTGCATATTATGGTTTAGTGGTTTATTGACTGAGGTGTCAATCCCCGGAAAACCTATGCGTATCTGTCTGCATATTAATGGTTTGCTGGTTTATAAACTGACAAGCGAACCTTCCAAGTCGGGGTCAATGTCTACAAAAACGACTAGTGCGCGGTAAAACAAAAGACCTTTGAAAACCTAATCACCCGTTATCAAAATCTGTTCGGAAAATAAACTTATCTAACAGGAGGCGGCGGAAGAGAGTCGTCATCGCTGGTCGATTTCAAAACTCAAACTGACGGAAGTTGTTTTCGATCGATAAGATCGAGTGTATTCAGTCGGGCAGGTCACGTTAATAGTCATCATTGTTTTTATGTTTTATCTGGAACAAATCAAGGGAAATCAAAATAAAAACTTTTTTTAGCAAAAAAAGTCAATTTTCCACGTGAAGATCTTTATCAGAACCCTATAAATAACCCACCGATTCTTCATAAATTAGTTATTTTACATCGAAAACTTTGATTTTTCACAACGAGAACTTCTGACCAAAGGAAGGAAACCAATAGATGTCCTCGTAAGTTTGCACGGCTCCGGAACTCCTTTTGAACACTCAATTTTTCAGAAAAGAAAAGAAAACAAAGAAGCATCACCACCATCATCACCATAAAAAAGCGTCGGTGGTCCCTCCGAAAAATTCAAAAAAGCGGCACAATCATAAGAAAAAAGGGACAAAAAAGGAGAGATCGAGCAAGAAGTTGCATGGAAACGCATCGAATGGAAGCCTCCGTAAACTCAAAAAACAAATCTCAACTGATGACGTCTCCACGGATGGAACCCCTTTTCTTCCAACGATTACTGTATCCGACACTGCTGTAAATCTGTTTTCCGAGGCACCATCTGCTCCGACTAAACTCACAGCAACTGCCAAAGTGATGACACCAACTGCAATGTCTCCAACTCCAACTGCTGTTCCAATCATGGCTCCTCCTCCAGTTCTTGTGACCCCGCCTACTGTCCAAACGGTCACGACTCCTGTCAAGTGGAAGGCTGAGGATGTGGCATTAGGATACATTGAGAAAATGGGTAAGCATCGTAATTCGACTCCATGTTTTTTTTTGGTTTTTCAGATGCCGCCATGGCCCGTCTGGAATACATCGAAGCATGTGCTTCCACGAAGCCTCTCGTAGAGAAAGACTGTCTCCTTTGGAAGAAGAATCTCCATAAAAACCAAACGGACGCCTATCCGTGTCTCGACTCAACCATCGTCAAGATCCCCAACCAACCGGATGATTATGTGAACATGTCGACAATCACTGTTCCACATTGTCGTTATCCAATTCTGATGGGTCAGATGCCGAAGAGAGGTTTCGAAGAAGAGTTCTGGAGGGCTGTATTCAATGAGTCCGTGGTTATGATGTACGTTTTGATGGGTGCAGAAGATGAGAAGAATGATTTCTTTCCGACGACTACGGGAGCGTACATCTATTATGGGAGCATGTTTGTCAATATTAGAAAGGTTAGTTAAACCTCCATATCCATCAAAAACACCTTGAGTCGCTACTCAGCAAAATTACAGCACCTCAAACTTTCAGGTAGAAAAGATGGATGAGGAACGTACGGCCTATACGATCGAAGCTCTCCCGAATGGACTCTCCAACTCGAATATGATAAACGTCTACGTGCACACAGGTTGGGAGCCATTCGGTGTTCCAGTCAAGTATGCAAACACGACTCGTTCCGTCGTCGACGTCATGAACTTTGTGAAAACATCGAATGGAAGCGAGAAGATGATGGTTGTATCGAAGAATGGATGTGGACGAGCCGGCTATTTCCTCTCGTTGGGCGCCTCGTTCTGCTGTTTGAATGATGGTTCGGAGCCACGGATGGGCGAAATTGTGAAGGCGTTGAGAGTTCAGAGACCGAATTCTGTGGATAGTATGAAGCAATATGCATCACTCTATCTCTGTCTTCTTTACTACATCAAGGTGAGTAGAGAGGGTAGATCAAATTGAGATTATTGATTGCTTTCTTTCAGAAAAAGGTCTCGATCCCCGACCGATTGAAACAGAAAGTGGAGGAAGTCACAAAGGAGTTCGAGGGTCTCATTCGTCAGGATGTATCAATCGCTTATTAGTCTCTCATTGAATAAATTTTTGTGTGAAAAAACTCCCTTTCTTTCTATTTAACCACTCAAAGAATTGTAGAAATTTAGAAGTCCGTTCCTCAAACAGATTAGAATGGAGAGTTCTGATCTACTGTGTGTTCTCTCCGTTGCTATCCCAGTTTTAGACGGATCATATTTCGAAGTCGAAAAGAGCTATCAAAATGTTGTCAACTATAAAAACAACTTGCATAAAAGAGAGGGAAAGAGCGCAGAGAAGCTAAAGTGTCTCGCTGTCTGCTCACTTCTCTTGTTGCTTTGTCTTTTTCTATTTTACCATTTCGAGGATTATTTTGTAACAACTTTTGATTGAAATTATCCAAAACTTTCCAGATTGTAAAAGAAAAACGGGAGCGCTCTCTCAGCTCTTCACGTCATTGAGATGTGTGTCTTCGAAGTTGGTAATCTGGAGGGGAGAGAGGGAGAGAGCGCAGAGAAGCCAGACTATCTCGCTGTCTGCGCACTCCTCTTACTTCCTTTTTTCTTATTTCACCTCTTGGGGATTACCGACAACTTTTAATTAGAGTTATCCAAAACTTTGTAAATTGAAAGAGTGAGACGAGACCGCTATCTCAGTTGCTATCCCAATTTTAGACGGATCATATCTCAACATCGAAAAGATCAAAAAGTTATCAACTATAAATCAGAGCAGTATGAAATTTTACATACTTTACTAGTTGACAACTTTTTGATAGCTCTTCACGTTATTGAGATATGTGTCTCTGAAGATAAACGAGAGATGGAGAGGGTGCAGAGAAACGAGAGTGTCTGACTTCTCTGCGCCCTCTCTCTTTTTCCATGGAATGTCTGCTGTTTTAAAAATCAAATCCAATGCTTTATTCTATACACTTTTACAAGAAAATACCAGTCAGCAGTTGTCTTTTTTCTATCTGTTTCGTTTGAATCTTGTTCAGTTGTTGGTGAACTGATCGAAATGGACCATACAGATGTGAGAATTCGATTTGGGAGCCTTCAAGAGAACATCTCGAATCATCTTAACAATTCCATGCATTGTGTGCTCGATTCGAGTACTCAACCTGGTGATTATTGTTATTATTTTATAATTCCTTATTTCCTTTTTCTCATTGTTTTATATTTCCTCCTTTCTAATTCAAATGCTTTCAAATGTCTCCTTTCCTAACATGAGTCATGTCTTGTTCTGTTTGTATGACCTTTCGGCACCCGCGCCCCTGGGTGCCATTCATGTTATTGTAACATTACTTCTTTATGTCTCTCACCCCTCTAATCACGCCCCTATTTCTCACCTTCACCCTTTCCCGATTTTTCCTCACTCTTCATCTTGCACCCTAACGTCCCCCTTCAATTGTATTCAACTGCTAAAAGTCTCTAATAAATTTATTATTGAAAGAGCAAAGTCTATTGAACCATCCGCATCGCAAAAGGACTGGGTATTCTATCTGGTCGACTACGATCGGACATTCCCGCGTGGCCAATATTCTGAAGGCGTCAAAAGAAAATGAGGAGCTTCAGAAGACAATTCTCAAGATGACAGCTGAAAATGAGGCGAATGAGAATGTAATTCAGAAGTTACTTGATAGAATTACAGATTTATCGATTAGTAACCAGAAAACTAATCATATCGACGAGAAAACTGGCTCCGCGACAATTCGCAACCGCGACATTCCGCAACTGCGACATTTCGCAACTCACGTAGGTTTCGCAACTGCGACACTTCGCAACTGTTCATTTCGCAACGGCGACATTTCGCAACTACGACATTCCGCAACTACGACATTTCGCAACTAGCCATTTCGCAACCATAGAACTAGCAATAGTTTAACCTAGTTTAGTCAGAAAATGGGTCAGATAACTTTTTCGTCTATTTAATTGTTTTCAAACATGTTCCCAGACTTTTTGGTACACTCAACACATTCCACTGACCCAAATATACAAACGCGGTGTGGTTGCGAAACGTCGTAGTTGCGAAATGTCGTAGTTGCGAAACGTCGCAGTTGCGAAATGACTAGTTGCGAAATGTCGCAGTTGCGAAGTGTCGTAGTTGCGAAACATACGTGAGTTGCGAAATGTCGCAGTTGCGGAATGTCGCGGTTGCGAATTGTCGTGGAGCCAGAAAACTACCGAAGAATCGACTCCAACTGCTTCTGTCACCTCTAAAAATGCTCCTCTCGTGTTCGATTGTCTCATTTGTTCCAGTCAAATCAAGTCGGGACAAGAAGTCATCAGATGTCCGCTGTGCAAACGGAGATTCCATTCGGATGTAAAATTTTCTTAATTTTCATTTCAATATCCCTAATTTTCCTTATTTTCAGTGTGCATTCAAATGGCGCAAAGACGACACTCAATGCCCGGCGTGCAATGGAGATCTCCCTGGAATTTAATTGATTTTTCTTGTTACATTTGTTATAGTTTTCATTGTTTATTTGTTATTTGTTTTATCCTTTCCTGTTGAAAAATCCTTTATGGATTACTGTAGTTGTCGTGAAATGTGGTGCATTGTCCGCAAACACCATCACGTCAGAATGCATGATTTCTGAGTTTTCTTTCCTTTTTGTTCATATTTTTTCTAACATTTTCAGGGATAAACCCCCTGTTCATTTCTTCATATTGAGCTAGAATACTAAGAAGTAGTCATTTTAATTCTTATTTTCAGAAAAATGACGCAATTTCTAAAGTGTCCCGACAATGCTCTCCACTCCGACGTCGTTTATGTTCATGTCTACAGGTACATTGTTCCTGAGGTAAGTGATTGATTTCTGAACTTGAATAATAATACGTTCATTTTAAGCTCCGCCCATTTCTACGCGACTTGGAGTCCTATGGATCGATGAAACTGGTAGAAGAGGATGGTGAGGAGATGATTCAGACGATGTTGGATGAATCGAATAATCAATTGAGTAAGTGTTGGTTTCCATCTCTCGTGAATCCACAATTTTTACAGGAATGTACGGATCGGCCAAGGAGATTGCCGAGAATCTCAAAATATTCAGAAATTTTACTGAAAATTTTCGTTTTTTTGATGACCATGCGTACCCTTTCAATGTAGGCAGTTCATACTGAAATATCTGATTGATCAAAATGTTTTCAGGCATCACCAGTCATCTATAATAGCCTAAATGGAGAGAAATACATTTGTAAACCGGATATTTATACAGTTGTTCAAAATATCGCACTTCATACTATTAAACGTGACGTCAGTGTTATATTTTCAATGGGTTACCTCCGTTTTATTCTGTTTTTTAGAAAAACGATTCGTTTCGTCTTTTGCTTGCACATGTTCTGAAATCCAAAAGTATGCGAACTGATGGACACGTGGAATTTGTGAAATTCGATGAGAAAATGTTCGATGAAATCGAGAAGGAAATGAGAGAAGGAGAAACAAAAAGTCTCCAAAAAGCAGTAGTGTTTTCAATGCTTATTTTCTTATTCTCATGTTTTAATTTCAGTGGGCGCAACGTCATCATCTAGAAACGCTCTTGTTGGCTAAGAATTACGCAGCGATCGCTTCGAAATTCCGGGAATTGAATCCGACTTTTTGGGATTTAATCCTCTCTACATATTTGGAACCGCTACAATTGTTGTCTCGTACACATTTAGCGGAGGCAAAAGAGCTCGTTTTCATCATGCTCAGCAATACTTGTGTCATCAACGGTATTGAACAAGTTATGGCAAAACGCGCCTCGCTTTTGATGTCTACACCGGAATCTTCTCCAATTACAGTCAGATTGTTTGAGGATGGAAAGGAGAAATATGTGATGGAGGTGGAATTGTATCATGCATTGAATAGGGTGTCTCCGGAATCTGAGAGATTCGAAATTCGAAATGATGGATTTGTTTACAAGGGAATGAGTTTTGAAGACGTCAAGGCAGAGTTTGGAGATAGAATTCAGAAAATTGAGGTGTGGAGTAGCAGAAAGTACAAAATAATCCCAAATTATTTCCAGTTCATCCGCACTCCGATTCTTCGCTCTAAACACTGTGCAGTACCTATCAGATCCCACTTTCCGGGAGAATTCGTCATTCCAGCTGTCGATTATTTTTTCGAATTTTGGAAAAATGTGATTTTGGGAGTCAAACTATTCCAAAAACATCAATGTTCGGATTGGGGGAAATTCGTCCCACTTTTTCGCAAGCTTGTAGAACTTTTTGATAGTGAAAAAGTGAGTTTTACAAGTTGTCATACAATTTCGAGCTATTCTTGGGAAATTTACAGAAGCAGCAATACTTCCTGAGAGCTGATATTCGTGTCGAGAGAGTTGCGAGTAAATCATTAGAACAGTACGGCGTTTCACCGGTCAAAGACGTTCGAAATGCGAAGAAAGACGGATTTACTGCACAGAACCTGAAGAACGAACTGGCATATTTGGGACTCACTAACACATTCCCTGAAATTCAAGATTATGCAGAAGATGTATACGAGAAAATCGATAAAGCGAAGAAAGAGAGATATCTGAGAACTTGCGATCTTTTTGATGCTGTAGAGAATTGCCAATTGATTTGTGTGCTCAATAGAGCTCCAAGTGTAAGATATTTGGTTTTTTATTTTGCTAATTTATATAATTTTCAGCTCAAGAAATTTCTTCACCATCAAAAAGGATGTGAGAGGGTACTCGGATACAGGTGTGAGCAGTGTAAGAAGGAGAAGACGATGTCGGATGCACTAGAAGTCAGTCAGCAACCTGCGGAGGTTCAGAAGACATCAGATATCCAGAATTCCATGAAGAATCTGAAAATCGAGAGCTCAGGTGCATCGATGTTGAATCAATACTCACAACCGGCTCTTTTTGCTCCAAAAGACTATGAAAAGTGCTTACAATCTTCAAAAGTCCTTACTGAAACTCAAAATGAACTGAAATCAATTAAAGATCAGTTGAAGGAGATGCAACATAAGATAACGAATGCAGAGAAGGAATTAAGTGATTTGAAGAAACAACACGAGAAAATTGTGGAGTCGAAAGCAAAGAAGACGGAGGAATTAGCAAAAATGGAGGGGAATTGAACAATGAGAAGGAAAAGAATCAGGATAAAGAAGAGGAGATTTTGAAGGCGTCAAAAGAAAATGATGAGCTTCAGAAGACAATTCTCAAGTTGGCAGCTGAAAATGAGGCGAATGAGAATGTAATTCAGAAGTTACTAGATAGAATTACCGATTTATCGATTAGTAACCAGAAAACTAATCATATCGACGAGAAAACTACCGAAGAATCGACTCCAACTGCTTCTGTCACCTCTAAAAATGCTCCTCTCGTGATCGATTGTCTCATTTGTTCCAGTCAAATCAAGTCGGGACAAGAAGTCATCAGATGTCTGCTGTGCAAACGAAGATTCCATTCGGATGTAAAATTTTCTTAATTTTCATTTCAATATCCCTTATTTTCCTCATTTTCAGTGTGCATTCAAATGGCGCAAAGACCACACTCAATGCCCGGCGTGCAATGGAGATCTCCCTGGAATTTAATTGATTTTTCTTGTTACATTTGTTATAGTTTTCATTGTTTATTTGTTATTTGTTTTATCCTTTCCTGTTGAAAAATCCCTTATGGATTACTGTAGTTGTCGTGAAGTGTGGTGCATTGTCCGCAAACACCATCACGTCAGAATGCATGATTTCTGAGTTTTCTTTCCTTTTTGTTCATATTTTTCTAACATTTTCAGGGATAAACCCCCTGTTCATTTCTTCATATTGAGCTAGAATACTAAGAAGTAGTAATTTTAATTCATATTTTCAGAAAAATGACGCAATTTCTAAAGTGTCCCGACAATGCTCTCCACTCCGACGTCGTTTATGTTCATGTCTACAGGTACATTGTTCCTGAGGTAAGTGATTGATTTCTGAACTTGAATAATAATACGTTCATTTTAAGCTCCGCCCATTTCTACGCGACTTGGAGTCCTATGGATCGATGAAACTGGTAGAAGAGGATGGTGAGGAGATGATTCAGACGATGTTGGATAAATCGAATAATCAATTGAGCAAGTGTTTGTTTCCATCTCTCGTGAATCCACAGTTTTTACAGGAATGTACGGATCGGCCAAGGAGATTGCCGAGAATCTCAAAATATTCAGAAATTTTACTGAAAATTTTCGTTTTTTTGATGACCATGCGTACCCTTTCAATGTAGGCAGTTCATACTGAAATATCTGATTGATCAAAATGTTTTCAGGCATCACCAGTCATCTATAATAGCCTAAATGGAGAGAAATACATTTGTAAACCGGATATTTATACAGTTGTTCAAAATATCGCACTTCATACTATTAAACGTGACGTCAGTGTTATATTTTCAATGGGTTACCTCCGTTTTATTCTGTTTTTTAGAAAAACGATTCGTTTCGTCTTTTGCTTGCACATGTTCTGAAATCCAAAAGTATGCGAACTGATGGACACGTGGAATTTGTGAAATTCGATGAGAAAATGTTCGATGAAATCGAGAAGGAAATGAGAGAAGGAGAAACAAAAAGTCTCCAAAAAGCAGTAGTGTTTTCAATGCTTATTTTCTTATTCTCATGTTTTAATTTCAGTGGACGCAACGTCATCATCTAGAAATGCTCTTGTTGGCTAAGAATTACGCAGCGATCGCTTCGAAATTCCGGGAATTGAATCCGACTTTTTGGGATTTAATCCTCTCTACATATTTGGAACCGCTGCAATTGTTGTCTCGTACACATTTAGCGGAGGCAAAAGAGCTCGTTTTCATCATGCTCAGCAATACTTGTGTCATCAACGGTATTGAACAAGTTATGGCGAAACGCGCCTCGCTTTTGATGTCAACACCGGAATCTTCTCCAATTACAGTCAGATTGTTTGAGGATGGAAAGGAGAAATATGTGATGGAGGTGGAATTGTATCATGCATTGAATAGGGTGTCTCCGGAATCTGAGAGATTCGAAATTCGAAATGATGGATTTGTTTACAAGGGAATGAGTTTTGAAGACGTCAAGGCAGAGTTTGGAGATAGAATTCAGAAAATTGAGGTGTGGAGTAGCAGAAAGTACAAAATAATCCCAAATTATTTCCAGTTCATCCGCACTCCGATTCTTCGCTCTAAACACTGTGCAGTACCTATCAGATCCCACTTTCCGGGAGAATTCGTCATTCCAGCTGTCGATTATTTTTTCGAATTTTGGAAAAATGTGATTTTGGGAGTCAAACTATTCCAAAAACATCAATGTTCGGATTGGGGGAAATTCGTCCCACTTTTTCGCAAGCTTGTAGAACTTTTTGATAGTGAAAAAGTGAGTCTCACAAGTTGTCATACAATTTCGAGCTATTCTTGGGAAATTTACAGAAGCAGCAATACTTCCTGAGAGCTGATATTCGTGTCGAGAGAGTTGCGAGTAAATCATTAGAACAGTACGGCGTTTCACCGGTCAAAGACGTTCGAAATGCGAAGAAAGACGGATTTACTGCACAGAACCTGAAGAACGAACTGGCATATTTGGGACTCACTAACACATTCCCTGAAATTCAAGATTATGCAGAAGATGTATACGAGAAAATCGATAAAGCGAAGAAAGAGAGATATCTGAGAACTTGCGATCTTTTTGATGCTGTAGAGAATTGCCAATTGATTTGTGTGCTCAATAGAGCTCCAAGTGTAAGATATTTGGTTTTTTATTTTGCTAATTTATATAATTTTCAGCTCAAGAAATTTCTTCACCATCAAAAAGGATGTGAGAGGGTACTCGGATACAGGTGTGAGCAGTGTAAGAAGGAGAAGACGATGTCGGATGCACTAGAAGTCAGTCAGCAACCTGCGGAGGTTCAGAAGACATCAGATATCCAGAATTCCATGAAGAATCTGAAAATCGAGAGTTCAGGTGCATCGATGTTGAATCAATACTCACAACCGGCTCTTTTTGCTCCAAAAGACTATGAAAAGTGCTTACAATCTTCAAAAGTCCTTACTGAAACTCAAAATGAACTGAAATCAATTAAAGATCAGTTGAAGGAGATGCAACATAAGATAACGAATGCAGAGAAGGAATTAAGTGATTTGAAGAAACAACACGAGAAAATTGTGGAGTCGAAAGCAAAGAAGACGGAGGAATTAGCAAAAATGGAGGGGGAATTGAACAATGAGAAGGAAAAGAATCAGGAGAAAGAAGAGGAGATTTTGAAGGCGTCAAAAGAAAATGATGAGCTTCAGAAGACAATTCTCAAGTTGGCAGCTGAAAATGAGGCGAATGAGAATGTAATTCAGAAGTTACTAGATAGAATTACCGATTTATCGATTAGTAACCAGAAAACTAATCATATCGACGAGAAAACTACCGAAGAATCGACTCCAACTGCTTCTGTCACCTCTAAAAATGCTCCTCTCGTGATCGATTGTCTCATTTGTTCCAGTCAAATCAAGTCGGGACAAGAAGTCATCAGATGTCCGCTGTGCAAACGAAGATTCCATTCGGATGTGAAATTTTCTTAATTTTCATTTCAATATCCCTTATTCTCCTTATTTTCAGTGTGCATTCAAATGGCGCAAAGACCACACTCAATGCCCGGCGTGCAATGGAGATCTCCCTGGAATTTAATTCATTTCTTGTTGCTTTGTTATAATTTGCTTTGTTATTTATTACTACGACACGCTTTTTTCAACCGCGCTCTACCGAAACCGAAAAAAAATCGTGTACAAAATTGAGAGACTCAGAGAAAAGTAGTCATTTTTCAAGAGAATTTCGGTAGAGCACAGTTGTAAGAACTGTGACAAACTAATAATTTGTTACTTGTTTTTTTTTTCGTTATCATCGTTGGCAATTTTCCCGATAAAGTATATATTCTGATATTTTATGTTGATTTTATAATCGTTTATTCGTTATAATATTTTTTGAATCTTGAATAATATATATTTTTTTAACACAAACATGATAGTCTTTCTACATTTTTTCATACAATCTCCCAGTTTCAATTCGAAAAATTAATTACCGTACCGGCTCGTAAATCTACACCAAAGGCGCATCATAAAATATTGTTGTTGAGTCTCGCCACGATTACAGTACTTTCAATAGTTTATTAGTTCTTTCGAGTTGACAAATCGCGTTTTTCTTGTTTCAAAGCCTAAATTGAATGTTTAAATTTTTTCAGAAAAATGACTACACGAGGCGCGTTTTATGCGCCAATCAAACCAGATGCCTGTCGGACTGTTCGTTAATGCATGTACTATCAATTCTATCGGAGAGATTATCGATAATCGACCAGAATTGTTCAAGTTTTCCACTGATTCCACTCCAATTACAGTAAGTTTATTTGAGGATGGAGAGGAGAGATATGTGATGAAAGAGGAATTGTATCATGCATTGAATAGGGTGTTTAATAAGGTTGACGTCCATGGTGTGAACTTAGGCCTTATCCTTCCACTTACTTAAATCCAACACTTACGAACACGGTCGTCGATTACATAAATATTTATTAGGGAGACTAAAGAATAAGAAAGATAAAGTTAACTTAAAGAGGGAGACTAATACTAAAGGGGCTTAACGAGAATAAACATATAAAACTATAAAAGAGATAGTTAAAGATTAAATAATAGACCGCAAGACGGTTGGTGTGTCTTGGGACCTAGCACTCCGCTACTACTCACCCGCGGGTGTCGATAACCCCGCGCGGGAGAGAGGGAGAGAGACACAGAGTAAAGGGAACGCCCCTCAAATGAGAGAACGTTCAAAGTACCATGTGACATCCCCCTTCCTTCCGGAAGAGCATCGACGTCCTCGGAGACTTATACATAATATTGGGGAACCTACAGTACGAAGGATATTACATGTAAATTCCTAAATGACTAAGGGGTGCCTAAAGGGAATATAATCAAAATATATAATACAATTAGAAATACAATTAAGAATACAATACAACTGAGAATACAATACAATTAATACAAAATAAACAACAATGTTATTACCACGAATTGATCCAACCCAAGAACATGAAGAACGCAATTGAACTCGAAACTGACTGTAGAACACGCAGTTGAAATCACGCAGTTGGCAAATGACTGTTACACGCAAATGGCAATTGACTGAAACTCGCAGATGGCAATTGACTCGCATTTGATTGATTGAGCACGCATTTGAGCATTGATTGCACGAATTCCACGATTGAATCATCAAAATCCATCGAAATTTCCAACGAAAAACCATCCTTTTCCAAATTTGACACGAAAAATCTACCAAAAACGCTCCAAAATGAACCGGAAACTTTGAATATTGGATTACGGTAGGCGCGGCGCCATCGAAATGTTCCCTCGCTTTTAAGCTGAGCAATGCGCATTCCCATGCTTACCGTACCACAAGTTACGAGAAACGACCCTTTTCGTTCGATTTTCTTCCATTTTTCATCATTTTCCATCGTTTTCCTTTGATTTTTCTTCTTTCTTCAACGATTTTCATGCCAAAATCCATTTTTCGCAGCAAATTCTCAGCCAAAATTGTGAATTTTCAGCGAGAAATGTCTCGAGTAGCCGCATTCTTCTGTGATACAGCCTGTTCTCTCCGTGGATTTTGTGTTCAGGTGTATGAGTCGTTCCGATGCATTTGCGACGAAGGATGGGCTGGTGAGGCTTGTGAGCAGGTCGCTGAGTCTGCTGCGGGGTCCCCCCTCGTCACGTCGACAGTCGCGGCTCCTGTCGCGACCACCGTCGCCAGCGGCTCCGGAGGTAAATGAAAGAGAATTTTCAATAAAATAACTCAACACTTTCAGCCTGGAGCATCTTCGTCCTGGTAGGATTCGGATTCGTCGTCCTGGTTCTTCTTCTTCTCCTCTGTCTCTTCTTGGCGCGTCGTCAGGACCAGCCCGTTGAGGACAGTTTGTGTTGAGTCTTCCAGTTCTCCTTTTTGTTGTTCTTGTTGTTGTTCTTTTGTTGTTGTTCTTTTTGTTGTTCTTCGTAATACACGTTGTTTTTTTTTTTCCTTGGTTGATTTGGCAGCAAACAAATAATATTGAAGGGTAGATGATGACATGACCCGATGACACACGATAGATTTGACCCGAAGATAAGCAATTGTAAACAGACAGACCATTATTCTTCTGCGGGGTCCTCCGGTGTTGTGGGGACTTCTTTCTCCTCTTCCGATTTGTACACTTTGCATCGATTCTTGTGCACTGTCCGTAACTTCTCGGTCTTCGATCTTGTATTGGGTCCAGAGTGTTGCACCGTGACGTTTGGATCTTGAACATCTGTGACCAAATATGGTCCCAGAAACTGTTTTCCGATTTTGTTGTAGCGAGCTTCTCGAATCCAAACTTTATCACCAATTTTGATTTCCACGTCATTAAGGTTATTCTTGTTATCGTGAATCTCCTCTTGCTTACGTGTTTTCTTTTCAATATTCGCGTGGCACTCTTTTTGTAGAACGTCGTGGATCTCCTTCAATGTTTGCACATGGTCATTCACATTCTCCGCGTGGTCCTTCGGTGGAAGGGCGTTCTTTAGTGGTGACCTCGCCTCCTGTCCGTGCATTACGACGTGTGGACTCACTCCGGTCGTTGTATTGATTGCATTGTTGTACGCGTGGACGAGCGTTTGCAGTTCCTTATCCCATTCGTCTTTGTCTTCAATTTGGCGGATCATCACTTCGATTGTCTGGTTGGCACGTTCAACTTGTCCATTGGCTTCATGATGGTAAGGTGTACTCATCTTGTGATCAATTTTCAGCGATTTCAGTAGATCACGAAAAACGTGAGAAGTGTAATTAGTTCCTTGATCCGTAACCAATAATTTCGGTGTTCCAAATCTTGCAACCACTCGGTCTTTGAAGACTGAACATAGTACTTCGGCAGTTTGATCTTGAACTGGTTCCGCAATGATAAATTTGCTGAATGCATCAACAAATACAGCAATATATCGACTCCGTTGAGTTGTTTCCGGTAGCGGACCAATATAATCCGAATGTACTCTTTCGAATGGCGATGTCGTCTTTTCGAATCTTCCCAGCTTGGCTCTTATTCTCAGTTTTGCAGAGTCCTTGTTTTGCTGGCAGATGGCACATCGTTCGACGACTTTTTGAATGGATTGATGCATTCCCTTCCATGTGGCAATTGATTTGACACGTTGCAACGTCTTCTCGAATCCTAGATGGGCGCTCTCGAAGAGAGATTCGTGAATCATCTTGGTGAGTTCTTTTCCATATTGCGATTTGGGTGGAAGAAGAATAATCCATTCTTTTTCTGGTGTTCTAAGGAATACAACGTCGTCGTGAATGGTGAATTTCTTCAAATTGTTTGCCATATCCAAGATCCTCTCATCTTTGGATTGTTCCTCTCGAACTTTGGCAAAATCGATGTTGTGATTACTGGTTAAAGCATTGATTGTAGGTGGTACATCTGCGATTGCAATCTTCCCGTTCTTCTTGGTGTTCTGCTTGGCTGGCGTTGGTTGAGTGTCTTCTTTCTTCTCTGGATGATATCTCGAAAGAGTATCACAAACGATGTTCTGCTTGCCCGGTCGATACTGGATGTTGATATTCATGTCCTGGATGGTGAGTTGATATTCTCCAAGACGTCCAGCTAACTCCTTTCGATACATCAAAGACTTCAATGGTGAATGGTCCGTTATGATAGTGGTATGAGCACCATCAATATACGGTCGAAAAGTCTTGGCAGCGAACACTAATCCCAGAGCTTCCAATTCGATAGCAGGGTAGTTCTTCTCGAATCGATTGTAGACACGGCTAGCATAGGCAACAACTCTCAAATCTTTCTCATCATCACCTTGTTGTTGATATAATACAGCTCCTACTCCTTTTCCAGAAGCATCAACTTCGATAACAAATGGTTTTCCAAGACGAGGAGCTACCAAAATTGGTTCGGTAGTCAAAGCATCCTTGAGTTGTTGAAATGCTTGTTGACGCTCGGAAGTCCATTCAAACTTTTCGTCTTTCTTGGTGAGTTCGATAATTGGAGCAGCAATCTTTGAGAAGTTGTTCACAAAACGTCGATAAAATGATGCCATTCCAATGAAAGCACGAACATCTTTCACAGTTTTCGGCTTCGGAAAGTCGGTGACAGCTTTCGTCTTGGCTGGATCCGGTTTGATTCCATCCTTTGAAACAAGAAAACCAAGAAATGAAATCTCACTCATAGCAAACTTCGATTTTTCAGCTTTCAACTTCATTCCAATTTGTTCGATCTTTCCCAAAACTTCATCGATGTCTTCCAGATGCTCTTTGACACTTCCGGATGTGATGATGACGTCATCGATGTAGACAAAAATCCGGGCTCTTACTTGCTCGATAAGTAAGTTCATGCATCTTTGAAATGTACCAGGCGATCCTTTGAGTCCCATTGGCATCCGTAGATATTCGAATGCTCCCAGGAAACAAGCAAAAGCAGTCCTTTGACAATGTTCTGGCTCTACCAAAATTTGGTGAAATCCCGATTGAAAATCCAAACTGGTATATAGTTCTTGTCCACCACACAAGTCCAATATTTCTTGAATATTCGGTATAACTGACTGCACAGGCTTCGTAACTGCATTGAGTCCTCGAAAATCCACTGTAAAACGCCATGTTTTCCCATCCGCTTTTCGAACCAAAACGATAGGGGCGAGAAATGGAGAATTTGAGGGTCTGATGATCCTCTGTTCCAGCATAAGTCTGATTTGCTTTCCAATCTCTTCTCGTTTTTCCAGCGGAATTCGATAAATCTTCGTCTGGGGAATCTTACATCCTTCTTCCAAATCGATTCGATGTTTGATTGGACCGGTGTATTCTCCTAATATACCGTCTGGACCAACAAATGCTTCAGCATGCGCGTCGATGATCACTCTCAGGACTTCCTTTTGATTTTCGGTGAGTTTTGATTTTGAAAGATCCACCCAATCTGATATCCGAAAATTCTTAGGCGTCTCCTGTGGAAGTTTTGGCAATTTCGATTCCCAGTCAGCTTCTGGTGATCCTCGAACTTCATTCATCGTTTTGACTTGACCAATCTTCGATCCGATGGCAATAGGTTTGTTTTTCTTGAGACGAACACTGGTAGATGAAGGGTTGAAAACTTGAACCATTGTTTTTCCTTTTGGTCCGATTCTAGCAAGCACTCTTCCTACGGCATACACGTCATCACTGTCTTCTTGAGTATCCTCCATGTAAAGCTCAGTTCCCATATCCTCGGTGTAATTTGGAATAATTGCAGGGATAACAGCTTCCGATTGTGGCTCGATGATGGTCTCCTTTTGAGGGAAAACTTCGATCTTCTCCTCGACGGTGACAGCATTTAATTGGATCTCACAAGCTCCAATTTTCACGTAGCCTTTGTGGACGTTGATACTGAAGTCGTGATTCTTGTTGATTTCATTGACGAAGTCCGTTCCAAGAAGAAGTGGCGCTGGGCAATCTCCATCACGAGATACCAAAAACGTATGAGGTACGTAGAAATCTCCAATCTTGATGGTAGCTTGAGTCGTTCCCAAGAAAGGAATTGAAGATCCATTAGCGGCTTGAGCAGGTGGTACAGTAGTTGAGTTGATTTTTGTCCTTACAGATGAAAGTGGCATATAACTCACTGCAGCT
Organism: Caenorhabditis latens; assembly: GCA_002259235.3. Taxonomy (NCBI): domain Eukaryota; kingdom Metazoa; phylum Nematoda; class Chromadorea; order Rhabditida; family Rhabditidae; genus Caenorhabditis; species Caenorhabditis latens. The sequence continues at coordinate 12,716,868 of CM056092.1, read as the reverse complement.
CCGCTGTCGACTAGTGCTTCGAGGATTTTTCCTTCCATATTCACATCGATATGAGGTAATTTGGCAATTTTGAATCGGCATTTGTTCACAACAGCATTGATCTTGATTACAGGATAGTCATCTGCGGCAACCACTGGCTCATAGTGGGCTCGTTGATCCATATGCACGTTGTTGATTCTGGCCAAAGCTTGAGTAGCTTGAGTAGCTAATCCAATCGCAACATTCGCTGTCTCTCGTGTTGCTCTCTTCGTAAGTTTTGCAGCTCTTCTGAATGCTCGGAACTTGAAATACAAGTAGATGAAGCAAATGAATAGTAGAATAACGATGACAGGGGCAGCAATCCACATGAGTAGTTGAACGACGGAAAAGAAAACTTTCTCCAATCCTTTTCCAATTGAAGTGACTGTAGACTTGTAGATTTCCTTGGCAGATTTGTGAACTTTCGAAGTCGTGTTCTTGATAAATTCCAATCCATCACTCAAATATCCTCCTTGAATCAAACTATTTTCCAGATCACGTTGATATCTCGAAGCTCGGCGCTCCTTCTCCTTATCAGCTCCTGTCGAAACACCAGTTTCTTCGTCCATCGTTGTGTAGAACGTCTTTGGTGCATCCAGGAGGAATTGATCTTGGGTAACTTTGTTTGGTCGATTCAATTGTTGAGGGTTCACTTCACGATTTTCAGCTCCGATCCATCTATTGTTTTCCAAACGAATTCCTGGTGGTCTTTCATTGCATGGGATGACAACTGCTTTTCCGACGAGATCATCCGGACCAGGTAATTGGAACCATAAATCTCCATCAACGATAACAGGAATCAAATCGTAACAGGTGTCATTTACCTTCCTATCCCAATGGATTGTCGAAGGTGTCACTGTACGGCATTTTGAAACCATCAAAGTATCTCCAACTCTCTTTGCTGACACATCCTTTCTTTTCAGCAAATGTCTCACGGCGGCTGTCGGATCAATTGAAAGCAATGTTTCGAAAAGTGATGCAGTCGCAAACTGGTCCTTGCAAGTGTCGATGAAACTCTCCTGAATCGATTTCTTCGAAATGGACGATCTGTCCATGGAGTCTTCGATGATGACATCTTGAGGCAATTGAGATGACGTTATCTTACTTTGATGTGAAGGCGGCTTGACGGTCGGTGGCGGCATCGTGGTCGTTGTCATCGTTGTCGTCGTAGCCGTTGTTGTTGATTGAGTGGTGGTTGTTGTCTTTGTAGCTGGACGTGTTGGAGCAATTGGAGGTGACCATGAAGCTTCATCGAGTGGTCTGATGTCCGGTTGACTCTTCAGCTTGGCTTCATCAAATCGTGGAGCAACATACTTGGGATCCAAATGAAGAAAATCAGCTGCACTTGGTCCAAATTCTCTTTCCAACAGTGGATCGAACATGAAGGCGTCCTTGCTGTCGATCAATCCAAGCATTGTCCGTTCTTCTCTGGTCAACTCTCTCTTCAGCTGGGTAAGTCGTCTTCTTTCTCTCCAAGCGTATTGAGCAATCCGGATTGCTTTCAGCGCGATCACCATTTCTCCCTGTGGATGGTTCCGATCTTGCGGGTAGAATTTTGATCGTGTGGTGAGCAGCTGGTTCGTCACGTTGTACATTTTGAATTCTTTCAAAATGTCCTGGTTATCGATCGGATTCCTCAGCTTTGGAGCTTCTTCCAGACGATGTGCTCCTAAAACCTTCCAGACGATCGGGGTGGAGAAGTTTTGACCGATATCAAATTGGATCCAGTCTCCACCAGCTCCTTTGATTCCAGATACCTCTCTCCTCTTCCGAATCCAGAACGGCTCATCCCGCAGGAACTGATGTTTCGGCCGTCGGTGGAAGTGGTCCGGAAACTCGAGGAGGAGTCCATCGTCCGTCAGAAGGGCTTCGTTCAAGTAGCAGTCGTCTTTTATCTGGTTCAACTTCCGTAAGTCTTTGTCAATCCTGGAGAAAACTCCAGTCTCTTCAAGGGCTACGTGATTGAGGTCCAGAATGGCTTCGGTCGAGTAGGCAGATCGGAATGGGCACTCTCTTCTTGGTGATTGTGGCATCCAGACGATCGTGGCTTGTCCGGTTCTACAGCTTCCTGACTCCCAGCTGCACATCTCCATCGATCCAAGATCCGAAACGATGGTGGCTCCGTCCAAAGTTCCCACGTGTCCTGTTTGGAGGGTGAATTCCATCACGTGATTCACATAGGAGCCAAACCAAAGTGTTTTGTTGTGGATTTCAGCATTCAGAGTATTCGACCGCCACATACCTGGAGAGATTTCCTCCAATTTTCCTCCATCAAATTTCTTTTCCGATGCAGCTCTCCGGCATTCTTCTTCTGGCACTTCCAACTGCTTCCCGACTTCGGCTACTGTTCGATGGTAAATAGACAAAATTCCGAAAGTTTTTGCCTCGATCTCCGTTTTGAAGCATTTGACGGCTTCCAGCTGGTTGACTTCCGATCGAGCGACGAAGACATTCACTTGGTGACGTCGTAGTTGAAGCTCGTTGTTGAAGATGCAAGGGATGATGGGTGGAGGGATGAAGGTGTTTCCATTGACGCCAAATCCACAGATTTGGTGTGACGACGACGCAGCTGCTCCATGGAACAACGCAAACACCATCATCAATCCCATAAGGAAGTTGCTGATGCTATTTACGTTAGCTCTAGGTTGGTTACCTTGATTTCCACGATTTCCATGAGTTGTACCATCCGTAATTTGAGGGAATCCGGTTGGCTGTTGCTGCTGCTGCTGCTGCTGGAACTGCTGATGTTGTTGGAACTGCTGCTGTGGATGGAACTGATGTTGCTGATACTGCTGATTCTGGAACTGCTGTGGCTGGAACTGCTGCTGTTGGAATCCATTTCCTTGGAATCCGGAGAATCCTTGGAATCCGTTGCCGTTTCCTCTGCGTCCGAATCTTCCACGATTTCCACCTCTGCCACGGCTGTTTCCACGATTCGATCCATTGAATCCTTGATTCTGGTTTGCATTGAATCCTTGATTCTGATTTGGATTGAATCCACCTTGCTGCTTCTGATGGTAAAACTGGACGGCAGCAATCATGGCATCTCCTTCCTCCTCTTCAGCTTCAATTTTCAGCAGTCTGCTGATCTTTTCAGCCTGCAGAGTCATATCCCGCAGAGTCCTCGGCACGGTGGGCAGGCGTCTGATTTCGGTCCGGATGTTCCTGTGGACGCCGTTCAGGAATTGGGACGCCATCAGACGTTCCCGTGATACCGTCTCGAGATCGTCGTATGCGTACGAGCCAACTCTCTTGATCTTCTCGGCGAACTCCCGGATACTCATCTTTCCTTGGACCAGCGTTGCCATTTCTTGAAGAGCGACCTCCTTATCAGCCTCGCATTCGTGCAGCTTCACGAAGGCATCTGACATCGTTTTCCATGAAGTGAGTTCGTCTTCTTTCAACGTGTTGAATCTTTCGCGGGCCGGATTTTCCAGAAAAAATGGCATGAGAGGAATGCCAGTTTTCGCCGGGACGTTGATAAGGCGGAGCAGCTTTCCCACGTCGTTGAGCCATACGACGAGGTCGGCTGCCCTTCCGTCCTTAAACTTCTTGGTGCTCCTCTCCAATAGTCTAATGATATCCGCCGTGTCCTTCCAGATCCGCTTCGTGTTGACTTTCAATCTGGGTCCGTCCATTGCACATTGGTCGCTGTCATCAAACTCCGAGTCCAAATCGTCCAACACATTCTTATTATCCTTGTCCGTGACGCTCATTCTTGGTGATTGGGCAATTGAAGGATTCAAATGAAAATGTCGAACGGTGAGTGTTTCTGATCCTGATTCAGATTCAGGAGGAGAAAAATTTGGCGTGGAATTGGCAGAGACAAATGGAGATGACAGTGGTGATGAGGAAATTGGAGATAGAAGAGCAGAGAGTGGAGGAGTGAGTTGAGAAGAAGGGCTTGAGATTGGAGTTGAAGTAAAAACGGTCCCAAAGAGGTGGGAATCCGATAAATCAATATCAAACGGTTCAACTCTTACAGATTTTCCCGGTGGTGTTGTTGGGATTCCTTGGTCCGCTGTCTCCTGATTCTCCTCTTCCTCTGCTGTCGATTTTCCGAATAGATGGAAGTTGAGAAGGGTTTTGAAGAATCCTCTTGGTGAGTTTTCCTTTTGAGCAACGAGAGTTTCTTCGGCTGGAGATTCTTCAACTGGAGGTTCTTCAACTGGAGGTTCTTCAACTTCTAATTTGACTTCTTTGTCTCCTGTAGACTTCTTGGACTTCTTGAGCTTCGTAGACGGCTTCCTGACTTTTCCAGGTGCAGTTGTTGACGCAGTTGTTGATGCAGATGTTGTTCCAGATGTTGATGCAGATGTTGATGCAGTTGTTGATGCAGATGATAACTTTGATAATTCCTCTTCCTTGGCCTTTCTCGTCTGACTTCTCGTACGGATGCTCGATTCAGGTAAGTCTGACTTGACTCTCTTCGGCTTGTCTTCCAGGTTGTTGATGAAAGAAGATTGTTATTACGGTAAGCGAAGGTAAGGTGAAGAGCGATGAGAAGGATGAAAGGATAGAAGAGCGAGAGATGAGAAGAATGAATAAGACAGTAGGAGGTCACAACAGAAGCTGTGGCAAGTCCCAAAGCAATCGAAAGAAAAATTCAAAACTGAGAAAAAGAATTTGACGAACGAAGAGCAGAGGAAAATGACGACAACTCTGATAGGGTGCTTCAATGAATGAATGAATGAATGAATAAACCCTTCTTACTATCTTATTATTCTGTGGGCGTGGTCTCTCAATCTCTCGGTTGTTTACGGCAGATGCATATGCATATTCCGCGTTGTTTACCGCATTCGCCCGCGGTGCCACCCGGTGCAGCTGTCACTAATGTTGCGAGCGTAATAATCCGATGTGATGTAGAGATAGGCATATTGTTTACCGCATAGGACATATGGGTGAACGCACTCTTATCGGTTCCGCACGCTTAATGACTTTGTTTACCAGATGGCGCACTGTTCGCATTAAGGTTTCTGATAGATTCTGGAGATGCCATCCAGTGTAAACAATCTAACGTACTGGCTTGTGTCAGTTCACTTCCTGGCACCTTGTGCACCAGATGAGTGTCTGTGAATGCATCTGTCACGACTTTCCGTGGCCAGACGGACAAACATGGTTTACGACTCCATGTCTCGACTCTGATATAGAAATTGAATTTTGTTGGGGCATCGAAAATGAATTTTGCGTAATAGCTAGTCTTTTCCAGAGAACTTTAGCTACGAGTCGAAATCTTTCCTGGCTTAATTATACGACGGCTTTTCACTAAATGCGCTTCTCCTGGACCCTCTCGGTATCTCAGGATGCCTTTACACTGATAGACTTTGGCCGAGTCTAAATATGCCTTGACTCACGCTAACCAACCTTAAGGAAATTTATATATATTGGGACCAAAAAGACGGTTCTCAGCCCGCTTGTCCAAATAGCCTTTCCGGTATTCGTGGCCTGGAAACCTACGAATTGAGTAAAGAGAGACGTTACTTCCGTTCCCCCACCGGTGTCGTTTGTTATTATTATTATTAATATTAAACTTAATCAAAATCGCGATGAATTTGAAAATGAATTTGAGATAAGAGGGATACATAAGAGATAGGTGATAGGATCTAGGTCGCCAAGAAAAGATTATGGTGCGCGGAGATAACATACACAGAATTGAACTCCAAACCCTTGGAATTACCCTGCTAAATGAATTGGAATGAGATAACAGGGGGTCCTAAAGTGTGGAAGTGAGCTAGCAACTTCTCACAACCCAAATTGGTGCGCGAACCTCTGAAATTCGGTTAACCAAAACACGATGAGACCGTCCAAGGTGACACTAAAAACCTCGCAGTGCATTTGAGTAGATGGTGCTAGGACCTATCTTCCGTTTACAAAGAAGAGTTCTAGTGAAGGAAAGTGGGAAAACGTAGCGCTCATGACTCTCTCAGTGAAACTGGATCATACTAGAGTTCGGTGTGGGACCTCCATTTAATAAGGTTGACGTCCATGGTGTGAACTTAGGCCTTATCCTTCCACTTACTTAAATCCAACACTTACGAACACGGTCGTCGATTACATAAATATTTATTAGGGAGACTAAAGAATAAGAAAGATAAAGTTAACTTAAAGAGGGAGACTAATACTAAAGGGGCTTAACGAGAATAAACATATAAAACTATAAAAGAGATAGTTAAAGATTAAATAATAGACCGCAAGACGGTTGGTGTGTCTTGGGACCTAGCACTCCGCTACTACTCACCCGCGGGTGTCGATAACCCCGCGCGGGAGAGAGGGAGAGAGACACAGAGTAAAGGGAACGCCCCTCAAATGAGAGAACGTTCAAAGTACCATGTGACAGGTGTCTCCGGAATCAGAAGACTTGAAAATAATTCACTCGGATGGATTGATTTTCGAAGGAATGAGTATGAAGGATGTTGAGGCTGAGTATGGAGATCGAATTCAGAATATTGAGGTGTGGAGAGAAGAAAAATGAATTTTTGGGCTGATATTAGCACGGCACGCTTCTTACAACTGCGCTCTACCGGAACCGAAGTAAATAGTGTGAAAAACTGAGAGACGCAGAGAAAAAGATACATTTTTCAAGGGAATTTCAGTAGAGCGCAGTTGTAACAACTGTGGTGAGCTAATATTTATCCAATTTTTCCAGTTCATCCGCACTCCAAACCTACGTTCCAAACACCGACTCAAATTGGGTCATTTCGTCATTACAGCCGTCGATTTTCTGCTGGAATTTCTGAGAGAAATCATTTTCGGACTGAAATTATTCCAGAAGTATCAATGCGTCGATTGGGAGGAATTTGAACCAATTTTTGAAAAATTCGAAGCGAAATTTATTGCTTGCCGTGTAAGAATGACTTCCTTGTGTAATTAATCAGAAAAATAGATATTTTCAGACAAAACCGTTCATCGTCAGAGCTGGGATTCAACATGACATCTCACAAGATCTGAATCCACTGAAAAAGTATGAAGTTTTGCCGGTGAAAGAAGTCAGAAACGTCAAAATCGGTGGATTTACGGTCCAGAATCTGAAAAACGAGCTGAAACACCTTGGACTGACTGAAAGTTTCCCTGATATCGAGGAGCATGCAGAAGTGGTTTATAAGCATGTGAAAAGAGTGAAGAAAGCGAAGAAATTGAGAACTTGTGACTTGATTGATGCAGTGGAGAGTTGTCAGATGATTTGTGTTCTCAATCGACTCCCGAAGTATAAGAGATTCGTTCACAATCAGAAAGGATGCGGCAGAGTTCCGGGATTAATGTGTGAGCAGTGTGAGAAAGAGAAGAAGAAAATGTCAGATGAGATCAGAAGCTCTGTCACGAATCCGCCAGAGGAAAAGATTCCGAAGGCTCTGAAAAGTCTGAAAATCGAGAGCTCCACTAGCTGTCAGAAGGTGAAGGAGGGGATTCAGACGATGTCAGATTTTCAGAATCCTACAGACGAAAGCCCCAATGATAATGAGGATAATAAGGAGAATCAGAATCCGATTAAGGATGAGAAGACGTCGAAGAAGATGGTCTCAGATATCATGAATTTGTTGGCTCAGAGATCTAAAGTAGCCACTGAATCATCTGAAATTCTTAACGATAATTCGGAAAAATGTGTATCAGAGAGTCAACTGCAGACCCAATTACAGATGAAATTGAAGGAAAAGATTATGGCGAAAACTGAGGAAAACCAACGACTTCATGAGACAATTCTCAAGTTGACTGCTGAAAATGAGGCGGATCAGAGAGTAATTCAACATTTACTCGATAAATTGGCAGCTGGAAGCCAGAAGAAAGATATGGAAGAGGTGTCCGATGATACTGAGGCCTCCAGAATCCCTCCGGTCGTCATCTGCTATGTATGTCAAAAAGAAATCGAGTCGAACGACGATGACTAGTTGGATTGTTCCAGAAATGACGAGAAATTCCATCAAGTGGTATTTAGAAAAAAATCGGAAATTTCCAGAAAACTCATTAATTTTTCTATTTTCAGTGCGCTTACTTCCATATTCGATTCCACGAACAATGTCCGGCTTGCGACGACAAGATTCCCAATTATTTTCGAATAATTCGATTCATTTTTTGTTATTTTTTATCTTGTTGTTCTTGTTATCATTTTGAATTGTTATTTTCCGCCCGTTTTACCTTTTCAGATTAATTTCTGGTATTTTCTCACCCCACTCCATCATATTTTAAAATTAAATTTCATAAAAGTTGTTGATGTTTCACCTTTTTCTCGCTTTAAAGCTTTAAAATCATTCGATTCACTATACGATTTGAACGGCTCCTCGACAATTCACAACTGCGACATTTCGCAACTCACGCATGTTCAGTGGAATATGTTGAGTGTACCGAAGGGTCTGGGAACATATTTGAAAGCAATTAAATGGACAAAAGGTGGTCCACGGCCTCCTGCGGGTGAAAAAAGTCAGAGAAATCGCGCGTTTCTTTTCCCTGTCTCGCTGCGCACACTCTCTCGCCTCAACTACAGTAAAATGGAATTGGAGTTTTCCGAGCCCGTTTTTCACTGTCTTTCAGAATTTTGTGGCGAAAAAAGTTGAAAAATGGTTGAAGGAAGACATTTTTAATAGTTTTTCACAGATATTTTCTCAAATTTTTAGACGGAAACATGAAATTTTTACGTTGATCCAATAGAGCTCATTTTCGATCATCAAAGTATAAATATTTTGTTCGAAACCACCGAGGAATATTAGGAAATACGGTGGACCAGCCCCTTAAACTTAAAAAATGTATTCTCTTAATCGAACACGTAGCTCAGCGAGGAGGCAAAAGCGAGGTGTCGAGAGGAAGACTAAGATAAAGTTTCAATCGATGGTACAGGCTCCGGAACAGAGCGAAAGTTTTGAAACTTTGTGTATGAACAGATCAATTCTTGTACTTTAATTTTGTAGTTGGTCGTTTTTTGATGCGGGTCTTCCCTTGACTGTTGTACTACATTGAGCATGACTGAGTCTCTACGAGCTACAGTAACCCAGGGAGAGGTCCTACAAAAAAGTGACCAACTAAGAAAATGATATGCTATGTTTGAACATTTTACTCACAAAAGTTCATGTTTACCGGTTCATTTTTGAGCTCAGGGCAAGTTGTTGAAGGGAGAAACGACTATTTCTCTGTACATTTCTGCCGTCTTCGAAGCTAGAAAATTTTTGGGCGCTGTCAGTTTTGGTGCTAACAAAATAATTTTTTTTGGAAAAGATCCGCAAAGACTTTCTCCACAATTCTATGGAAGCCGATTTTCGAATTTTTTTTCCTAACCGAAGCTAATCCCTGAAAACCCTCGAAAACCCCGATTTTACTGTAGGAAACTGAAAAATTTTTGGGCGCTCTCAGTTTTACACTTATTTCAACGTTCTATAGCTTAAAATGATGCTTCTGGACTGGTCTACAATTCTGTGGTTTCACTTTTTCTCAAAACTTTTTCTGAAGCCGGAAACTTCTGAATTCGTTCGAAAATTGAGGCATACTGTATTCTAATCTTCTGTATATAAGTTTGTTTCTAATCAAAACCGGTCTTAAACGTTATGATTTAGTGTAATATGTTTTCAACTCTTCAAAACAATAGCTCATTCTCAGAAATGAAATCATAACATTTCGTTTTTGACAGTTATTCGGTGAAATTGTGATCTCCCTTCAGTTATATCGAAGAAAAACAAGAGTATGTTCAAAATGTTGCGAAAAATCGTATTATTCCAGTTCATTTTAAAAAATTCCAAAAATTTTGTGTTTTCCATGTCGCCGACGTCGTAGAAGTTTTCAGCAAGAATTTTTTCAGCGAATCTCGGCAGTCGAGTGGCAACTTTAGGGCGGAAGTTGAGGTCGATTCGGCTTTAGATCGGATCTTGCTCACCTTCTGGTCAGAAGTTGAGGTTGATTCGGCTTTAGGTCGGATCTAGGTCACCTTTTGACCGGAAGTTGAAGCAGTTGAGGTACTTTTACCCGCAAAATAAAGGAACGGCGGCTTTTGATCGGATCTTGGTCACCTTTTGGTCAGAAGTTAAGAGAATGTCGGCTTTAGCTCGGACATTGGTCGGCTTCTGATCACAAATTCCGATCTGACTGTCCGCTGCCCAGAAGTTGATCGGACCTTGGTCGGACTTTAAGAGCGTCGCGTGTCTCGCAACGCGTGCTTTTTGCTTTTTCAATCATTTTTCGAAGTTTATTTTTCGTTTCGTCCTACTGATAATCGTTTTTTAAGTCAATTTTGCTTATTTTTTTTAATCAAATCTTATTATTTTTCATACAGATTACAAAAAATGATGGAAGTCGACGAATTTCGATAGTGGAGGTATTCAAACTCAATGGAAAAGATCTTGTAAGTGAGTTTTAATCTCATTATCGGAAATCTCTATGTTTTTTCAGGTTCTCGTTAAAAAGTCAACAACGCGAACTTTCTACATGGAATGTGTCGTCCAGAAGGTAACATATAGAAGTGAAAAACCATAATTTAGTAATGTATTTTACAGAAATTAACTGACGAAGTCTACATCTGGACAACAATGCGAGCACACCAGCGATACATCGGAAAATAATTGTATTTATAATATATTTAGTAGTTTTTTTTGTATTTTTTTGTATTTTTTAAAACATACTTTTTGTGAATACTCTTTTTCTTGTAAATAAATTGTAATATATGATATTTCAGCTGTTTTAATGCGCGAAAAATAAATCAATAAGGCGATCGAAGGGTTCCATGCGGTCCGTGTCAGAAGTTGGTCGGAAGTTGGTCGTTACTTGGTCGGCTTTAGTAGCGGTCTTGTCCAGAATACGACCAACCTCCGAGCTGAAGCCGACCAACTTCCGTGCTAAAGCTGTCGGTGACTGCCGAGATGTTGCAAGCGCGCTCGCGCGAAACCTACAGTAATTTTGCCACAATTTTTTTCCTCGCAGGAGGCCGTGTGGTCTGACCCATTTTTTGACTAAACTAGGTTAAACTATTGCTGGCTCTATGGTTGCGAAATGGCTAGTTGCGAAATGTCGTAGTTGCCGTAGTCTAGTTGGAATTGTGGAGAAAGATGAGAATGTCAAAAAGTTAATGATAGAGGAAGCAAATTTGTACGGCGATCTTATTATAGTGGATCTAATCGATAATTATGTAGGGTTGACTTAAAAAACAATTGCATCTCTTTTGTATGCCACAAGCAAAGCTCCGAAATTTCAATTTATTGGAAAAATCGATGAGGACGTGGCGTTTTTCCCAGATAAACTGGTAAACCTTTTCAATGACGATGTCATCGATACCAACACTTCCACTTTATACGGAGAGATTGTAAAAGAAGGTGGAGAAGTGAATCATGATAAGAGTAAAAGGTGGTGAGTGAAATTATATTTTGGAGGGGGGCTAGTTTCAAAAGAAATAGATTATTCTTCCAGGCACGTCACAGAAAAAGCATACAAGTGTAAAAAGTATCCGGAATGTTTGTCTGGTCCGTTTTATTTGGCAACGAGGAAAGCGGCAGTGGATATACTGAGAGCGACGAAACATAGGAATTTTATTTCGGCGGGTTTCTACAAAATATCGCAAACTTTTATACAATGTGGAGAAAATTTGAACTTTATTTTTGTAGTTTACAAGTTTTTGATAGGCCTCTTCGTTTTCGAGATAAGAGCTTTTAAAGATCAAAGTATGAGCTTGAGAAAATGCAAGAGCCCAGAGAAGTTAGAGTTTCTCATCTCTATTTTGTCTTGCTGGAACAGTCACATTTCAAATGCTATAAAAGCTAGCGAAACGTTATCAACTACAAAAATGAAGATCTTTCTTTGATCTACCAACTACCTAAAAGTTGTCCTCACGAGACAGTAGGACACCATAGGGCAGTTTTAAGGTAAGACTGCTTCAGAATTTTTTAAGCTTGACGATTGTCCGACTAATGTCCCGATTTCCAGATAGAAGACGTCTTCATTACTGGCCTACTTGCAGATGACGTTGGCGTTGCCCGTAAAAGCCTCCCAAGTATTTTTTTTCTTTAAAAAACAATCAAACAAAAAATCTGTTTATCTCAGAAAACAGCTGAGGAAAAAACGGACATACTCGTCTGGCACACTTTCAAAAATTACGATCAGTATATGGAGTTTTTCAAGAAAAATTTGAAATGAACTTTTTCTAAATATTTAATTTCACGTGATCTCTTGACATTTCGTGTAAGAATAAAAGTTTAGTTGAATTTTTTTTAACTCGTAACCTTTACCCCTTATCTTCCCTCGAAATCTAGAGCGAAGATCTAGAGCAATGATAAGCGTTCCGCATAAATAGCTGGCGATTTCACCAGAATCTCCACTTTCTAACTATCTACTTGCTTGTCCTTGTTTCTTTCTATCTACTTGCTTGTCCACCATGGCCCAATCCGTCCCACCAGGAGCCATCCAGACCCAACCCAACAAGGTGATCAACCCACCTCCAAATGTTATCAAGACCACCGACACGAAAGATCCTATGTTTCGTCATCCACTTTCAAAGAGAATGTAAGACCCCAGGGTTGGCCTCTGCCCCTATATCCCTATTTTTCAGCACATCCGTACCAACGGACATCCGTACGACCGTACCAACGTCGATCAAACGGACGCCCAAGATGGTACCGCCAAGAATTCGAGGGGATAGGAAATTATGGATCAGGAAAGGCAAGCGATTGTGCAGATCGAATGAAGAGGAAGCACAGAAAAAATAATTTAAAAACTTACGAATAAATGATTGTAACCCGTTCTGTTTTTTGTCGTTTTCAGATCCACTCGGCTACTTTTCGCTACCGTAACGCAACACTAACGCAGCAGTCATTCGAGGATTGCTCGCCGGCTGCGCAGAGGCGTGCAAGTGTTAAATGAAATCTGGATAGTTGTTGCATTAGTGTTGCCGGCGTCCTGCATGCGCTCATTGCTTCATAATGGCTGACAATCGGTAAAAGTTTCCAAGTTTCTATTACCTGTAGACGTCCGGTGCCAAGTTCATCGACTCTAGAATTGAGAAAGAAAATTTCTACAATAAAATTAAATTTTTTCTTCTTTACTGCATCAAGGTGAGTGAAGAGGGTAGATCAAATTGAGATGATTGATTGCTTTCTTTCAGAAAAAGGTCTCGATCCCCGACCGATTGAAACAGAAAGTAGAGGAAGTCACAAAGGAGTTCGAGGGTCTCATTCGTCAGGATGTATCAATCGCTTACTAGTCTCTCATTGAATTAATGTTTTGTGTGAATTTTCTTGTAGATCAAATCTTACAGGTTTTTGATTGATCTTCTATTTTATAAACGCCTTTAAAGAATGTCACCTACGAGGGAGATGAAAGAGCGCAGAGAAGCCGGAGTGTCTCGCTGTCTGCGCCTCTTCTAACCCCTCTTCCTCAAGAATTGTAGAAATCAAAAATTTTGAAAATTTGGGAGTTCTGATCTGCTGCCTCAATCTCTATCCAACGTTTTGGACGGATCACATCTCGAAATCGAAAAGAGCAGTCAAAATGTTGTCAACTACAAAAACAATCAGCATAAAAGTCTACATATTTTATTAGTTGACAACTTTTTGAAAGGTCTCCTCGATTTCGAGATATGCGTCTTCGAAGATGGTAACCTGGAGGGGAGAGAGGGAGAGAGCGCAGAGAAGCTAGACTATCTCGAGACTGTCTGACTTCTCTGCGCCCTCTTTCTTTTTCCATGGAATGTCTGCTGATCTAAAACTCAAATACAATACTTTATTCTATACACTTTTACAAGAAAAATACCAGTCAGCAGTTGTCTTTTTTCTATTCATTTCGTTTGAATCAGTTAGTGAATTGATCGAAATGGACCATACAGATGTGAGAATTCGATTTGGGAGCCTTCAAGAGAACATCTCGAATCATCATAACAATTCCATGCATTGTTGGGCGACGAGTCGGGTTGGGGTGGGTGGCACGGGAGATCAGACGACGCATTTCGATCAGCGACTCTGGCGATCCTGAAGGCAAGTTGTTTGGTTAGCGGTGGAGCGCATTTGCATTACCAAGTAACTTACCCTCATTCGATTCACTATACGATTTGAACAGATCCGGCTTCAGAATCTGCTCGAAAAGACGTCCCAAATTGAAAACTCCGCTCTCCTTCGTCAATTTTCTAGTGAATGCAACCTCAGGAGCAGTCGAATCATAGTCGACAACCGACACGGAGTTGTCGGATTTTCTGAAAATAATTTTGAAAAATTTCATATCAAATTCTGTCAGGTACCCCTCGCGAATCAATCCGCTGGCTCCATTAAAAACGAGCTCATAATTCTTGATGTCTTCGTTCTTGAATCCAACAAAATCCACGTAGAAATGCTCTAGCTGAGATGCTCCGTGGTAGATGTCAGCATGATGGAGTTCTGAGAGAACACGGACGGCCGAGGAGCAGATCTGGAAGAGGACTGTTGGCTGATTGTTCTTGTACAAATGTATAGAATAACGTATTGGTTTTGATGTTTAGATCAGCAGACATTTTATAGAAAGAGAGAGGGCGCAGAGAAGTCAGACACTCTCGCTTCTCTGCACCCTCTCCATCACTCGTCTATCTTTAGACACGCATATCTCATAAACGTGAAGAGCTATCAAAAAGTTGTCAACTAATAAAAGATGTAGAACTTTATTCTGATCGTTTTTGTAAGCAAGAACTTTTTGATACCTTTTTTCGATTTTGAGATATGATCCGTCAAAAATCTGAGAAAGTACTTCCGTCTTTCTCTCTCAATTCACAATTTTTCGAATAATTTCAATCAAAAGTTGACAATACTCTCCAAGTGGCAAAATGTAGTCTCTCTCCCTATCTTATCTCCAGTTTACCATCTTCGAAGACGCATATCTCAATAACGTGAAGAGCTATCAAAACGTTGTCAACTAATATAATATGTAGAATTTTATACTGATCTGATTTATAGTTGACAATTTTTCGATAGCTTTTTTCGATTTCGTGATATGATCGGTCAAAAATTGGGATAGCAACTGAGAGAGCACTCCCGTCTTTCCCTCTTGGGTTTTCCCGTGGGAATGTCTTACCTTGATCCGTTGAGTCAAATCCAGCCGATTCTGATGGAAGAACAAGAAATCCTCGAGATTACAGCCGACTTCCAATTTGTTGTTTCTGTAAAACCTTAATTGGTAACAAACGCGCTCTAATGAGAATCGTTCTAAAACTCACTCATAGATCAAAGTGGGCGGGTTCATAATCGCTCCAATCGGAATACGAATCGGAAGATTCTTCCCGCGAAGACTTTTCGAGTTGACCAGTTTCTCGAAGAATGTTTTCAACTCAGTGGGATTCTGACCACCTCCTGGAATTTCCTCGAAAACTGCCTCCTTGATTTTTCCGTCGGAGAATTTCATTTCGCCGATGTAGATCTGAAAAATCGTTCGTTTTCTCAATAGAGCGCATTTGCCACACATACCGGAGACGCCGTGTTCTGCGAGAGCTTTCTCTGAACTTTGACCGATTTTCCAGTCGGAAGAATGTTATGCATCGCAGTGACCTGAGGTCCCAAAAGACGATTCATCGTCAACTTCTCCTCCAAAACTCCACTGAGAATGTCCATCTGAAATTGTTGAGGTTATGCAAAAGTGCTCTGTTGATAACTCTGCTCACATTCTCATGTTTCAATTGGTAGATCAGCTGAGGAAGGGTGTCCGCACGAGCGAACATCATTCCAGGAATTCCGACTTCTTTTCTAAAAATTGGACGTGTTTGAAAGGATGTCATGAGGCGGGGTGGTATCCGATTTTCGCAAACGTTTTTGGAAATTGTAGATTAGTTTGTGAGCTATGTTTTTGTAGTCGACAACTCATAAATATTTGTTTTAGTTTTTGAGATACGAGCTGTTAAATGATGTCACCTTTACGGTCATCCTGATCGTTGTATTGAGTAGTTTATCTTTAAATACTTGTATCTCAAAGCACAAAACACTTATCAAAAAGTTGTCAACTACAAAATTATAGAACATAACATTTTGCACATTTTATCTGTTGACAACTTTTTTTCAGCTCTTTTGGTTTTTGAGTTATTTCCACTCAAAGTAATTACTTAAGTCACTCACTCCAAATCATCGACACGAAGATTCACCACACGAACTTCTCCTTTTTTATCCTTTTTATTCGCAGCAATCGACAAATAATACGCTCCATCAATCGTTTTTGAAATACAGAAATCTCCTGGATTTTTGAGAACAAAAGTCTCGACAAAAGGTACGGTAACATTGTAAAATACGGCATCCTTAATTTCAGACTCATCCTCCATCGATCTCTTTGTAATTTCGAATTCCGCTTTCGATTCGACCAACGTCATCATTGCTTTGAATCAATTGATTTCTTATGGGACGAGACGGTGACGAGATCAAAATATTGTTTGACCAGTTGAGATTTGGAATAAAGTTTTTTCGGTGATTTGGTTGGAAATTAGTTTTTTCACGGAACATTCTAGAAGTTCGAAGATTTGGGAGGTCACGTGGAAATGAGAAATATTGGACGCTGTTGAAAAAAATTCAAAAGTTACGGTAGAATGTACTACTGTAGCTCAGCGAGAGTTAAAGACGCAGAGAAGCTAGAGCGTTTCGTTGTCTGCGCTCTCCTCTTCTCTCGGCATGATGAGGTGCATGTTTTCAAAGACGCACATCTCAAGAAGGTAAGGCGCTAGAAAAAAGTTTTCAACTACAAAAATGATCAACATAAAATTCCGCGTATTTTGATAATTTACAAATTTTTGATAGCTCTTCAGATTTTTGAGATAGGAGTCTTGGAAGAGAAGTGATCTAAAAAATGTCGAAGGGTTACAGTATTCCCGTTCATTTCGCGGAGGCGGTGGCTTCGCGCACGATGGGTCTCCGGTTTAATTCCCTAACCGCCCAAACTTTTTTAAATTTTTTGCGTCGTGCTACAGTATCCCAGAGAGCTCGTGCAATCAAAGAAAGCCATAAATTTCTAGGCTTCTAGCTAGTTTTTATTACTATACACATTTTTTTTCAAAGGAGCATATCTGAAGAACGTAATGCGTTAAAGAGAAGTTGTCAACTACAAAATTATAGAGTATAAAATTTTACACATTTTACTAGTTGACAACTCGGCAGTCGAGTGGCAACTTTAGGGCGGAAGTTGAGGTCGATTCGGCTTTAGATCGGATCTTGCTCACCTTCTGGTCAGAAGTTGAGGTTGATTCGGCTTTAGGTCGGATCTAGGTCACCTTTTGACCGGAAGTTGAAGCAGTTGAGGTACTTTTACCCGCAAAATAAAGGAACGGCGGCTTTTGATCGGATCTTGGTCACCTTTTGGTCAGAAGTTAAGAGAATGTCGGCTTTAGCTCGGACATTGGTCGGCTTCTGATCACAAGTTCCGATCTGACTGTCCGCTGCCCAGAAGTTGATCGGACCTTGGTCGGACTTTAAGAGCGTCGCGTGTCTCGCAACGCGTGCTTTTTGCTTTTTCAATCATTTTTCGAAGTTTATTTTTCGTTTCGTCCTACTGATAATCGTTTTTTAAGTCAATTTTGCTTATTTTTTTTAATCAAATCTTATTATTTTTCATACAGATTACAAAAAATGATGGAAGTCGACGAATTTCGATAGTGGAGGTATTCAAACTCAATGGAAAAGATCTTGTAAGTGAGTTTTAATCTCATTATCGGAAATCTCTATGTTTTTTCAGGTTCTCGTTAAAAAGTCAACAACGCGAACTTTCTACATGGAATGTGTCGTCCAGAAGGTAACATATAGAAGTGAAAAACCATAATTTAGTAATGTATTTTACAGAAATTAACTGACGAAGTCTACATCTGGACAACAATGCGAGCACACCAGCGATACATCGGAAAATAATTGTATTTATAATATATTTAGTAGTTTTTTTTGTATTTTTTTGTATTTTTTAAAACATACTTTTTGTGAATACTCTTTTTCTTGTAAATAAATTGTAATATATGATATTTCAGCTGTTTTAATGCGCGAAAAATAAATCAATAAGGCGATCGAGGGGTTCCATGCGGTCCGTGTCAGAAGTTGGTCGGAAGTTGGTCGTTACTTGGTCGGCTTTAGTAGCGGTCTTGTCCAGAATACGACCAACCTCCGAGCTGAAGCCGACCAACTTCCGTGCTAAAGCTGTCGGTGACTGCCGAGATTGCAACGTTTTGAGATAATTGTCTTGAAAAATCGGAGACCACGAATGGAAGAGACAGAGGAAGAAGTTGCGAAAAGGAGTTGTGCTCCGCCCCCTTCTGCAATGATGTCGCACAATTCATTCTCAAAACAAAAGTATCACACCCCTTATTTTTCGTTTCTTTTTGAAAATTACTTTCTAACCCGCTTCCGACATTACAAGTGTGCGCTGGAATTGCCAAAATAGGCGGAGCCTAACTAGCCACATAACACCACGACCATCTGCTCCATGTCAACAATAGATTCGTTTCTTCTGCTCATTTTTCAAAACTTTTTCTCTTTTCCTTGAAATGGCCAAAACAACACAATTTCTCCTCTTTCTCTCAGTACGACACATAAAATTTATGACTTTACAAGCTCAGAGCTTTGAGAAAAAAGGAGAAAGTGCTCTGCAAAAAAAGTATATGATTTCTTTCTTTTTCCCACCAAAAGTAGTGACGGGATTATTGAATTTTTAGGCGGTCCGCTCATTTTTCTTCTTCGGGGGCC
Organism: Caenorhabditis latens; assembly: GCA_002259235.3. Taxonomy (NCBI): domain Eukaryota; kingdom Metazoa; phylum Nematoda; class Chromadorea; order Rhabditida; family Rhabditidae; genus Caenorhabditis; species Caenorhabditis latens. Next base: position 12,698,230 of record CM056092.1, on the reverse strand, counting down.
ACCGGAAAACAAAAAGATCTATCATCTAACTCTGATCGCTCCCCTCTCTTTCTTTCCCTTTTTTCCCAATTTTCTTATTTTTTGTTTTCCGAATTGTCCCTTGGGAAACATTGGAAAGATTCAAAGATTTACGAAATTTTTTTGATGAAAAAGCTATTCTGAGAAAGGAAAAGAAGAAGGAGATGTTCTCGAATGGACGACTCCCTTGTCGATTATGAAAAACGTTTTTGATCTACTTTCAAATATGGGTTACTGTAGTCAAGATTCTGGATTCCATTTGAAAACGGAAAAAATATGAAGTTTCCTCTCAATAATTACCTTCCTCTGTCGTCAAAATCAACAATTAAAATTTCAGAATTTGAGAAAATAGGAGTCTTCTTCCTTCTTCTTCTCTTTTTCTAAACATCATTTCCTATTTTTCCTGCAAAGTCTCTTCTCCTTTTTAATTTGGTTCTCTTCTTTTCTTTTTTTTGTTTCTTCAGTTTACTTTGCTTCGAAAGTGTCACAAACAGAAGAACAAGGGAACGAAGCTAAATTTGAATGCATCTTGTTTGGTTGGTTTTTTTTTTTGAATGACGTGATCTCGATGTTCTTTTCCCTTTTGGAAGCCTGTGTAAGAGATTACAATAAAGTGTTAACAAGTAAAATGTGCAGAATTTCATGCAGATGATTTTTGTAGTGAACAACTTTTTTTCTAGCGCTTCACGTTCTTGAGATATGCGCCTTTGAAAACGTGCGCCTCATCATGCTAACAGGAGGAGGGCGCAGACAACGATACACTCTAGCTTCTCTGCGTCTCCAACTCCTCTCTCTCTCTTTAACCGTTTTCCTTGTTTCTGATCAACCTAGCTAGTTGATTACATTTTTCGAATTTCAAAATCATATTTATTCTATCATAATCAAACTTTGAACCTTCAATTATCTGATTTCCTCAATTTTGATCTTTTTTCGCATGATCATATCTCAAGAACCAGCATAGAAAGAAAAAAGTTGTCCACTAGTAAAATGTGCAAAATTTTATTTTCTATAATTTTGTAGTTGACAACTTTTCTCTAGCGCTTCACGTTCTCAAGATATGCGCCTTTGAAAACGTGCGCCTCATCATGCAAAGAGGAGGAGGGTGCAGACAACGAGACACTCTAGCTTCTCTGCGTTTCCAACTCTTTCTCTCTATCCGCTTTCTTGACGTTTGTATAACCTTCAGGAGTTCCATGTTTCTCGTTTTCCCTCTGTTCCCTTACAAAGAGCACTTCCCTTCAATTTCCTCTGCTTTTTCCATTTATTCCACCCCACCAAAAGTGTCAATCACATGAAATTTATGTGTAAATTCGAATGTATACATATGACGTGGATTTTCATTTTTTTTTCTCGAATCGTAGGTTGATGGGTTAAGTGGCATGACGTGGCGAGATTTGGAAAAAAGCGAAATAAAATGTGTATAGTAATAAAAACCAGCTATAAACCTAGACATTTATGACCTTCTTTGATTGCTCGGGCTCTCTGTAGTACTGTAGCTCGACGCAAAAAAAACAAAAAGAGTTTGGGTGGTCCGGGAATCGAACCTGAGACCCATTGGACGCGGAGTTTACGCGTTACCACCTGCGCCATGAGGGCGTAAAGCCGCCGTGTCTCCCCGGGGTGGTGATAAACAGGGTGATTTCCTCTGATTTCAGCCCTGACTTTTGAGAGTTTCCAGCAACTTCTCGAGCTTCATTTCCCCCCAAGTTTCCCTCCTTTGAATCCGTTATTTATCTCATCGTTTTCCTTTTTTTTCTACTTCTTCTCGGGACCAATTTCCGATAAATAATTCATTCGGAATGAAAGTTCCAAGAGGCACATGAAAAGGAGAAAAACTAGAAAATGGTCTTTTTGGAACGGGTGAAAAAAAGAGAAAAAGAAGAAGAATGTTCTCCAGGAAATGGAGAAATTCGATTAGACTTGAAGGAAATTGAGTGAGTTCCAAGAAGAGCAGTTGAATTGGATTTTAGAATCCTGAAATGAGAATTCGTTTGAAAATTGAAGTGGTGCAAGTGCGCTCTGTTGCACTTTGATTGCTTTTGGCTTTTCCAGCCAATTTTACTTGTTTTTCGTAATTTTTCGGGAGTCTGATACAAAAATTTCGATGTTTGGCTGGTTTTTGACCGATTTTCTCGAAAAATTTCTTTCGAAAACCACGTGAAAACCTTCGCAACACCACAAATCACCTAAACTTTTTCTTCTCAGAAATGCCCTGAATACCCCGTAATTATGAATATATATCTAGAATGTTCTATTGACCAATTCTTGTAACATCTCTCTCCTCTTATGACATCATCACTCCCCGTTCCTTTTAGAGCATCCTCATTTCCATAATATTTTATAAATTTCCGAAATCTCTTCTCTAATTTAATCCTCTTTTCTCACTTCCTTCAGGGGGATTTCCCTAAAGTGCTCTCATTTCCTTTTCGAAAAGAGCCGGACATCTGACGGATGAAGTCATACGATCAACCCAACCCTTACCCAAAGGCTGTGGTTTCTTATATCCTCCCACTCCTCATTATTTTTGTTGATCGATTGGCGCAGTGGTGTGCAGTTTTGCTTTTGGTCCGCAGGGTCACTGGTTCGACTCCAAGGATGAATTTCAGTTTTTTTTCCAATTTTCATAACAAAAATAACCTAGACATTATAGTTCTTGAATCTGAGGAACGTGTCATGTCACATTTCTCTCAATCGCAGACAAATTACGAATCAAAGAGCACTTTGTGAGGCGGATGGATGTGATGTGCATGACTAAAGAAGGGGGGAGAAAGAGAGGGTTTGACTTTTTGAACTTCATTTTGAATGTATCAAAACTATGTTTTTAACGGCGGGGGTAACATCTTCCAGAACCTTCGAGATTTTAAAAAGATTTTTGATCTACTCAAAAATTCCAGACGAAAGAAAAAGGTGGGGGAAGAAGACAGGTGCAAGATAATCTCTATGAGGGGAATGGCATTAAACTTGCCATTTAGAATTAATTCTCTTCATGAACTTTACTTCTAATCTTCTTTCCAAGGGATTAAAAATGGAGGATTCTAGAGTTTGAACGAGAAAAGTTACCTTCTGCAAGTTGAGTTTATCTGTTGGTAGCTCGAAGCTGAGAGAGCTTAGATAAGTCGAAAGCTATGGGATTTTAATTTTTTGGGTAGATCAAATCTTGCTCAACACTTTTGTAGTTTACAACTTTCTCACAACTATTATAGATTTCGATATATAAGCTTTCAAAAGTTGTGCGTTTTTAGAGAAAATCACTCACTTACACATTTTCACAAGTTCGTCACGTGCGTCTACAATGTCCAAATTCTACGAGTTTTATATTTTCCGGTAGATAAAACATATATCTTCATTTTTGTAGTTGAGAATTTTTTGATAGCTTTGCTAGGTTTCGAGATATGTTGGAGGCGCAGAGAAGTCAGACCCTTTCGCTTCTCTGCGTCTCTCTTAACTTTAAAGACTCGTATCTTTACACCTAGAAGAGCTATAAAAAAGTTGTTAGCTACAAAAATGCAGTCATAGACTTTTTCTATTCAACAAACCTAAATTCATAAAAACTGGATTTCTGGTTGCAGAGTTACAGTACCTCAAACATTTCCGATGTTTTATTCTCCGTTCTATCTCGATGCCGTGTAATGTTGTGCCTGATAGCAGACATAGCTAAGACATATTATCTCTTAAGCCCTCTAGAATCTTCTCATTGAAGATTTTCTCTCTCCATTCCAATATTTTGAAAGTGAGTTCACTTCTCGTTTCCCCATAAAAGATTTATATGAAAAAGCTCTCGAGGACGCGGGTCATAAATCTATGCTACCGTAGTCTCCTATATCTTTTTCAATTACTTTTCTCTTCTTCTTCTTCTTTCTTCTTTTCTAATCTCATCTCGCCCTTTTTTTCACACCTCCTTCTTCTTCTTCTCCTCTTTTTTCTTCGCCCTTTTGTGACGTCGTCTGGCGCGAAGCGGCTCGCGCAGCGGCATCGATTGTAGGGAGGGGAGCAACAAGTGCTCCATACTTATTCGTCATTCTTTCTCCATCTCTCTCTCTTTTTTCTTCTTTTCAGCTGACTGACACAACGTCTTCTCAGAGCTCCGCCCCACTTTTCTCCCTCCCCTCTCTCGTTCTCTTTTCACTTTTCTTCTTCTTCTTTTTGGCTCACAGAGAGAGCCCCAAGCTTCCTTTCACTCACTTTTTCTTTTTTCGGTCGACGCATTTCTTCGGACGCCGATCGACACAGCAGACGCCCTCTCTCGTCACATGCCCCACTATCAACAGGGGTTGGCGAAGAGCGCGGGACACGGTAAGTACAATTTTCAGAAAAATTGAAAATGGAGCTACAAATTGATGGGTAATCCGTATAAAGTAACGTCATCTGGCCACAAATCTTGTCTGGAATCTCATTTTTGTAGTTTAGAAAACTTTTCTGTCTTAGGGTGACCTCGCACAAAAAACTTTTCAACTACAAAAATGTGCGCCTAGATATCTTCTATATTTTTGTAGTTGATAACTTTTTGATACGGCTTCTAGCTTTTGAGATACGCATGTTTGATGATAGGCGGCGAGAGAGGGAGACGCAGAGAAGTCAGTCACTCTCGTTTCTCTGCTTCTCTCCCCATCTTCAAAGCTTCATATCTCAAAAACTGGAGTAGCTATCAAAAAACTTTCAACTGCAAAAATGTAGCTCTTGTTTTGATCTACACATCCGTCTCAAAGTTGACTAACTAATTTCTCTCTGTTTTCCCTTACAATGAATCATAAGTTCTCTTGAAACCAAAAAATGATTCATCTTTCTTTTGAAACTGATCATTTTCTCATTTTCCTTTGATCACATATAAATAGATTCCGAGTCTCTCTCCCTCTAGGGGGTGTTCATTATTCCAAGTGATCATATTTTTGTTATTCCTTTTCGAAAGATCTCTGTTACCCCCGGAAAACAACATTTTCACGTACAAAGTACACACGCCTTCTGATTCCTCATCATGTGGCTTCTGGAGAATCATGACTCAATTATTCTCAGAATCCATCAGGCAATCGCAATCAGAATACAATAACACCCTATAATTTTGAGTTGTTTACCAAGACACAATTTTCCAAATTGATCACAAAAATCTCTTTTTCTCTCGAATTGCCAATCGTCACTTGGTCCCTACGGAGCACGTAATTCGACACTCTTTGGGACTTGCAGGAGGAAAAGTTTTTTTTTGAATATTCTAGGACTCCTAGCTGTGACGTCATCTCATCTAGAGGTTATTGGAACTTAAAATAGGCAAACAATAAGATTTTTGATAGGGTGCGGAACCGAACTCGGGTCACCCGCGCGGGAAAGAAACACGCTCCCGGCTGCGCTACACGGACGAAACTGATCTGAGGTCCCTAGGGTGGTGATAAGCCAAAGCTTGCTCGCTTTTATGATATCACGAACACTTTTTCTCCCGAATGACGTCTACACTAGAATTCGAAATAACTGAATACCTGACATCATGTCTCCCAAGTTGTTTCCATTGGTTTCGCTGTTTTCTGTTCCCGTGAGAAAATAATTTTCAAAAAAGCAACAGCAACAAACTTTTGCGGAAAAATCTTTCGCATCCTTAGAAATTCTCAAGAAGCCACAAAGATGTCTGAACTTCCGGTCAGAAATCAGAAATAGAGCAGGATATGACGTCACATTACTCTCCGGACTTCTAACTTGGGGGGATTATGACGGGTTCAGTCAATTTCATGAGGAAAAGAGCATTTAGGGGATATAGATAAGCTAGGGGGTTTAGGAAAGGCTAAGCTCTTTGTGTAGGCGGTAGTCTTCTTCTATTTCATTTTTTGAATTTTTTTTGAATATTGAATCTCAAAAATGGGTTCTTCAAAACTATGGGGCTGATCGAGAAACCGCCGGCTTAGCACTACCCTCGGTGACCAGCTACCGCTGCAGCTTAGTGGCGCAACTGGTTACCTTTTTGTCCGTCACGCTCACACTTTCGAGTTCGAGTCCGCTAGCCAGAAAAACTTTTGTGCGAACTTTTTTCCCAGAAGACACCTTATAATTTCAAGAAAACCGGACATCCTTTTCAAAAAGAAACCCCCATTATCCTCTCACGAACGAGGAAATCCTCTTGTTCTTCCTTGTTTTTTCTCTTTTTTCTTTTCGAGTTGACATGTTATTCTAGTCATTTTCTTTTCCGTGAGGGGGGACAGCGTCCGGAATTATTCATTCTAGCTCGAGAGGAGCAAAGAGGAGCAAAATGATTAAGGAAAAGAGAGAAAAAGCTGATTATGTAGGAATGTGAAATAAGGCTTAATTGAGGGGGAGAGAAGACGGGAGATTATGAGAAGCGCTCAGAGATCTGAAAAATTTTTTCTATTGACAAAATGTAGAATGATCAGAGATCAAAAATGTTGGTTTATTTGCAGAATGGTTCTATCTCGGAGTTGGTGGAGCCGTCGGTCTCGCGGTTCTTGTAGCCGTTGCCGCCCTTCTCGCCGTTCGTAAACGCCGTCAATACCCTTCACTTCTTCTCCCGCCCAAGCAGGTTAGTCACGTGTCTATGTCGATTTACGACGAGCTCTCGTAAATCAACACGGCTTGATGGCACGCGGTGGTGTCTAGAATTTCAAGGGCAGGCATTCAGAATCCCATTAATTTCTGACTCACTTTCAAAGTACACCTAGACTTTGGGCTTTGTCTGTTCCAGACCAGAAAATGAAAAAGAAACGAAAGTGCAAATTCTTCTGCTCTTGCTCTTAAATTACTTCTGAAACTGACTCTATTTCCGGAGATGTTTCTTAGAAGAACAGAAGACGTCAATGTTTGTTCCGAAGGCATGGGGAGACCCAAAATTTCATTAGGATAGAAAAAAGAGAGAAAAGAAAAGAAAGCTTTTGTTTACGCTCAAATCATTTCGGACCAAGGACTACACACAGAAAGAGAAAAAATTGGAAAAAATCGAGCATTTTCTTTTAGGTGATTGCCGTCCGTGGCGGATTTCCCAAGGGTCCTGGAGGCCTTAAACAATCGCCGTCTCCCCTCCAATCGCCACTTTCAAATGACTCTACTCCATCACCAGTCGTCCCATTACAAACTCTTCTCGAGGATCGAACTCGCAAACTCTCTCCATCCGAACTTCCATCGGAACGTGGAAACATCGCGTTCACACTGAGCTATGATCCCCATACGTTGACCCTTCTCGTCAGTATCATCAACTGTCGGAATCTGTGCGAAATGGTGGTTTCGCGTGATGGACAATGTCTTCTCGACCCGTATGTCAAGCTTCAACTCCTACCGGAACGAGAGCATCGTGTCAAGACCCGAATCGTTCGTTCCACCACTAACCCGGTCTACGAGGAGCAGTTCGCAATGTATGGTGTCACTCATGAGCAAATCAACTTTGCCACGTTGCACTTCCAGGTATCACAACTAGAATAAGAATTCATTGAAATTTCAAAATTTAGGTCGTTGCCTTCGACCGTTACTCCCGTGACACTGTCGTTGGAGAATGCGTTTATCGATTGGCTGACGCGGAACTTCAAGTGCACAGTGAGATGAGGTAATACCCTCTCTTTCACCTCCTGCTCTTCCCTACCGTATCTTTTTTCCAGAGTCGAACTCCCACTCCTGCCACGTGCCACGGATACTGTAGCCGCTCGCGGTGAGCTCCTTCTCTCTTTGACCTATCAAGCCGCGTTCAACAACTTGACGGTTGTTGTGCTCAAGGCTCGTGGACTTGGCGGACGAAATGATGCCGGAACTGCAGGTAAGAGGCATAGAAAAGAGCCTTTTTCCTTCCTTTTTTCCACTTCGCTGGACTTGAATGAGAGTTGACGAAACGTGGGCTGAGACCACTTTCGAAAAGAAACATTGTGTATTTTCAGACCCATTCGTGAAACTCTACTTGCGAAAGGAAAGTGGCGAACGCATTGTCAAGAAGCGAACCCATGTGAGACGATCAACATTGAATCCGGTTTACAACGAGTCTTTTGTCTTCGAGCTACCAGATGATCGATTGGAACATTCTGTCATTGACCTTCAGGTTTGTAACTTCGCTCTATCGTACCACTAATTAATGATTTCAGGTGATCAACCATGACCGTGTCAACCGAAACGACGTTATCGGCCGTGCTCTATTGAACATGGAGGATGCTCACGTCGTCGAGGTTCTCGAAAACCCAGGAAGACAAGTCGCTCAATGGCATCATCTCGATTAATCCCGTGTAGATCACTACTGGTTTTCGAACCTAATTATTCCCCCAAAAACTATATAATCTTTTCTTTTTAACATCTCTCGCTCTCTCTCCCACTCTCAATTCAAATAATCGCATATAATCTCTCAAAAAACAAAAAATATTTTTTTATTAACATGTCTCATTAACACTGAAATCACCACCACCCCACCAATTAAGAACATCTCTCTTTATTGTATAACATCAACTCTCGAAGCATCTAAATAACATCTGTCTATAACTAAATTCAACAAGAACTGTCTCTTATTTCTTTTTGAACGAATAAAGATCCGTTCCCATTCTGTTATTTTTTGTTACACTTTTTGGTTTTTTCATCGATTTTTAGCGGGAGTTTTACTGATTTCCAGACTAGAAAACTTAAGTATATCGAGAAAAACGAAGCGCGGCTTGATTTTATGCTTCATCAACATTCGAAAAAGGAATTTTTGTAAAATTTCAATTGATGATAAAGACATTTTCAAACGATTTTCAAAGACTCTTAGTTTTTCAATGTTTTTCGTGAAATTATTGCAAAAAACTTGTGCATAATCTTATTTTTGGTCTTTTAATTAGTATTTTAACAAGTTTTTAAGGATTTTCACTCCCCAGTTTCAGCAGAAAATCAAAGAAAACTCAATTTCAAGCAAAATTTTCATTCGCGCCACTATTTTTTTCGGCGACTACGATCTTCATTTCAGTTCACTGTCGTAAAGTTTGGCGCCCGGTGTTTGCGTACAACGGAAAAATTTTGAAATTTTTAGCGCAAATTTTCGCATTTTCTAAATTTGTTTCGCAGTAATGTTTGTTTTTCAACTATTTTTTTTCAAAATTTGAGAGAAAATAATATAAGTTGAGTTTTCTTTATCTTTTTTCGAAGAAATCTTCTTATTTACTATTGAAAACCGAAACAGCGGGGTGAAAAGTTCAGAACAGATTTTAATAATTTCAGGTGAGTAAACCGAGTGAATCAATCAATGATTCTGCTCCGATTACTCTTCGCACTTGCCATTGTGCAAGTCTCCACAGCCTACCGTCTCAATGTCCCACGCGTTTTGTTACCGTACCACCCGACTGTCCCCGTTTCCTTTGTACTCGAAGTAACTCATCCAACTGGAGGATGTTTTCACTGGTAATCACTTCAAAATTGAATAAAAATCGTTAACTTTGTTGTTTTAAGGAGATCAACTCGTCCAGATATAGTTTCGGTGAAAAGTATAGACACAACTGGAGCCGGATGCTCGGATCGGGCTGAAATTCGTTCAGTTGCTAAACCAGGAAGTGTCGGAAGTTCTGAATTGTCTGCTGTCATTTTTGCAGAGGATAAAGGTATTTAGTTGGAAAAAATCGTATAGTTTCAATCAATTTTTCAGGATCTGGTACTACATTGAGTTGCGGAGTTACTGTCGATGAAATAGCCACTATTAGTATCGAAACAACTACAAAAGTACTCTTTGTGGACGCTGCTCCCGCTCGGATGACTGTTGATGCTTTCAATGCTGACGGCGACCGATTCTCAACTCTCAGCGAACTCGCTCTGGAATGGGAGCTCTCTTCAACATCATCCAACAAAGCGAAACCACTCCGAATCGTACCATTCGAACAGTCAACTTATGAAGCTCCATCGGAAATTGTGAAGTTGGAGAAGAATAGAAAGAAAGGATATTTGATTCTCATCGAGGGAGTTGGTACTGGAACCGCCACATTGACTACGAAGTTCAGCGATTCTTACTTGCAGGTAGACTTGAAATTTAATATTTTGAATCCAATTTCAAATAATATGTCATTAGAAAGTCGCCGCTCACAATGTGGAACTTGCCGTCGTCGCTAACCTCCTTCTTGTTCCATCGCAAGATATCTATATGCCAGTTCACTCTGTTATCCCATTCCAAGTTCTTATTGTGAAACAACGTGGAACTGAAATCGTCACCATGCCAAATCCATCCTACGAACTCGTGATTGACGGTGGTAATGTCGCGTCGCTCGACAAGAAAACTTCATCAGTTAGAGCTCTGACAACAGGAAACACCGCAGTGCACCTTCTCAGTAGCCGTGAGTTTCACAGATACAAAGAAAAAAATCTTTGAAATCAATAATTCCAGACGTCGACGTTCGCGCGAAAGCTGGTCTCCGCCCACCATCAACTGTGATTCATGTCGTCGATCCTGAATCCGTCCAATGGCATGTTTCAGGCGAGAATTGGATGCTTGAGACAGGAAAACAGTACACAATCAACGTGGAATTGCTTGATGAGCATGGAAATGTCATGTTTGTAGCTGATGTAAGCAAGGGCAACTTGCTTTTTTATCAAGATACCATTTTTTATTTTCAGAACTCCCGATTCGACACTCATGTTGACGAAAATCTCCTCCGCGTGGACTACAAATCACAGAATGGCACATGGCTCCTCGTTACCCCTCTGAAACCAGCAAAGACCACTCTCCGCACAAAATTCGTTTCGATTATCGATGCCAACGGGAAAATCATTGCTCAAAGTGGAAAAATCGGTGGAGAACAGAGAGCAACGCTCGTCGACCCGGTGAAAATCGTTCCACCAGTCATTTATCTTCCATATGTCTCTGAGAAAAGAGCACAAATTGATTTGACAGCGACTGGAGGAAGCGGATTGTTCGATTGGTCATCTGAAGATGGACATATTGCAACTGTTGAGTTGGCTACTGGAAGATTGACGGCGAATTCACTGGGAAACACTGCTGTTGTGGCTGCTGACAAGAGAAATGATCAATTGAGAGATAGAGCCGATGTGCATGTGCTCGAAGTGTCTGGAATTGGATTTGGAGAGACTGTCAGAGAGACTTTTGTAGGAGAAAACCTGGAGTTGAATCTGAAATTCACTGGAATAACTTCTGATGGAGAACTTGTTGAAATGTCGGATTGCCGTAATATCCGAGCATCTGTTCAAGTATCTGACAACTCTCTTCTCCGCCACGAATCAAATGAAGAATCCCATCTTCCAAGAGTTGGAACTGGATGTGGAACTGTTTCTCTGAAAGGACTTTCCTCTGGAGATGCTCGTGTCACTGTCAGTTATATGGGACACAAAGCAAGTATCGATGTAGCAGTGTACGAGAAACTCAGAATATCCGAAGATTCGTCGGCTATCGCTCTTGGAAGCTCTCATCCACTCGTGATTTCTGGCGGACCAAGACCGTGGATTCTGGACCCGGCGAATTTCTACAAAACAAGAGAAAACCAAGAGAAATCCTCGCAACTTCAAGTGACATTCGAGAATGAGAAGGTCATTTTCAAGTGTAGCTCAACAGAAGGAACAGAAGCCGTACGTGTTCGTGTTGGAAATCAGAAATCGTCGACTCTTCCTCTCCCAATCCATTCAACTGTCACTGTTTCCATCTGTTGTGCCAAACCAACTCGTCTCGAAATTTTCGACAATAAGCCACGTCCAGCAAAGTGTCCACTGAATGTTCACTCCATGCTCATTCAAACTGACGCGGAACTCGTTCTTCGTGGATCGGGAGCTTGTAACGGTGTTGCCACTCCACTCGATTCAATTAACGGTCTCTCGACGAAATGGCAAACTTCTGATAGCTCTCTTGTTAAAATCAAGAAGCAAGGAATTCAAAGTGATGTGACTACTGGAAAGAAAGAAGGAGTTGCAACAATCGAAGCCCACGCTGACTCACTCACCGCCAAGTACGAAATCACTGTTTCCAAGGGGTTGACTGTTGAACCATCTCGTCTCGTTCTCTGGAATGAAGCCGTCTCCAAAAGAACATTCACAATTTCTGGTGGTTCTGGACACTTCCACGTAGACAATCTGCCAACAACCGGTGCTCCAGTATCTGTTGCTCTTCGGTCGAGAAGTTTGTCTGTCACACCGAAGAATAACGGACAGATTAGTCTTCGTATTGCGGATTCTTGTTTGATTGGACAACACGCTGATGCGGAAGTTCGAATTGCAGATATTCATTCACTGGCGATTGATGCACCACAATTTGTAAGTATAAAAGCCATATTTAGCGTATTTTTCTTAAAACTTGAGTAATTTTTAGGAAAATAGATTTCATCTTTTAGATACTTAACTTCAATCTTAAATTTTCAGGTAGAAATCGGACAAGAAGTCGAAGTTGAAATTCTTGCTCAAGATGAAACCGGAGCCTCATTCGAAAAAGAGCACCGCCCACTTGCTGATGCACAACTTGATGCCAGTAATCAACATGTCATTCTCAAGAAAATCGACGGACTTCGCTACACCCTCCGTGCCAATTCCATCGGAACTGTTTCCTTGTCAGCCACTTCCAAATCATCATCCGGACGTGTTCTCTCTTCTCGGCCACACAATGTTCAGATTTTCTCTCCGATTTTCTTGCAACCAAAACGACTAACTCTTATTCCGGATGCCAAGTTCCAGTTGGAAGTTGTCGGAGGACCTCAACCAACACCTCCACTCGATTTCTCGTTGAACAACTCAATGATTGCATCAATTGAACCGAATGCGTTGATCACTTCATCAGAACTTGGATGGACTTCAATCACTGGAACTGTTCGTGTTGGTGATGGTCATGTTACAAAAGATACCGTAATCCTTCGTGTTGCTTCACTCAGTGGAATTGTTCTATCTGCATCGAGTCAGAAGGTCGAGACTGGAGGACGAGTCATTTTGAGATTGAGAGGAGTCGTCGCTGGCGCAGAAGATGAGGAGCCATTCGCTTTCGGAGGAGCAATCTATCCATTCAAAGTCACTTGGAGTGTATCTGATCCATCTGTTCTGTCTACAACTCACCCACTTGGTGGAGATGTCGTTGAACCGTCCGAGAATCAGTTCGCTATTTGGTTTGATGCGATTCGCGGAGGATCAGTTACAGTCAGAGCTGTCGTTGAGTTGAATGAGAGAGCTAGAAAACATTTCGTCGGACAGAGAAAAAGTTTCACAACAGAGATTACGGTAACTGTTGAAGATGCTCTCTCGTTGATCCAACCAGAAATGACAGTCAATAGTGTTCGAGTAGCACCGAATTCCCAGTTGAAAATGGTCACTGTTTGGTAAGCTTCAGAATTCCAACCAACCTAAACAATTTATAATATTTTTCAGGTCTCAAGCCGCTTTCTCCGTGCCATCTGACTTCTCCACTCGTGTTTCTATCACTTCTGATGGCTTCCTTAGAACGAATGGAAAAGAAGGATCAGCGGTTGTAGCAGTCAGAAAGTTGAACAGTCCGGATAATGAGACAGTACTGATTCCTGTTACAGTGAGTTATTTTGTCGAAGTTACAGACCGCAATAGTGTAGTTAATTTCCAGGTCTCCCGTGTCGCTTCCCTCGACGTCCACCCGACTTCTGAACTCCGAAGTGCATTTGAGAACTCGCCGATCGTCCATCTCCCAGTTGGAGCTCAAATCCAACTCAACGTCATCCCACGTGACATTCGAGGACGTCGTCTCTCTGCTGCTTCCAATAGTATCAATTTCAGACCTCACAGGTAGCAAATTCTAGATTATCATTCCCTAGTATTTATTTCAGATTCGACTTGACTGATATCATTGCCACCAACAACAATCAAACGCTGACAATCACTCTGAAAAATGCTGGAGACACCGTTCTTCGAATTGGAGATGCGGCCAACCCGAGCATCGCCACATTCATCCGACTCTCTGCTTCTGAATCTATTCTACCTCGTGTCGCTCACAAGTACGCCAATGATCTCGTTGTGTCGGACGTCATCTGCCTTCAATCCAACATTCTTTCGGAAGATGGCTCACGCTGGTCATCTCAGAGCTCAAGCGAAGGAAGAATCAACTGGTTGGATGAGCATCAAGGAGTGGCTCAACTCGCTAAGGCTGGAAATACATTTGTCAGATTGCACACGAGTCAGCAGATAATTCACTCGAAGATCTCTGTCTTGTTGCCAACTTCTCTCCGATTCCCAGAACAGAAGCCAGATTTTGTTAGTAATGATGAGCACGCAGTATTCATGATTCCAGTCACTGCTATCACCAACAACACTTCCAAATCCAAGATCTCATCGATCTACGGAGACTGCACACATGAGCAGATTCGTGCATTCGACACCATCAGTGCTCCATTCGAGTGTCAAGTTGCTTTCGTCCGAAAGTCAAAAATGATCTCTGCAGTCAACTGGCTGACAACTTCTGCCGTATTCAGTCCATCTTTCGGTTACGGATGTGAGATTCGTCGACTTGACTCAAGTATATCAACTTCGTCGATTGTTATTCCGGATGAACTTCTGAAGGATCAGTTCGACGCGAGAGTCACAGCGAAATGGGCTTCAGATGGAACGATTCTGGTGGCTGATGCTCAATTGGAGGTTCCATTCCACTTTGCATTCAATGTCGAAGAGAAAGAGCTCGTCTTCTCCAACATGAATCAAATTGACGCTGCTCTTTCCGTCTGGGTTCCTTCCTACGACGCTAAGAATATCGTTGTATCTGGATGTGAAGGAGATATTGTGAATGTTGCCAAAACATCGAAAATCACTGATAAGCACTCAGCAAAGGGCAATCTTTTCTACAATATTCATCTTAATGTGAAATCTGCGGCACTCTTCACGGAGCATGCAAAGAAATGTCAAATTACTGTTGAGAATACGTTGACTGGACAAGTTGTTAGAGTTCCAGTCACTGTACAGCTGCTCGATGAGACCGCTAAGCAGGTTTTTAATGGTAAGGGTTCTAAACTCATTTTCAGAAACGACTCAAAGTATTTTCAGCTCTCGAAAGTCGTGGAATCATTGATGTCCTTCTGATTCTTGCTCAACAATATTCTCATATCATCCCAACGCTCCTGTGGACTTGTCTCGTTGGAATTATCATTCTCGCAGTGGCAATCTACGTGAAAATGAACATTTTCGATAAATCTGGATCGTTTGGAGATAATACTCTGAATAACTCGACGCATCAGACTTCGATGGCTAGCTCGCTCAATAGCACAAATGGTATTTTATGAAAATACGAGAAAGTTTACTAAATTTTGATTTTTTTTTCAGTGAGCCTCCGTGAACCAGTATTCCGTTCTACTCCAATCGCCGGTTCCCCACAAGTCTCTCTCCCGACAGCCCGTGAACGTCTTCGTAATCAAATGGGATCCAGTGGAGACAACAGACTTTGGAGCTACTGATTTCCTTGTTTTTTATGTGAATTTTTAAACATTTTCCCTCCATTGTTGTTACACTTATCTTATTTCTAACTAAAGTCCCGCCCCGTGTTTCAAAACTGCTGGTTATTATTATTATTATTTGTTGACTTTTCAGTTTTCTCCATTCTTAACAATAATTGTATCATGATAGAACTGGCAAATGTTTCTCTTCTCTTAAATATCCATTTTGTTCATCTCTCTTCAAAACTCAGCCCACCCAATTCTCTATTCTACGAGTATTCTTTTTGTTCATCATCCCGTTCATCCCTTTTTCCCGATTTTTATCCATTTCTCTTTCTATTGTTTTGACATTTTGTTCACAATGAACTGTTACTCAAATTGACAGTTTATTAAAAATGAAATGGAAATTTAGGAATGCTCAAAGGAACTAGAGGATTGGAAAATGTACTAACTGGGACGATTGGAATGCCACGAGCTGAAACATGGGAAACATTCTTCTGCGGTAAGTTGCGAAACTTTTTTTTGTGCTATACATGTAAAATAGATTAAAACATTTTTCTGAATTATGCGAGTATCCGTGGTTGCAAAAAAACCACGAACGAGCAGTTCTAAATGAAATTTGTAGGTCTAAAATTATTTTTATTATTTAGGACTACAGTAAATATTTGTAAGCACGATCACCCGGATAATCAAGACAACACATTTTAACTATTTCAACTATTTTACAAGTATAGCACAACAATTTCGCAACTTACCGCACAAAAATTCGTGCTACTTACTTTCTCCCGTTTTCGTTTCTCCCCTTTCGATAGTTCCTGTTTTTGCTTTTTCCCCAAACAGTAGGGCCTCTTAAAGTTCGCTTTTTCCAGGAGAAATCGGAGGAGAAACTGAAGATCAAGGATTTTTGGAAGTCTGGAAACTGTGGAACTCGGGAACTCTGGATGATCAACTCCTCGTAAGACGGTGCCAGGTGAGCAAACGGAGCACATACATTCTATTGATCAAGGAGAAGAGGCATCAGTGTTCTCTCTTTCTCTCTCTCTCTCTCTCTGTCTTTCTTTTTTTCTCTGCTATTAAAAAGCTATTGAAACAATACAACTTAATTAATTTTTATTTGTGAAAACTGAATGCACAAGAGATCGATTGAGTGCTCTTCACCCTCTGGCTCTTGCTCCTCTTCTTCGATCTTTTTGTCTTCAATCCATTCTTTGTACTTTCTTCTTTTCTCCAATTCCATAACCTTCGTCATCTTCCTTTCATCCTTTTTGTCCCTCACAATTCGGGATCTTTCTTTCGCTTTCACTTCCGCATCATCTGCCTCTAGTCTTGCCCTCCGTATTCCCATTCCATGTCGACCCGCCACATGGCGGATGAGACTGGAGCGGTGTCTGAAATTGAATTATTTCAACTCAAATCAATAATAGATTATTAAGCTACTTACTTGGAGCCCCACAAACACCGTTCACAGGACAACCACCACGGCGATGGGTGGTGAACGTCCGTCCAATGCCGATCCCTTTCTGAAAGTTGATAACTTTGTTCGCAGAATGTGATTTTCAATTCTTACCGGCAGGTCGGACGAACTTCCGATCGCATACTTCGCATTCGTGCTTCCGGAATTCGGCCATTGCTTCCGACGTGTGTGGAACTGAATCGATATTTCAGAAAAATTCCACGAAGAAATGATGAATACACGTAAAATAAATGTGAATGAATACACGTAAAATAGGCTAAGGGGCCAGGTTACGGTAGGCGAACGTGAAAAACAAATATTTTTGTTGCATTTTTTGCAAAGTTCACGAATTTTTTCGGGGGTACTCGATTTTAGAACTCGAAAAAATAGAACTGCGACAAAATAAAACTGTAACAGTATAGAACTGACTAATATAGAACTGCTACAAAGTGGAACTGAACACAATGGAACTGCTACAAAATAGAACTCTTCTACTGGTTTTGAAAAGGCTTATTGGGCCGATCGAAGATATTTTTTTTACAGTTTTTTGTTGACTATTAAATAGACAAAGACTTTATCTCTATAAAATAAGTGTTTTTAGTCGACTTTTCTCATCGAAAATTGGTTATAATTCTTCTAAAAAGTCACGAATGCAAACTCGCTCCAATCGAACTAGAGTTCTATTTCGTCGCAGTTCCATTTTGTTCAGTTTTATTTTTGTCAGTTCTATCTTTCCGAGTTCTTAAATCGAGTACCCCCATTCTTTTTTCACTCAAAAATCATTCCGCCTTGTCTCTCGAATTGTGTTGCACGAGAGCAGACTAGAACTTAGTCAAGGAGGCGGAGCCTAATTAGCCCCGCCCTCTTTCTCAAGGAGGCGGAGTCTAATTAGCCCCGCCCTCTTTACCAAGGAGGCGGAGCCTAAAAAGCCCCGCCCTCTTTATCAAGGAGGCGGAGCCTATTTAGCCCCGCCCCCTGCGTATTATCTTACCTTTTAAATACCTTTGTAAAAGTGGATTAATAAAATAATAAGTGATATACTTAACCCCGCCCTCTTTTTCAAAGAGGCGGAGCCTAATTAGCCCCGCCCCCTGTGTATTATTTTTACGCCTAAATACCTTTTGTAGACGTGGATTCATAAAATAATAAGTGATAAGCTGATAAAAAGTAAGAGCTCAAAAGTGCTTCAAGCTACAAAAAAAGGAAAGAGAGAGAGAGAGAGAGAGAGAGAGAGAGAGAGAGAGAGAGAGAGAGAGAGAGAGAGAGAGAGAGAGAGAGAGAGAGAGAGAGAGAGAGAGAGAGAGAGAGAGAGAGAGAGAGAGAGAGAGAGAGAGAGAGAGAGAAAACTCACCTACCGTTACGAGTAAAAAACGAAGAAGTGAATAAAATTAAAGTTTAGGGTTTGAGACTCTCCAAACCCCGCCCCTACGTGTTTAAGGTTCCACCTTTTTTTGAAAATCTACTTTTAAAAAACAGTATACCAGGCCCCGCCGCCGCCTCAACATATTATTTTTGGTGAAGCTGGAAAATACAGTATGATATGGTCCAACTGGAGGATGTTTTCACTGGTAATCACTTCAAAATTGATTAAAAATTGTTAATTTTATTGTCTTAGGAAGATCAACTTGTCCAGATATAGATTCGGTGAAAAGTATAGATACAACTGTAGCCGGATGCTCGGATCGGGCTGAAATTCGTTCAGTTGAAAATGGGATCCAGTGGAGACAACAGACTTTGGAGCTACTGATCTCCTTGTTTTTTTATGTGAATTTTTAAACATTTTCCCTCCTTCTGTAGTTACACTTATCTTATTTCTAACTAAAGTCCCGCCCCGTGTTTCAAAAACTGCAGGTTTTTATTATTATTATTTGTTGACTTTTCAGTTTTCTCCATTCTTAACAATAATTGTATCATGATAGAACTGGCAAATGTTTCTCTTCTCTTAAATATCCATTTTGTTCATCTCTCTTCAAAACTCAGCCCCACCCAATTCTCTATTCTACGAGTATTCTTTTTGCTCATCATCCCGTTCTTCCCTTTTTCCCGATTTTTATCCATTTCTCTTTCTATTGTTTTGACATTTTGTTCACAATGAACTGTTACTCAAATTGACAGTTTATTAAAAATGAAATGGAAATTTAGGAATGCTCAAAGGAACCAGAGGATTGGAAAATGTACTAACTGGGACGATTGGAATGCCACGAGCTGAAACGTGGGCTGGAGAAATTGGAAGAACGGCTACTGGAGATCTGGTTACTTTCTCATCCATATTGAAAGAAATCGATGGGGGAGGAATAGGGAAAAATGGAGTTGTGGTAGAGATGGGCGGTTGGTAGAGGATTGATTCGATCTGGAAAGTTTTCGGATGAGAAAACTGCAATTTTAAGAGAATATTCTGGTTCCCCGTCTCAATTTTAGTATATCTGAAAATGTTCACAAAGAAATACACATTGAGGACGGAGTTGGCTGTCAAGCGGATTAGAACCCCGGACCGATGGATCGCCGGTCATTTACCTTAACCACTCGGCCACGGGTGTAAACTGATGCGGCAAACTCAAGGTGCATATAAAGGAGACGGTTTGTGCATAACTTACCGGTGACATTTTCAGATTTTGAAGAGCTGTCAACCTGACAAATTGACCGGAATGTGGCTGGACGGGAGAGGTTACTTGATCTAGAAATCGGTTTTTAAGCTCAAAAACCCCGTTTTCCACTCACCACAAGTAATAGTTTTCGAGTTTTGATCCACCAAATCAATCGATGAGAATGCCACGAAATCATTGGATCCAGTTATGGATTTTAGTATCAAAACGACAGGAATTCCCTTTGGAACTGAATCCAATGGAATCAGAATTCGATTCCATCCATTCTGAGAATTCTCTTGGGTTTTAGTTGTTGAGTCCTCAGTCCATATCGTTTTTTTATTCATTGATCCGATAGTTCTGAATGAAAGTGAACTAATCGAACCGGCACTATCAAACATTTGGAGTTGAATAAAAGAGGATTCATCGACTGGAAGACGGACGGCTGATGACGTCAGAGTGGATTCTCCGGATGCTTCATTCACTATTTTATTGGGAAGAAGTTGGATGTTTGAGGATTGCCACGAGCAGATCGTCGAACGGAAGTGACACGATATCGGGGTGCATACTTTGGAGAGTTCTGGCGGAAACTCTTTGAAATTTGGTTTGTTTTATAGATCGAAACTAGGTGATTATGTTTGCAGTTGACAATTTTTTGGTAGCTCCTTTAGGTTTTGAGATACGGGTTGTTGAAGAAAAGCGACTCATGTCAGTGTTAGAGTGCAGACGTCTGCCTTTGACCGCGCGTATCTCAGAAACTATATGAGCTATGAAAAAGCTTTCAACTACAAAAATAATCAGCATAATTTTTAAAATATTTTATCCTTCAACACGTTTTTGAAAGCTTGTTTAGGTTTTGAGATATGGGCCGTATAGGATCAGCGACCCATCTCACTTTCAGCATCAGGTTGCCTATTTTTGTCTTTGGACGTCTATCTCTACAGCAAAAAGAGCAATCGAACAACTATAAACTACAAAAGTCATAGGCTTAAAATTTTACACATTTTAATAGTTAATCACTTTTTGATAGCTACTTTAGGTCTTGAGATATAAGCCGTTTAGGAGAAGCGACTCATCTCACTTGAGAGTGTATATTCCTCGTGCGTATCTCAGCAGCAAGAAGAGCAATCAAAAAGTTGTAAATTTCAAAAGTGATGATCTTAAAATTTTACTTTGTTTTTAGTTTATGACTTTCTGGTAGCTACTTTAGGTTTTGAGATATGAGCCGTTTTTTTTTCGTTTATAAGCGACTCATTTCGCAATCAGCGTATTCCTGTCTTTGGACGGCCGTAGCTCAACAGCAAGGAGAATCAAAAAGTTGTAAATTACAAAAGTGATGAATCGAAAATTCTACCCATTTTACTAGTTGGAAACTTTTTTGTAGTTTCTTTCATTTTTGAGATATGCAGCTTTGAAGATAAGGGACTCATCTCAGGATGAGGATGCAGACATTTGCCTTTGAACGCACGTATCTCAAAAACTATAAGTGCCATGAAAAGTTGTCAACTACAAAAATAATTAACATGATTTTTAAAATATTTTATCTGTTGACATATATTTTTTTTACTTTTTTATAGCTTTTCCAGATTTTGAGATATAAGCTTTTGAACTTTAGATCATCATTTTAATGTTCATATCTCCAAATAATGTAGATCAAAACTTTCTATCATACAACTCACTAGAACTCCTCCGAATCTCCCTCCTCCGAATATCTTCCTCATCGAAGAATTTCGAGTCTTGTCCCGCCCACATCACATTCGCAGGAGTCGCCACATCGATATCATCAACTGCGATGACGTCTTCAGCAGTCTGAATGTTATCACATTCGAACACGACACTTGTTTGATCTTCTTCTTCTATCGGAGGGAATATTACACTCCTTCGAAACCATTTATTTCTTTGTAACTCATTCGGAGAGATCGTGTCGAGAAGCACTTCATCCGTTTGGTTTTTTAGAAGAATCTGAAAATATACAGTAAGCAGAGGGAAGGTAAGTGCGCTCTATTGGAAGTTAGATTGCCAATAGAGCGCACTTTGCTTTAAATATACTTTACCCTCAAAGTAGCTCTTCCTCTCCTTTGATATCGATACGCCAATATTCTCATGTGATCCGATTTCGATAGTTTTTGAGAAGTGACTCGAGATGAGGGGATCGATGCAAACTTTCCTTGTGCTAGCAGGAATGGACCTTCTGGAAAATAACTTATATTAGAAGGCCACAAGCTGTTTTTTTAATGAACAGAAAATTCAAAAAAATGTTGTGATTTTGTACAGTACCGTGCAGTTTGAGGCTTTTTTTCAGTTGAAAATGACCAACTTTGAGAGGGTGTTACGGTATTAATTATTGTCCCACAAAGTAAATTATGTATTAACCATGCAGAACAACAGTAGAACTTTATTTTTGTAGTTGACAACTTTTTTGTACGGACACTCCCTAGCAAGTTACATATCGACAAAGTTTCAGTGCAAAATAAATTGGTTTTTGAGCTGTCTCCTTAAAATGACCATAACTCACTAAGGAGTGTTTGTGCAAAAAAGTTGTCAACTACAAAACTGAAGCTCTACCTTTGTTCTGTATGGTTTATTTATAATTTATGTTTTGGAATAATCAGTATTACCGTAACACCATCTCAAAGTTAGACATTTTCAACTGAAAAAGGGCAAATTGTGTCTCTTACTGCATGGTACTACAAATATCCGCGCACTAAAAATTCTGCAACACTGACACGAATTTTGTTCAAGATTCTCATATTTTAACAAAAGTTAAGTTGTTTCGTCTTTGAAAAATACAGTAGCTACTAGTTCAAAATGCTGTTGGTTTTGGGTTTTTTCAGGAAATTGTCAATTTTATAAGGCTGTCACGGTTTACCTGATTATCTAGCAATGTCAATTGTGTGTAGATCAAAAGAAGAGCTTTATTTTTGTAGTTGACAACTTTTTTGTACGGCCACTCCCTAGAGAGTTACAGTCCATCAATGTACACACCTCATCTCTCATTTCTGAAGACTTTGACGATTGATAACTCACTAGTGTGAACTCGTATTAAAAAGTTGTCAACCACAAAAATGAATCTCTACTTTTGATCTACATACTCCATAAACAATTTTCGGCTCTATTACAGTTTAGATGTCCTTTGAAAACTTGAACGTCCCAAAAAACACTTAAACGTCCCTTAAAACACTTAGACGTCCCTTGAAACACTTAGACGTCCTTTGAAACATTTAAACGTCCTTTCGGATCCCAAATATGTTCAAAAATGTTTAAACGTCCCAAAAAACGTTTAGACGTCCCATTAAATTTTGAGACGTTCCTTGAAGTCCGAAAATTTGGTTTTAAATACTTAGACGTCCCAAAAAACATTTAGACGTCCCAAAAAACATTTAAACGTCCCAAAAAATGTTTAGACGTCCCTTCAACACTAAAAGCCACTGAAAGTGTTCAAGGGACGTCTAAATATTTTTTGGGACGTTTAAATGTTTTGTGGGACGTTTAAATCTTCAGAACTATATTTTGGGATTACAAGGGACGTCTAAACATTTTATGGGAACGTTTTAGTTTTTAAAGGACATCTAAACTGTAATAGAGCCCAATTTTCTTTGTGACATAATCAGGGAGGCCGTGTCACACTGACAAAGTGGATCATGTTCAACTAAAAATTGCAAGTGTCGCATCCCTTATGGAAAGTACTGTATCCCAACCAAAATCTAAATTTTTTAACATATTCTAAATCAGCATACTTAAGGTAATACTTGTGTCAAATTTCAAAGATTTAGGTTGAAAGATAACAGTGGAATCTGATAGGAATCGGATAGACCCAATCCGAGATGTTACAGCGAGAAAACAAGTAACTTCGAGATAATGTTTCGAGGCGACTGGTAGTCCTACAATGTCAAATTTAAGCTTCTTTTGTAGATCAAAAGTAAATCTTTATTTTTGTAGTTGACAACTTTTTTGTACAAGACCTCCCTGAAAAGTTACAACCATTCTGTTTTAAGTCAATTCCAGAGATATTAGCTCGGCATAGTTGCTACAACTGCGCTCCACCGAAATTCCCTCTCTCAATTTCGCACACAATTCTCTTCGGTTTCGGTAGAGCGCGATTGTAAGAAGAGAGCCGAGCTAATAAGTAAATTTGAACTAATCAGGGGATGTCTGTACAAAAAAGTTGTCAACTACAAAAATGAAGATCTAGCTTTGATTTACAACTTGTTCAAACAATTGGCAACGATAAGTAACAAAACTAGTTATTGGAATTTTAGGCTCCGCCCCCAAAACATGACTGGCATGACCGGTGCTCAGATTATTGTCAGGTTCGAGTGGATATCCGGACCTGATCTGGACACACAGACAGACATCCAGACAATCGGAAAATTCAAGATTTTGTAGTTAGATACGATGTTTGAGACTTGCACAATTTTTGTCTGAAAGTCCAAAAAATCAGTAGAATTTGGGAGTCCGGACACACAGACAGACATTTTTGTCTGAAAATCTCATAATTGGACATCCGGACAGATTTCGACAATATTGTCAACTGAAACATGAAAAATTCTAAATTTTCGCAAACCTGAAATTCTCATATGATTTCTAATTTTTCAGCTAATTCGATTTTTCAGATAAAAATTTTCGAAAATTTTCAAATTTCAGAAAAATCCAAATACCCGAAGTGATGACATCTGGAGTCTTCGAAGTAATCAGAAACCCAGGTTGCTGATGACGTGGCAGAATAGCCAACGACACGACATTCCACGGTGGTTTGATGTCCCATTCGCATGTTCCGTCATCGAATGTGCACAGTTCCAGACAGAGAATTGCAGAGAATATTCGAGTTAAAATGTAGAAAAATTGAAGAAGCATTAGCTTGAACGGTGGTGTCATCATCTGTCATAATCCAGACTGAGTGGCTGAGTGAGTGGAGTGACCTCGATGTGAATCCATGAAAAGTGACCGGTTTTCTGGATGGGGGAGAGGACATGTCAATTATACAAGAGTAAGAGCGAAGGCTAGTTAGCTGAGAGAGGCAATTTATTATATTAAGTCTCTGCGGGCGAAGATTTGTAAAACGAAAAGAAAGAGTTGGAAGAAGAGAGAAAACAGGAGAGAACTTTCTTAAACGATCATTAGTTAGAACAGGTAAATGGGCAAATGGAAGAAGAAGAAGACATAATAATTCCTAGAAGAGCGGAAAGTGGCGAAAAGTTGAGAGAAGGGAGGGGGAAGGGGAAGAGAAAAGGGTCTATAGATTGACATTCAAAATTCAATGAATACCCGGATAGAACATTTACAAAACCAAATTTGAGTTGGGGGGAGAGAGGGAAGAATGAGGAAAATAAGAATTTCTAGCAACATCCTCCACTGCTTCCTGGCCGTTGTGGTTGCACTGGATTGACTGTATCACGGGATTGCTCGTCGGTTGATTCGGGCATCTGAAAAACATTTGAAATTTATGATTTTTAAGTTGGACAGGATAGAAAGAAATAGAAGACTGGTATATAAGGATTTTAGTGGGGAGGGGTGCTTGTGACACAGTTTTTGCGAAATGTCAGACTTAAGTTAGCTATAGAAGTCATAGTTGGTGGCGGAGAAATCACAAAAGTCAGGCCATCATTTCTCAATTTTTCTTGATTTTAATGACTTTCGGGCGATCTTCGGGACGAATAACCAGAAAAACGCATGAAAACAATCTATTAATTCGGCACTGTTCTTACAACTGCGCTCCACCGAAACGCCCTTGAAAAGTGTCTCTTTATCTCTGAGTCTCTCAATCAATTTTGCACAATTTTCTTCGGTATCGGTAGAGCGCGGTTGTAGGACGCGTACCGTGCAAACATTTCTAAATGTCAGTATCTCATCAAAAACTAGAAATGGTGGCCTAACTTTCCCAATTTCTCAGCTCTCAGCCACACTAAATATCTGAAATTCAAATCTTCTCACCCACGGTACCCAAGAAACTGAAAAACCATCAGTAATCGGTAATATTATGTGCATGGACTGAAAAAACGTTTCCAAATTTCCTCTATTTTTCAAACTTTTTTCGGTAAAGTCTGGTGTAAAAGTGCTGAAATTGTAGGCTTAAAGTAGAAATTTTGTTTGTAAAATTTCAGAAAACGTATCAAAAATGGTGAAAAAGTCTTTTTCGATAGAATTTTTTGAAAAACTCGGCAAAAATCCCTTGAAATCATTCAAGATTGGTGGCTTAACTTTTGCAAACTTTAGAAAATCTGACATTTCCGAATCTCACCTTTGCAAGAATCGCCTCTGCCAAATCATAGAATGCAGTGTCGACATGTACATTCAATTTCGCTGACGTCTCGTGGAAACTGAAATTTTCATTTTTTTCAAAAAACAAATCCCAATAAAAAACCAACCGAATCCCATGATCCTGTGCAATTTTCTCTCCTCTTTCTCTACTAACAACTCGCCGATCACTCATATCACATTTATTTCCCAATATCATTTTCACAACATCTTCTGACGCATGTTCATCAATATTCCGCAGCCATTTGGCGATATTATCGAAACTTTTCGCGTTGGTGATATCGTAAACCAGCATAATTCCCATTGCGCCACGATAATATGATGTTGTGATTGTGTGGAAACGTTCTTGACCGGCTGTATCCCAAATTTGAAGCTTGATTTTCTTTCCTTTCAGCTCAATTGTCTTGATTTTGAAGTCAATTCCTGCAAAAATTCGATATTGAAGAATCAGAAATTGCGCTCCACTGAAACTAACCAATAGTTGAAATGAACGTTGTATTGAATGCGTCATCTGAGAATCTGTACAGAATACACGTTTTTCCCACTCCGGAATCTCCTATCAACAACAATTTGAAGAGCATATCGTACGGTCGGCGAGCCATTTTTCTGAAAAAAATAACAAATGTTTTGAGTTGGGAGAGGAAAGTGATGAAAAGAAAAAAGAGATGAGGGGGGGGGACAATAAGCAGAAGCACTTGGAGAACAGCAAACAGAACACTTTTGAGTTGGGGAGAATTGTGTGTGGGATGATTTGGATCAAGAGAACTTGAGGGAGGAACAAAGGAGAAAAGTTCGAAAGTTGGGAAGTCGGAAAATCATTTTTTGAGTGAAACCTAGGAACATTTTGGAGATTATTGGAGAAAGCAGCGGAAAAAAACAAGTTTTCACTCCAAAATAATTCAAAACTCGACGTATTTTACCCAGAAACTCGCCGAAAACCAAGACCAGGGGCGTCTTTGACGCGCTTTCAGGAACGACACATTTTGAGTATCTGGCGTGCCTGAGACGCATTTTAAAGCTTTTTTAAAACTTCAGCGAAAAAAAAACATTCAAAAAAACCGCCGATGGAATCCACTGTTCTCCCATAAAAATCTGTATTTCATCTCTGGTTCCGGTAGAATTTGAAACCATCATTAGGAAAAATGATTAGGAACAGAAAATTATTACAAAAAAAGTGAATTTCGCACAAATTCGTATGAAAAATAAGTGCGACTCGTTGGAAATCCTATAAAATCGAGAATTTCCCAGAGTTAAACGATTCCGGAAGCAGTAAAAGCAAGTTCTCAATGAAAATTGATAGTGAAATAGCTATTTGGTCAATTGAAGCAAATTCGGACATAAAAAAATGTATTGTTTTCCAAAGTTTATATGTTGGAAAAATCCAGGAAAACCAAGTCAAACTACCAAAAATTCTAGTTTTTCCAGATTTTCTCTGATATACCTCCATTCCGGAGCCATGTCTCCTATAATCTCTCCCAGAATTAAATCCTCATTGATCCGGGCTTTAATACCACTTTATTTGGAACACTGCTCGAAGAAAAATTCAAATAGAGAGGGAGAGAGAGAACACGATTAACGGGTTGCTTGCGCGAGTCACATCGATCAGCTGTCCTTCGCTCTCGTTAATTCTCGAGAAAGGTGAACAGCAGCTGGCGGTTGCTTCCTCTCTTTCATTTGAATAGGTCACACAAAGAGACCATTATAATTGTTATTCAAAGGAAGGAAAAACGGGAAAAGGTACAGGTGGAAGTAGTGAAGGAGAAGAAGATTATTGATTGAAAAGTACTCTTTGAAATGTAGAAAAAAGGAGATGAAGCACATAAGTAAACTGCGTCAACGTGTTATCTCAAAGAGTGTTAGCAGTCAAAAAAGAAGAGAATTGGCAGGCGTTTTGCTGATAAGAAAATGGACGATGTGTTCTGGAGATTGAAGGGTATCACTAATTTATTTAATATGAAACGGAATACGAGTTTCGCAACTATTTTTAGGATAGTTTGAATATAATTTTTTGCTTTTGGGAACGAAAAAAATGTCGAAATTTCAGATTTTCAGTTCATGACCGAAAACTCTATTTTTCGACCCTCCGGCGCGCATTTGACGCATTTCCAGCGTTCCAAAAACGGTTAAAATTAACTGAAATATGATAAAAATAGCTGAAAAATATAATTTTCACTCGATGTTTCACCTTTTGAAGGTCTGGGGCGGCTTTGACGCATTCCCAGCGCTCAAACCTCCATTCTTGATAGTTTCTGAGAATCTGGCGCGCCGTTGCTGCGTATTTCTCCGATTTATGTTTCTGAAAACGCGTCAAAGGCGAGCCTGAAGCAAAAACTCGGATTTTTGCACATAACATAAATAGGAACTTGCAGAAAAGCGATTTCTGGAACAAAACTGTTTTTTTGCGAAAATTCTGCAAATCTCACTTTTCATTCCATTCTAAATTCAGTTTCAAGGCGAAAAACACGATTTTCAGTCAGATTTAGAAACAATGCAACTTTTCAAGATCATCATGAACGACTATATTCCTCAGAAAATTCCTTTTTTGAATCTCTTCTCGTTGTCATTAGGAACAACGAAAACAGACAATGACTCATTAATTCCAAATGAAAAATTAGCAATCCTTGCTAGTTCTGCATTCAAAAAACACCCAAAAACGACGACTTCTGTCATCACTATTATTCTCTCCAAAAAAAGACAAAGCTGTTGACATGGTCAGTCAGTCAGTGGTGAATGAAATAGGGGCGTGGGGGAGGGTGGAATTTTTTTTTGAAAGGCCGTTGTCTCGTCTCGGGGACCCCAGAAGACCCCGAAAATAGACGTTTAATTTGATGAGATAGATAGAGAGAGAAAAAGGACTTCTCTAACTGAAAGAGAGACGACAGAGATCGAGAGAGAGAGGGCGCCCCGGCGTATGTTGAATGGAGGGAAGGGATCGATGGCGAGACAAGAGGGAAGATGGATGGAGACGCAGGAATTTGTACTGACGAGTTGTTGGGTTGGAAAGGGGGAGAAGAAGAAGGAAACAGAAAATGGGACGACGACGACGAAGAGGACGAAGAAGAAAAAAAGGGGAAGCTCAGGGAGAGCTTTTCGGACGATGAAACCAAAGGGCAACGCGTGTTGACAGCTCTTTTGTTGGATCATGTGGCGGCTCTTCAAGTTTCCGGTGGAGACTGACGGGATTAAAAAAAGTGCAAAAAAACCGAGTTATGAAACGGAGATAAACTTGGGGGAAATGAACTTTCATGATAGACTTTAAGATTTGCTAGGGATCGATACTAGGAAAAACGGTGAGAATGATTGATAGATTTACCGGAATGTCAGCTTATAGAAAAGTTGGATATTGGGCTTACTGATCTCGAAAGCGCTAAAACAGTCGTTTTTCATATACACGTTCGGAAAAAACAGTTTTTTTTTCTCGTTTTTCGCCGTTTTTTTCAGGAATCCAGGGGGAAAACTTTTTCCGGACGTTAATAGCCCCATTAGACGTGTTACAACCCAACATTTGAGTTTTTGAGCTCACTGACAAGCCTAGTGTCGATATTTGGTCAGTTTTGAGCAATGGAATAGATTTAAGACCGATAGAAATGTATATATTCAAAATTTTTGATGCTACTGAACCAAAGAAATCAACTGAGTTTTGTGGAATTCAGACCTTATATAGAGGAGTTTGTAAGCATTGAAACCTAACACGGTCGACCCAAAGAGCTCACTTTTCCAGAAAATGTGCAGGATACCACTCTAATTTTCAAAGCCAGTAAGAATCCTATAGAAAACGAGAAGTGGCGAATTTCACAATAATATTGACCTAGAACTTCAGAACTTATGAAATCGGAAAGTTAGGTACAATTTCAACGTCTCAATGATTAAGAAACACAACAGTATCTCAAATAACAAAAAAAAGTGAAACTTCACGACCACACCAATCTCACTGAAGACCAAAATGTGTTCTTAAAAATCGATAAAAACTTGAAATTCTGCACTTAAGATTGCGGAGAATGAAAGTGAGAAAATATGGGAAAGAATGTTTGTTCACTGACTGAGAGAGGAAAAGAGGGATTGCGAAATCGACCACTTTGGAACGAAAAGTAGGAAAAGGGGGAAGAGGAGAGAATTGTGAATGACTAATGTTTTGGAAGAAAGCGGGGGAAGATTATTGTTGGAATGTAAGAAAATATGAAGGAAGAACGGGGATGGAGGATTGATTAAAAATTACAAATTTCGTACTGGAAGGGAAGGGCAAAATGTGAGAAATGTTTGGAATATGAAGCTTTTTGATTAAAAATAGGACATTTTTTGCCATAAGAACTAAAAACTATATTGAAAACTGCTAAACTAGAAAAAGGCACGAGACATGGTAAATAGGAATAAACAACAAATTATTTAATCTGTGAAGTTTTTAAATGATTATTGAGTTCCCTGGCTCAGAAAAACTGCAAAACATTTCTTAAAAATTCGAATATCAAGTTTCTTTTCAAAACATTATAAAATTCCATCGAAAACTATCTAATTTTGCATGTCCGAAGCGACAAAAGTTTGAAGTAGTTCAATATTTGTCGAATTCGCAAAAAACTAGAAACGTTTAAAAACTAGAAAACAATCACTTTTCATTCATTTAAAATTGAAATAAGCATAAAATATTGAAAAAACTCGATTTTCTGCAAATTTATATGATTTCTGAGCTTTAAGAAATGGTAATATTTTTACTAAATGTTCCAACAATTTATTTAACTAGAAAACCAAACAGAAACCCCTCAAAACCCTGTCAGAAAACTCAAAAAACCGCAAAAAAATGGAACGAATCAGAAAGAAGCAAGCGCGCCCCACCGTACAGTTACATTTTTGCCGCCAATCCTTCGATTTCAAATCGAAAGAAACAGTGTTTTCGCACGCCCACTTATTTCTCTATTAACTCATCCGAAAATCTGCAAAATTATAGGCGAGTGTCATGGTGGACACCGATATCGTGCCTGTTCGAGTACAAAATGTACTCGATATGGAGATTGTTCGACTCAAACTCTGGTCAATTCAGGTAAACTTGATTTTTTCGAATGAAAATAATATTAGTGATGTTTTCAGTTTAATGGGAGTATCCGACTCGAAGGATTTGTGAGGAATGAAGATGACACGATGATGCAGAAAGTCGTTTCCGAACCCATTTGTGTAAGTTTCAAAAAATTGAATTACTCAATCAAAGTATAATATTTTTTTAGAAAAGAATGACCGCTACGATGCTCTTTGATATATCCGGTCGATTTTTTGAGTTAGCTGGACAAATCGATAGAGAATATCAACAAAAGAAGGGAATGCCCAGTAGAGTTATCGATGAGTTCACAAATGGATTTCCTGAAAACTGGGGATTTCTCATCAAATCGTGTTTCGGAAATGAGTCAAGAAGTGCCATGAGACCAATACAGGCGGCACCGAGAGAACCATTGAGACAGAGAAATGAGCCTATAGTGACTCTCGCCGATGAGACTGAGCTGACTAATCGAAAGAATTCGGATAATGATTCGGAATCTGAAAATAATAGAAAACGAAGGGAAAGAGAGGAAGAAGCGGAGAGAGAACGACAAGAAAGATATCGAGCTGATGAAATGGAGAGGGAAAGAATTGCTGCGGAGAAAAAACGACAGGAAGAGGAGGACGCTGATTATACTTTCCGTGCTCCACAATCTCAGAATGGAGAACCGATTACTCCGATACGATTCAAACGAGGAAATGGGCAAAGACAAGGGGTTACGAGATCGGTTTTCGAGAAAACTCCGCAGGTTTGTTGGGGAAAACTGGCAAATTTGGTATAATAAAATCTTAATTTTTCAGAGAGGACAATCTGGCCCACTTGCTGCATCAACTCCTCAAGCTCCACCACCTCCGCCACCTCAACAACGCCTTTCTAACATCGAAAATCGAGAACCACCACCACGAGTCGCAGCTCCACCATCCCCAATTCGTCAGCCCCCAGCACCTCAACCACCGATTCGTGAGCCTCAATTCGCCAACGATGACGATTTATTCGCTGTTCCGAAAATACCGCCACCAAAGATTCCTCGTGAATCCGTTGGAAATGGCGGAGGAAGTATAGATTTCCTTGATGAAATGGATGCTCTATTCGATACGGTTTACATAGATAAAACTCCGAAAAGAGATGTCAAACCGAAGCGACCATTGTCTCCATCACCAGAACGTCGTCGGTATTCTCCAATGCCAAGAGATCGTGAATTGGGATATAATGATGAGTTCGAATCGTCACGTCGTGGTGGAAGATATGAATCGAGTAATATGAGTCGGATGAGTAGACGGGATGACACGTACAGAAGAAATGATGGAGGAATGGGAAGGGACGAGTCGAGAATGAGTAGAAAGAGGGGACATGTACGTTGATTTGGGTGAAATTTTCCCTTACAATGGAATCCTTTGGAGACGCCGCTTTCAAACGACCTATAAATTAGGTCTTCAGTATTTTCAACCACGTGGAGTTCATTTCTGCAGTCCAAACCAGCTAAATGTCTCTGCGAGCCGAGCTATGAGCTCTCAAACTTTTCATGTGGTTAACCTTTTTCACATGGAATTCCAAATCGGCAACGCAAGATTTTCTCATTTTTGCAACGTACAAGCACAGGTTGACCGCTGGGAACACAAATTGAACAGCGCGGTGGCGTATATACGGCCGATTTGGAATTCCATGTGAAAAGGGTTAGCCATATGAAAGGTTTGAGAGCTCATAACTCTGCTCGCAGACACATTCAGCAGGTTTTGACTACAGAAATGGACTCCTTGTGGTCGAAAATACCTATAACGAAATTTCTGGCTTGGAAAATTCAATTCAAAATCATTGACTTCTTCCTCATTTTCTGAAT
The DNA here is from genome assembly GCA_002259235.3 of Caenorhabditis latens. NCBI lineage: Eukaryota > Metazoa > Nematoda > Chromadorea > Rhabditida > Rhabditidae > Caenorhabditis > Caenorhabditis latens. Next base: position 12,665,772 of record CM056092.1, on the reverse strand, counting down.
TCTTTCTTTTTAGAACTACTCTCCTGACGATATGGAATACGAACGTCGACGTGAAGACCACTACCACCGTCCTGACTATTATCCTGATTCTCGATACGATTCTAAGCGATACCGCCCACGAGAGAATTCCTCGTCTTCTGGAAGATCTGCTTCCGTTCGATTTGCAGATGACTATCAAAGAAAGCGTGGAGAATTGAGGGATCCGAGAGATTTCGAAGACTCTTTTTCACGAGACCCACGGTTCTACCACGAGAGCAACCGAAAACGAGAATCGTCTCAAGACCGTGAAGATACCCGGAAGCTGAATGACATTTTGAGACGAGAGAAGGAATTGATGGCACGTCTTCAGAATAATAAGACGACGACGTCTAAAAATACCACTACACGTCGAGTAACGTACTCATCTGAAGAGGATGAAATGGCTGATGAATGGGAACGAGAGAATCAAGAGATTATGGATAACTCGATGATGTTTGGAGATGGAATTTCCAAAAAGGGGAGAAGAAGTGGACCAGGGCGTCCTCCACAGAGAAAGGTTTGTTTCCCAGGAGAATGATCAGTTTCAGCCAGAACTCATGGTTTTTGTGCTTTAATTTTCAACCAAAAAAACTCAAATTCTTGGGTTTTAGCACTTTCCGGATGAAATTTGACCGTAAAGTTGAATTTTCGGCGACAATCAGTTAATCTCACTATTCCAAAGAAGGAATAGTGAGATGTTTTCAGTCGAAAATCTCAATTTTTCATGTGTCTATTAGCACGGCCCGCTTCTTACAACCGCGCTCTATCAAAAAAGGGACGTTTTCAAGAGGATTGCGGTGGAGCGCGGTTGTAAGAACTGTGCAGAACTAATAGGAGAAAATATTATTTTCACAAAACGAACATCATTTCCACGTTTTCGTAGAAAAACGTTTTAAAATTAATCATTTCTAACAATCATATTTCAATGGCTCCTCGACTACGCCCTCGTCTCACAAAAATAAATTATTTCCAGCCGAAAGAACAATCGAAACCGAAATCTCAATCCCAGCCAAAACCTCGAAACAAAAACCAATCGAAACCGAGACGTTCACAACATGATCCAGTGGAAACCGACGATCTGAATGATAGTATCGCCTCGAATCGTCCACGTCGTGCGTGTGTAACCCCGTCGCCAGTGGTTCCGAAGAAAATCATTTGGCCAAAGAAAGATTTGGATCGATTGAAACGAACGATTGAGTTAACGAAACCGACTGGATCAGAGGCTGATTGGACTGAAGTTGCGAGACTTTTGGCGAAAAATGGCTGTGATGGAGAAGCGGTGAAACAGACGGCGATTACAAAACTGAAATGGAAGGAGCCAGTTGAGAGAGATGAGGAGACGATTCAACGAGAAGAAGAAGAAGAAGAAGAGACGAAGAGAAGACGTGGAGTGAATGCGAAAGTGAAGGAAGGAGTGAAGTTGCAAGAGGAATTGAGAAGAGGAGCGACTCATCAGAAGAGAGCTGAAGACGTGAGAGTTGAAGTAACGGCGGAAGAGATCGAACCAGATGATTTGGCTGCGGATCAGTCGTTGTTGGCTATGGCGACACCGGTGGCTGTGAAGAAAAGAGGAGGAACGAGAGCGTCGATTATGCCGATGCCTGTGGAGGATTCGCCGATTGTGAGAGGGTAAGTAGAGAGGGAATTGCGATTTTTCGTCAAATGGATGAAGTGTGAAAATCAATACCAATTATTCCAGATCCAGAAACAACTCCACGTTCAACTCTCCAACTCTCAACCAGACGAAAGCCAAAGAAGTCGAGACGACACTCCGATACGTCCATCAGTTGTCAATGGTTCAGGCTCGACCGGCTTCTCGAAACAACACTTCTTACATGAATAAGTCTTCGGTAATTCTGAAATTCTAGTTTTGCTTTAAATCAAAGCAAACGTTACAGACTCGCGGTGGTGGCAGCAAGAACACAAGTATGTCACTGGAACAAGGAGTCAAAAAAGCGATGAAAATAATCAATCGTGGAACTACTATACATGAGGATGATGAAGAAGAGGAGGAGTCGGAGTCGGAAGAAGAAGATAACTCCGAAGATTTGGAAGAGCATTAAAGATTATCACTACTAGATTATTAATTTTTTATACAATTACGATTCCAATCTGTGAATAAGGGTTTCGTCTGAATAAAAGAAATAAGAAAAAATTTCCAATTTATTGCCCAAGAATTTTCTGTGAAAAATAAATAAATGATTCTGTCTGATCTCGACCTCTTATTCGACAAAAAGCCTGTAGAGGATGAGTAATGGTACATGAACTGTATTCAAGCCTTATGCTGATATTCAGTATCCACAAGTTTAGCAATGGTGTTGAGTTGAATATTGGATGTTCCCTCGTAAATTGTTCCAATTTTCGAGTCACGATAGAACTTTTCGACAGGGAACTCCTTGGTGAAACCGACGCCTCCGAGCCACTCGACACATTTCGAGGTGGCGGTGGTGGCGACCTGGAAATGAGACGGATTTTACAAATTTCGGGCGACACGTTTCGATAATAAAGGCAGTGAAATATCAGTTTATACAAACCTGAGAAGCGAAAAGTTTCGCCATAGCCGCCTCGCGAACGAATGGAAGACCGTTCTCCTTCATACGAGCAGCGTTGTAGACCAAGAGACGGGCGGCCTCGATTTCCATACGAACCTGTCCGATTTGGTGTTGCATTCCCTGAAAATATCAACCTATTTGTGAGAGAATTGTAGTATTTTGGGCTTACCTGGAAATCGATAAGTCTCTTTCCAAACTGTTCTCTCTGCTGAAGATATGGAATTGTCTGGTCGAAACATCCTTGAGCCAGACCGAGCATCTGGGCTCCGATTCCGATTCTTCCGGCGTTAAGGCACTCGATCGCGTATTTGTAGCCTGGAAATTAAGGATTTTCAGCCTTTTTGAGCTTTAAACGAAGAAAAGACTCGTACCTTTTCCATATTCTCCCAAAATGGCCGACTTGTGAACTCGAACATTATCGAAATGAACGGAGCAAGTGGACGACGCACGGATACCCAATTTGTCTTCTTTCTTTCCAACAGACACTCCTTCCTGGTTACGATCCACAAGGAAACAAGTGATTCCTTTGTATCCTTTTTCTGGCTCAGCATTCGCGAACACGAGGAAGAACTGGGCGTGTCCCGCGTTGGTAATCCACATTTTTGATCCAGAAATCACGAAATCGTCTCCGTCTTTCTTGGCAGTGGTCTTCAGTGCAAACGCATCTGAACCTGATCCAGTTTCAGAGAGAGCGAATGATCCGATGGCTTCTGTCACGATTTTTGGGAGGTATTTCTGCTTTTGTTCCTCGTTTCCGAGTTGGATGATGAGTGGAGCGACGAGAGTATTCTGGACGTCGACGAAGACGGAGACAGATGGATCCACTTTTGCGAGTTCCTCGATGACAAGGACGGCATCGAAGAATGAGGATCCTGGTCCACCGTACTTTTCTGGGATCTCAATACCCATTAGCTGAAAAATAATGGTTTGATTATTGGTTCTGAAAGTTCTTATGGCTCAGAGCAGAGCTCGCTTCGTAATCTTCCCCACGAGACACATCAAAAACCGTACCCCATTCTCAAAAGTTCCCGTAATCACAGATTGATGCATCTGTGACTTGTCGTCCATCTCGCGAACCAACGGTTTGATGACATTGACAGCGAAACGGCGGACTGTATCCACAATAGAAATCTCTTGCTCGGAGAGCTGTTGAAGTGGTGATGGGACGTGTCCATCGACTTGGGTCCGTGGTTTTGTGGACATTGATGACGTCGCGGAGACGAGTGGAGCAGCCGAACGGCCGATGAGAAGGGAACGGGAGAGGGAGGACATCCTGGAAGACATTTTAGATGAATATGGAATGTGTGGGGGAAATGAGATGAGAGTAGATGAATAATTGAGTATTTTGGCTGGAATCTTGGGGCGAAAATAGAGGTTTTTCAGGCTGCCAAGAACAGCTAGACATTATTTTCGTAAAGAGATAACGAGTGCATCACACTTGTCAAAGCACGGGCCTTAAGCCCGGTTCGAAGCCCGGGTATTTGGCGCCAAAGTTCAATTTTCAAATTTTTTCGAATTTCGGAATTAGAAGAAATTTTGAAAAATCATCAGCAATCATCAAACTTTAGATGAAAAACAAAAAAATTTGAGAAAAAGTCCTTTTTTGAAGCCGTCACACGGATGGAGTGCATGAATCAGTCAAGAAATTTTTCGAAAAACAATGAAACCGGTAAAAATCGTTGAAAAATTCGATTCAACATCGGTTATTATTACACTTTCAAAATGAAATTCTGAATTTTTAACCACTTTCCGTTTCGAAATTATGCTTCTCGGAAGTACAAAATCGAGCGTTATTCAGCTGAGAACAGCGCATGCCCTTGACGGCTCTCCCCAGTCAAATCAAATTACCAACCAAAAAAGGAGGACGACTAGACTCTTTTTCCAATTAAAAACTCTACAATTCCTTGAGTATTTATACCCTCTTAGGACCCTCCGAGTGAACAATGATGTTAGAAAAAGTTACGAATTTCCCAAAGTGAACAATGATCTATCGATAAGAACAAAAAATATATGAAGAAGGAGACAAAAACTCGGAAGAAGCGATAGGAGAGAAAACGAGAGATGGGCGGACTGAAGAGACGCAGATGTTGAGAGACGGAGAGAAGGAGAGAGAGAGAGACGTTTGGACTGAATGGACAACTGGCGCGAAAGTTGGAATGGAGAGAGTTGGAGAGGAGGGAGCTGCAATTGGCAGTTTTTGATTGGAAAATTGTAGTGTAGAGAGGGAAACAGATCAGCTGGAAAACGTTTCGTTTAAAGAATCAAAAGATCGTTTCAGAAGTCTCTAGAACCATGTCTTGCAGTTCGTTGGATGCAGTAAAAACTGCCAATTACGGCTTTCATTGCGAGATATTAGCGCGGTTGTAAGAACTGTGCCGAGCTAATATGCCTAAAAAACGTGTTCTCGGACAAGGGTTCCAGATTCGGAAAGAACAAAAATCCCGAAAAACGTGAAACTTCTCTCTTATTTCTCAATTTTATCTACTCGATTCTTCATCAAAAAAGGAAAAGAAATGGAGTTTCCAGGAATCCCAGCAGAGTTTAAAGATTTGAAAGTGTCACCGAATCCGTTCGATGTGAGATTTAAATACAGATTTCAGAATGACTCAGAAGTAGAAAATTTCAGCTAAATTCCAAAGAGCTCACGTTGAAGAACTTTTCGAAAATTGCGATTTTGTTTAAAGTAAGTATTCTACGGAATATTCTCACTCACTTTCAATACTTTCACAGGTAAAATGTACCAGCAACAAGAGAATCAAAATCGAGGGTTGCGCTGACATTCTGAGGCCTGGCAATGAGACTACGGTAGCTTTATGGGGCCAAATTTCTTGAGAACTCCCTGATTTTCTGCAGGTTCCAATAAAAAAACAGGTGGATAATGTAGATGGAGATGCTCTATACGTGACTTATACACTGGTTGGACGGCAGTGGCATGATGAGAGAATGTCCGCGTTCAAGTAGGTTAACCATGATGTAAATTAGGTCAAGCGTTGAAATTTTTAATTTCAGATGTTGGGAACGTGCAAAGAAGCAAGCTGTTCGGACGAATTGTCTGACAATCCCAATTAGAAAAAACAGTAAAACACGTGAGGAGAAAGAGAAAAATAAGGATGAGAAGGAGAAGGATAAGGATAGATCAAAAGACAAAAGGAAAGAGAAGTCCAAGGAGAAGACGAAGGATACCACGAAGAGCGAGGATTAGATAGGATAGATTATTAACTTGAATTTGATAAAGATTGAACGAATTTTGCTGTTTCTTTGGAAACTGTAGACAAGTGAACAATTTAGTTCAAAAGACAATGCAAAGATTCAGAAAAAACGAGTTTTTCAGTTCTTTCTTCTGCGAAGACGATTCGAGTCACTGTGTCGGTTATTTGCTGCGATATTCAGCATAGTTTTGGACGACGAATCTATAAATTCTCGTTCTCGTGTACGACTTCTGCCGCAGCAGCTCAAGGAGTGCTCACCGGAGCCGCTTTGGCTCATTTCACGATCACATCAGAGCCATTCATTGCACTCTCTACAATCGCTTCTTCGTTTGTTACAGCTATGCTCAACCCAACAACTCGCTCATTCTCCCTCTCTACTACTGTCGCCACTTCTATTCTAATTCATTCGTCTCTCGGAGAATTGGAAGGAGCTCTCACTCCCATCTTCTATGCTCTTCCTGGAATGTGAAATGTCTTCGGCTGCTTTGCTTACAGTACGACAGGAAATCACCATCGCATCGAATTGCCTCGGTTACGGAGTTCTCTCTGATACCGTATTCCCGAGAACCCAAAAATCGGAATTTCTACGTGAAAACCTTTGACACTCCGATTATTACAAAAAACAAAATCCACGTAATCCATATTTCTTTCCGTTCAAATCATCAACACAGCCTCATCAATCTCTCTATTACTCGATTTCATCAACACTCGATCCAGTCGATACTCGAATAAAGAAACCCCAAAATGCCAGTGACCGATCCCGTTCTGACGCCAACCCAAGTGGGACCAGCCGCCGATCCGGCTTTGCTCGCCAACGATACAACCGCTATGACGCCGACCCAGGAGGGACCGGCCGCCGATCCGGCTCTGCTCGCCAATGCTGGATGTACAGCAGATGCCAGTGAGGCTGGTATCAATATGGCAGTTAATGTGAGTAATTGACTAATCCACGTGGAAATGACACTTGTTTTTCAGGCGATGCAAAAGTTCGGACGTGAATTGGAGCAATTTCCAGCCGAAGGACGTAAACTTGTGGAGAAGGCGATGAGCTCGATCTCCACTACTAACCATCGTTCGACTAGAAGTGGAACGTCTTCTCAGAGAAGCTCGAGATCTGGCAGACGTGCTGAGCAGGACTCGTTTGTTCGCATTGTGAACACTCTGGTGGATATGACCCCTGCTTCAACTCCATCAAAACCGATAATCGAGACTTTCGTGCTTTCCTCAGTCATTCTGACTGTTTTCTCGCTGTCTTCTCTTCTCGGTGGCTATCTTCTCGCCCCATTCGTCACTCTCATCATCCCACCCGTCGGAGCAGCTATTGTCAGTGCTCTGGTTGCACCAGCTGCTATCTACTATCAGTTGAGCAAGGTTTGTACCTCTAAGAGCTGACATTTTTGTATCAATTAACTAATTGTTTTCAGGGTTACGGTGCTCTCGATGGTTTCCGTCTCTTGGTCACTGCCGCAGCAGCTCAAGGAGTGCTCACCGGAGCCGCTTTGGCTCATTTCACGATCACATCAGAGCCATTCATTGCACTCTCTACAATCGCTTCTTCGTTTGTTATAGCTATGCTCAACCCAACAACTCGCTCATCCTCCCTCTCTACTACTGTCGCCACTTCCATTCTCATTCATTCGTCTCTTGGAGCATTGGAAGGAGCTCTCACTCCCATCTACTTTGCGCTCACTGGAATGTACACGTTGGCTGCTTTGGTTCCAGTGCAAATGGCTACTCGTGATCAAGGAAGAGCCAATGTCAACTTGTACTCGGCTGTACTTGTTGGAGTAACCATCGCATCGAAATGCCTTGCTTACGGAATTCTGGGAGCATCGGATGCTCCGATCACAATGGAACAGACACTGACTCTTGAGGGAGAAGGTATGGCTGAGCAACAAATCAATGCATAGAGATCTCATTCAAAGAAATAAATTGTTTGTATAGAAATATTAAATCTACAGTTTTGGGAGTTTCATTTCTCAAGAACAAAAAAAGAACTTGATAATTGAACCAGAAGGGAAAAGGGATGACTTCAAGGATTGTATAGTACAGTAATAAATGCAGTGGTCAGGGGAGAGAGTGGATGGTTTTCCTCGTGAATCGAGAGTTTTGTTTTGAACAACTATAACGGAAGGACTAAAAGTGATAAGACAGGTGAGTTTTGAAAGAACCATCGGGGGAAGTGACGAGGGGGGCAATTCACAATTGATGACCAAGATGAAAGGATTAAGAAAATGAAATGAAACTGAATAAGTTAAAGAGAAAAGAAATGGGTTACCAGTTTGAACGAAAACCTGTGATGATGATGAGTAACTCGAATTAGATTGAAGAAAAAGACAAAAAAGAACAGGAAACATGAATAGAGATAGAGAAGAAACTCGATGGGAACTTTGGCAATTTAGACAAGATGAGAATAAAACCTAATGAGAGCAATAACTAGTCCGTGTCGGAGATCAACGAGAAATCAAGGGTGGCGCATGGAGTATTCTGATCGTTTGCATGCAATTCAAGTGAATGATATTGTCCGGAGATTGTGGCACTAGAAGAGGATGACGACGCTTCGTGGACACCGAAATCTGGAGTGATGACCTTGAATCCTAATTGAACGACACGTTCGGAACCACCGAGATCGGCGTAAGAGGATGCGTTGGAGATCACGGGAAAGTTGTTCGTGAGCTCGTTGTCCAAATCAATCTGCAAGTTTTGGGAGAGATGAATGTGGGAATTGTTGTTGAATAAGTTGAATACCTCCGATCCAATGCTGTTGATATCGAAAGCGGAAACCCATCTTTGACCTCTTTGCTCATTTTCCAACTCGGAAAGAACATTCTCTGTGCTGGAAGTTCTTCCGGTTGAACTGAGGTTGGTAGACGATCTTGTAAGCATCTGAAATCTCGAAAATGTCATGAAATAATTCATTACAAAGATACTAACGCTAAGAGTCGAGTTATTTCGTCGAATCGCACTACGGATACATCGTTTCGTCTTCTCTTTCCGATGTCCCGTCTCCCCATTCGGCTGCAACGACGCCATCGAATGATGACGTTCGAGACGAGCCGACTTGAATTCCGACGAGTAGAGACTGTGATTCATTGGGATGTAGGAGCAAGGTTCGCAGATTTGACGGCATTCTGGGCGATTCCAAAGAGATTTATAGCCATAGTCAATGAGATACATTTCCGGATATTCGACGTGTGGATACCGAAGTTCATTGCGAACACGATCGATAGAGCGGACAGCATGAGCCCTAAATTATAGAAAATAAAAATAAAAATTTCTAGGGAAACGAACATTGCGGGCCCACGCTTCTGACTATACTCGCAGTAGAAGATCGGAATTCGTTTCGGCGCCATATTATAAGCGAGATCTTCAGGGAAAAATGTCGACTTGATCTTGTCATGACGGAACACATTTATCGCTCCTCTCACGTGCCCGCCCTTGTATTCGAATGGGAAACGACAGTCGACGATCACGTATTTCTTGTCGAACTCATCATTTCCAAGACGTTGGAATTCAGAAAGAAGAGTGATCGGGGAGATACTTCGATAGGCTTGCGACGCTTTTTGAGGGTTCTCGACAGCGGGAAGGGTGTATTTCTGGAAAATAAATGAGGTGTTGGCTATCTAGACATTGCAAATCTAAGCTTTCGGTTTCTACTATGATCATTTCTCAAGCTAGAAATCATTGAAGAGCATGCCGATATCCAGAACGAAAAGTGATGTCAATTTAAGCTTTTCTAATGTTTCTGTTGTTCAACTTTGCCGGAACATCAGTTCAATAAATATGAGTTGTCTGAAAGTGCAACTGAAAATGTTTATGATTCTTGATGCCAAATCTGAAAAAAGGCCTCTCCAGCCAGAAACTTCTCAAATTTCAGAATATCTAGAATGCATTCTCAACCCCAAAATGCCCTACCACGTCCAGCGTCGATGGCAAGTCATGATCAATGACACCGACACTCATAGCTCTCAAAATTTGCTTCGGTCTCTCCTGAAATGATCCATTCGCGGAGGTATCCGAACCTTTCCGCTCAATAACAATGGGCGGTGCCAGATCCCATAAGGAAGCGGTGGTTCTTGGCGCAGGCGGAGCGAACAGCGTGTTATTGACATAGGCCTTCTGATTGTTCTGCATGAAAACCTCGTCGTCATCATCTTCGAACGGATCGCTGGAATTCGGCACATTCAATCCTCCATTATAACGACATATTTTATCGCTTTGTGGAGCCATAGCGGCATCCGACAGATTGCGACTTCGCTTCTGATCCATCAACGCGAAACTTGGAGACATTGAGGAGGAACTTCGCTTTCGATGCTTCTCCATCGTCTTATCTACCATATTTTTCTTCTCATAAAGTGATTGGTCAAGGTAATCCGTGTCGAAGACGGTTCGCATCTTTCGCCCAGTTGGGGTGTCGTAGTTGTAGCTGAAATTTGAAAACTTTTGTTATTTCTAGAACCTCGAGAGTAGAAACATACAAGGAGGAGCTGCGAGACGAGCTGACTGACGAGTTTCGCTTGATTTTGGCGACGAAATTCGAGCAATCGGAGAGTGCCAATCGGGTCTCGACTTTGCTGAAATCCACGTTTCTCACCGGTGAGATCACATCCTTCTTATCACTACAGCTTGTCATTGAAACACCAGAATCACGAGAATTCGCATCCTCCTCGAACATCGCGTTGTTCCCCTCGCTGCTCCCGACGACTACATTTATATTTACACTCGCCCGATCGATGTATATTTCATGTTCTTTTGCTGCTGCAGTCGTCATCGGGGATCACCTTTCTGGAAATTTAGAGGTAGAGAAATTGATCATTTGAATGCAGGTGAATTGGCGGCGGAATTGAGAAAATATGAATGCGGACGGGGAGACGCAGGCAGTGGTGCAAAATAAAACAAAAGGTCAGACAATAAGGGGCAAAACGTAACGAAAGGGACAGTTTTGGTGAGAGGGAAAAGAAGAGAAAGCAAGCAGAGAACTGTTTGAATAAAGTAAAATTGCCGCTGGGAATATTTTAGCGCGCTTTTTACTGTTTTGATCTGCTTTCTTTTAGGATTTCTTTTAGGATCGAATTTGCTGAAAAAAGAGGATTTTGGCAAGATTTTTTCCAAATTTTTAAAGGAAAATTGGTATATTTAGGAACGCCAGAGGGACCGCCAGACTGTCTTCAATATTTCTCATTTCTGTAGGATATTTTATCATTTGCGATCCAACGCATCTTTTCCTCCATTCTTCCCATCATTCCGGGCATCAGTTCCAGCCTTTTCATTCAAAGGAATTCCATATAATTTCCGCATCAAACCGCTGAAATTATAACGGAAAAAACTTCGAGAAAAATAGAAATTTTTCATCCTATTTTTTCGGAATGAAATCCAGAAAATAGGCCGCCCGGAATACCGTAGTTTCTCCACGAGGCGCGCTTGCAATTGTCTGCAATTTTGCGTAGAAATTTGAATTCAATTTTTTTTGTTTTGAATTTCAAATTTCAAATTTATTTTTTTCACACTTTTCAGACTTTTTCGCTGTTTTTTCATTTTCTTTCATTTTTCAGAAAAAAATGCAGCTGCGAGACAAGAAATTTGTCAATTATGTTCATGATGTGAAAATACGAAAGCCATCTACACCGCCGGCGGTCATAACGCCTATTCAGAATCCACCTGTTCTGAAGAGAACTGAGTCGGATACACCAAAGAATTCGGCAAAAAATATTCCAGAAGTGAAGCGACGTGCAACGATGGAAGAGGAGACGAAACATACGATTAATACTCGCTCAAAATCGAAAAAATCGGAATTTCAGGCGGCGCCGATGACTCGTTCCAGAACTCGTGCTCTGTTGATTCCGGCGATCCCGAAGACAAGATCTAGAAGCGTCGCGGTTCCGGAATCATCTTCTAAATTGGAAATTTCGAAAAAACGAGAACAAGGTAGCGTTTTTACATAATACACAATTTTTAAACAAATATTTTATTTTTAGAACCTCCGCTCACTAGGTCAACTCGTTCTCAGAGTCGCTGTCAGGCTCCCGCCGACTCTCAAAAACCGACTCTCAAAAGACGTCCAACGCCAATGAAAAGTAATGAAAAGAAAGATCTTCCCGAAGAAGTCGAATCGGAGGATTCATCAGAAGAGGAAAGCGATTCAGATGCATCTTCTGATGATGATATCCACGTTGAGAGCAAACGACGCAAGCGGGAAGCGTTTGAAAGTGTGGATTATCCGGAATTGACGATGGGAGACGAGAGCTTTTATCCGGAACGCACTGTATGTTCAGATAGTCGCAAATATGACGTTATCAAGCTGAAAATGAGCATTTTGCTTGTAAAATATCGAAAATCGATGAAAATCCGCTGATTTGCGACACTGAAAAGTCTCCGAAATGCAACAAATACGCTCAAAAGCTTCAGGCATTTTCTGAAAATTCCACTGTGTGCCACACATTCTAGTTTCGGAAATAAGTGTTTTTCCTGCGCAAATAGTTTGAAATTTTGAGTTTTCCCCCACAAAATCACACTTTTCTGACAGAAAATCCATTTTTATCGGTTCTTTTAGTGAAAATTATCGTTTTTCAACACGTTTGCACTATAATCGTCTGCGGTTTGTCGAAGCAGCGGCGTTTAGAGTAAAAGTAGAGAGTTTTCTTCAAATTTGCTAAATTTTGATCATTTTTCCAATTTCGATTTAGCTCGGCACAGTTCTTACAACTGAAATACCCTTGAAAAATGTCTCTTTTTCTCTAATTCTCTCAATTTCGCACACAATTTTCTTTGGTTTCTTTAGAGCGCGGTTGTAAGAAGCGTGCCGTGCTAATAGAGCTTCTGATAACTGTAAATTTGAGAAAACCGTTCAAAAATTGTTATTTCCAAAAAAAGTTGCAGCTGATTTTGCAATAATTCCAGATACAACCAATCTGCTCGAGAACTCCACCGGAATTCTACGAAATGGCTTCTCTCTGGTCTAAACTCGCCTCCGAAATATCTGAAGATATGCTAAGCGACTACAAGTTCTCTCTCCGTGACATTCTGACAGGACGTGTTTCTTGTCTGATCCCGATTAAAACGATGGTTCCCGATTTACCGGATGACATGATTCCAATACACGAGAGACTTTATAATCTCATATGTCAGTCGTCTGGAGCGGTTGGTTATCTGAATAACGAGAATTTGAAACACTCTTTTTTTTTAGTATCCATTCAAAAACCACGAAGGCACCAAACTCGTCTCGAAGCATCGGCTTACTGATGGGAATCAGATTGGAGCTCAAATCTTGCTCGAATGTCTTCATTACGGTGTTCTTCCATTCGATGTTCCCAATGAGATGACTGTTTTGAATCAAATTAGGAATTATGTTAGGGTAAGGAAGTCGGTTTACGTCCTAAATCGACACGGCTCTCAGCACCTTCTGATTGAGAAAATGTAATTTTTCAGATCGGAATCAAGGATATGCTCCAAGAAATCGTCGACCGTCTTCCGGAAGGCCGAAACACGATCACAGAGGATGATATCAAAGGAAATCTTGTTTTAAATCTTTTATCGTAATTTCTATTGTTTTTCTGTTATTGATTTGTATGCCTGTTATGCTTTTTAAAAGTAGATTTTCAAAGCACTCATTTATTAGCAAAGACCGGTATACTTTTGAGAGGCGAAAGCTTTAAAATAGTAGAGATCATCGATTAGGAAGAGACCAAAGCACGGCGGAACGATCGGCACTTGTGGAGAGAAATGAGAAGTCGTGGGGATGCCATCTGCACTGAACAACTTTATCGGAATGCTCAGCGACTGGAAGATACATCAGAGGAGCCATTAAGTCACCTCGCATATCTGTTATTACCACTCTGAAAATGACTTATTTATTGATTTTTTTAATGCTATTCAGAACACACCGTTTATCATAACTGGCAGTCAACAAGTAATAGGCGGCGTTACTGAATCGAACTGTTCGGACTTCATCACCATGAGGTCTGAAAGACTGCAAAACGCGATTTCCAGTGATATCGAATAGGGCAACAGATGCGTCTTCGTGTCCTGATACGAGAAGTTTTCCATTGGGATCCACGCAAACGGAGGTTACTGGAGAGGCGTCTGAAAAGAAGTGGGTTACTGTAGTTGGATCCTGGATTCTAGATTCTGGGGTTACTGTGGTTCAGACTACTGTAACTCACTATGACTCTTATTGCTCCCCGGAGATATCACATTTGTAGACGTCTGCTGTCTCAAATCCCAAAACCTGATAGTTTTGTCCTGAGAGCACGAAACGAATTGATTTCCAGCCTGGCTCCATGTGTATAGTCCGAGGATTGGTGCTGGAAAATGAGTCACTGTACGAAACGAAGAGACGCAGACAACGAGAGTGTCTGTCTGCGTCTCTCAAGTTATCATTAGAGCGCACTTACCGGAATGACCTTTCATCGATTGAATCAACTGTCCGGTATTACAGTCCGTCACGTTTAAATGACAATTCCCGGCACCTCCTGACACCAAAATTGTTGACCGATTGATAGAACTTTCGATGAAAATCAGATCACGTACGGTGCCATCGTGACAAGTCAATTCCATTTCAGCGCCTGAATACTTGACAGTACAGTAGAGCGCGTTTCCTGACTAGCTCACCAATTTTACAGCAATCCTCATTGAAAGCCATCAGACGAATGGTTTTATCGTTTGAACCAGTCGCCAGAAGATCACCATTTGGGTTGAAGGAAAGACAGTAGACGGATCTGCAAATGCGCACTATTGAGACTCATTTGCATTAGAGCGCATTTACTCACCCTCTATGTTGTTTGGGTCGGGTCACTGCGATTTCAGCGTTTCTCGTTGATTCGTGAGCCATTGGTCGGCTGAAAATTGTTGGGTTACTGTAGCTACAGTTTTGGAGAGCTGTCACAGTGTCACTAATAGACAAACTTTGAAATTTCTTTCAACATTTTAAAAGAAAAAATCAAGATCTACATTTTTGTAGTTAAAACTTTTGTGCTATGTGTTTTAGTTTTTGAGATATCCGCCTTCAAAGACAAGTTACTTTCTGAGACATGTATCTCAAAAACTAGAAAATCTATCAAAAAGTTGTCAACTACAAAAATAAGAAGCGTAAAATTTCACACATTTCACTAGTTGGAAACTTTTTGATAGCTACTCTAGTTTTAGAGATATGGCCGTTTAAAGATGAGCATGCAGAACGGAGACGCAGAGAAGACATCCACCCTTGCTTCTCTGCGTCTCTCTCTCTCCAGAGCCGCTTATCTTCAAACCATCATATCTCAACAGCCTGAAGAGCTATCAAAAAACTTTCAACTGCAAAAATGTAGCTCTATGTTCGATCTACGAAATGAAGTAAATTTCGAAGCAGTCAGACACTGTCTTGAAGTCCAGAAGCTTGCCTCTGTGTCTTCTTAATATCCGGATACAGACAAATATGTAGTTGCTTCGAATTGGTACCTAACGCGAAGAATTTTCCGGATGGATGGAATGAAGTGGCACGGATGGCTTGCGAGTCTTCGTATCTGAAAACTAACTTTTTATAACCTGCACTCTGCCGACAATAAGAAAAGTAGCTTACCTACAAACCGGCACAAACTGAACTCCCATTCCAGTCGGCGCTGAGACAGGTCGTTGTTGGGGAATTTGTTGTTGCTGAAGTTGAGAAAGGCCAGCGATTGACTGAGGTCTCATTGGGTGGGACATCGGGACATTCGGAGCGACAGATGGCATCATGTTCTGGTTTTGGATGTGCTGGAAAAAGGGGTATTGTAGGATTACTGGGGGTTACGGTAACTCTAAAAGCTTCAAGTCATCATCTATCTTTGTCGAAAATATGATTTTCAATTTCTGAACAAAAAGCTCTAGAATTTTCTTTTCTCATGGGAAACAGGTAGAGAAAAAAGATATTTATGTGAGCTTCCGTGTTTGTTCTTCGTGACATTTGAAATATTTGGAAGCGTTGTTTTTGGGAATTTTGCATTTTTTAGGTTTTTTGTGTTCCAATAGTAAGTGAAATGAGAAAGCGAAAACGAAGTTTGAGGTTCTGTCACAGAGTCCAAAACTGTCAGATTTTTTCAATTTTTTAGTTTTTGAATAGAAAAAGTCTTGATCTACATTTTTGTAGTAGAGAATTTTTTGATATCTCTTCTAGTTTTTGAGTTATGAGCCATCAAAGATTGTAGACGCTACAGAAGAAGGAGAGACGCAGAGAAGGCAGACACTCTCACTTCTCTGCGTCTCTTTTCTCCACTCTCTATAGCCGCTTATTTTCAAAGCGTCATATCTCTAAACCCTGCAGAGCTATCAAAAAATTGTCAGATACAGAAATGAAGATCTAGATTTGATCTACCAGAAAAACTATAATTCAAAAATTTTGGATGAAATCTGAAAAAGTTACAGACGTTCAAACTTAGTTAATTTTTCACTCAATATTTGAATGGCGTGCCTTTGACGCGCTTTGAATTTTACATAAATTGAATTTAAGAAAACGGATGTTGATGTCATTGGGACACTGTAAATCCCTAAGTCACGCACTTAATCTCTATTTTCACTGTTATGTTGCAAGTGCGCTCCATTACTAATTTGTGGCTTTTGAGACTTCAAAATTCAACAAAAAGCTTAATTTCCGGAAAAATATGGGAAATTTGGAATCGAAAAAACCAAACATCAGTTATTTTTCAGAACTTCCAACAACTTTGAAACTGCGCCCTACCGAAATCCTCTTGGTAAACAAAAGGAAAAAAATCGAGCAGCTAACAATTTCGGGGGCGTGGCCTAAAAACTATTCCCTCACCTGCGCAACACCATTCTGAAATCCGGGAGCAGCAGCGACTCTTTGCTGAAATATTTCCTGTGATGACTGCAACGGAAGCACGTGTCCACTAGGAGCTCTCGGCACAACCATTTCATCTGAAAATGATGCATAAAATAAAATATTTCTCTTCTTCTTATTCTAATTTCCGGTCGAATAGCAGCAAAGTGCTTAGTGAGTAGAAATGAGATGAGGATGAGAGGGGAGGAGATGAGAGCTTAAGAGAGAGAATATTCATTTTGATATTATAAATATACACTCCCTCCAACTACTTCTTTTTTCCTTTTTTTGGAAAGAGAATTCCCAGACGTAATAATAATTATGCTCAGATGTACACATGGTGTCAAAAATTTTTCTGACAAATTTTCCCCCTTCTCGTTCTTTTTTCTATTTTTTGCTGCTCCGCGAGCCCCCAAGATAGACATTTTGATTAAATTTTCTTGATGATGTCATTTGAGCGGGAAAAAAAGTTGAAATGAAGAAGATGAGGCAGAATCAAACATCTTCATTTAGGGCTGTTTAGCAGAATCATCTTTTTTTGACTTTGAGAGCTTGTGGTGACGTCAATTTTATTGATTTTATATTTTCTGAACAGATCAAGAATAGGGCTTTATTTTTATAGTTGACAACTTTTTGATAGCTGTTTTAGATTTTGAGATACAAGCGTTAGAATACAGGTGTTTTAACAGAGTTAAGTTATGTGACGCTAGTTTGACACCCCACTCTCAAGATTGGTTTGGCCAATTATGTCGATTTTATATTTATTAAGTAGATCAAGAATAGGGCTTTATTTTAATATTTAACAACTTTTTGATAGCTCTTTTAGATTTTGAGATATGCCCTTTGAAACATTGCGTACTGGAGCTAAAAAAAGATTTTTAGTTAAAAAAAATCAGCCACCTTTCAGATACTGCCACGGAGTCAATAATGGTCCGATTGTTTTATATTTATACTCATTACGTAGATCAAATCTAGTTCTACATTTGTGTAGTTGACAAGTTTTTGATAGCTTTTCTGGATTTTGAGATACACTCTTCAAAGTTTGGTGCCTGTACAATGACGAAGAAGCGCAGAGAGCGCAGAGAAGCTAGAGTGTCTCGTTGTCTGCGCGCTCTCTTTGCTCCTACTATCGTGTTACATTGCAGAATAAACTCCAACTTCTTCTCGAAAGTTCAAATTATTCGCAAATTTTCAGAAATTCAGAAGAAGAAGTGAAGCAGAGAAGTCAGACACTCTAGCTTCTCTGGGCCTCCTCCCTCTCTCCACTCGCGTCATTAGACTGCAACGTTTGAGAGCACATATCTCAAAATCTAAAAGAGCTATCAAAAAGTTGTCAACTAGAAAATCGTAGCCCGTTTCTTGTTCTATAATATATCAAAAACCCAAGTTCCTCACGCATCATCTGACCCTATCACATGCTTGCAAAACAGACCTATTTTCTATATTTTTTCAACCAAGACCCCTTTGAAAAGAAGCGCTCCAATGGACCACAGCGTTTCAATATTGTAGTGTTTCCAACAATCTACTTTCAAGCCAATTTATTCTTTAATCCATGAATCATACTGATCATTCACTCATCTCATTCATTGGAATGCCTAATACCTTTGTCACGTCATAATTAGAAATTAGAGATGGAGACAAGAGATCAGGCTATAGACACGGCAGAATACTTCCAGAGAAGATATGTACTTTTTGGTTTTGAAGAGAAACGATGGGCTTTTTTATTTAGCAGAAAACTTGGAGAACAAGGTGGAAAAATACCAAATTGGTATTTTCAAGAAGCTTATATTTTCCTTTTCCATATCTCTTTAGAGTTAGATCGTATAAAAAAGTTGTCAACTACAAAAATGATCTACAGAAAATTTTCCTCCTTTTCTGTTGAGTCCTTGGGATCCGGCATACTGTAGCCGGTGGTTGGTCCAAGAACAGCGGTGTGAATATATATAGAGTTTATTCGGGGATAAACTAATACAGAAACAGTAGTCAATAATGGGGGTGTGAATCAGGAAGAACCTGAACGAGGGATGTCGGTTCCTTATATAGGGAAGTCTGACCAAACTATAAACAATGTGAAAGAGAGACGCGCAGATAGACCAATGTGCGCGCTCTTACTTGAGGTAGATCAAACCTAGAACTTATGCATGCGAGCCTAGAATGTAACATTTTCTTAGTTGACAACTTGTTGATAGCTGTTGTAGATTTTGAGATAATCGTCCTGAAAGACAAGTGACGAGAAAGTTCGCGCAGAGAAGTCGGCCGCTCTCGTTTCTCTGCGTCTCTCCCTCTTCTATGTTCAGTGGTTTAGCTTTGAAGGCGTGTATCTCGAAAACAAGAAAATCTATCAAAAAGATTCCAACTACAAAAATGTAGATCAAGACTTTTTCTACTAGAAACCTAAGAATTTTTTTAAACCAATCAATTCTGACGGCAACACGATTAGTCAAACTTTAAAGTACCCTTCCTCACTGCCTTGCACCAAAAAAGTTGTATATTTTTCAGAACATGCCCTCTTCTTGCTCTCTTTCCATTTTTTCAATTCGTTTATCCCATATATTCCTCGCCAATCAAATATAAAACTGATAATCTAATCCCTCCCTTTCCGCCCCGATTTCCCCCACTCCCGGGGCTCAAGATTATGAGAGAAATGGCAAAAAAGAGAGCTGCCTCGCCTCTCAAATCTTCTCTTTTCAGTCAATGTCCTAATCCTTTCGGATGGAGGAAAGAAGCCAAATGATAACGATAAATAACCGAAAGTCGTTGACGGCTCTCGTCTCGTTTTGTTTTTTTTATTTCCAACAAGAAAACGTAATACATTTTTTTCATTTCGAATTTCAACAAGAGCTCATTTCAATAAATTGGAGAGCCTGTTGTGGAGCTCAGTGGGATTGTTTTACCAATAAATTAATATGTTTAAGTAGATCAAACCCAGATCTTCATTTTTGTAGTTGATAACTTTTTGATACCGTTTCAAGTTCGGGAGATTGGGGTTGTCAAACTTTGGCGACGAAAACCGCTAGGAGGAGAGATGCAGAGAAGCGAGAGAATTTAGTTTCTCATTGCCTGTATTTAAAGTTTTTATATTAACTTGTAGATCAAGACTAAAACTTCATTTTTGTAGTTGACAACTTTCAGATAGCTCTGCAGGGTTTAGAGATATACGCGTTTAAAGCTAAGCTCTTGTTTTTGGTGCTGATACGCTCTACCAATACTGAAAATAGGAACAGGCAACTACGAAAATGTGCAAAATTCGATGTATATCACTTTTGTAGTTGGTTCCTTTTTTGTAGCAATCCACGGCAGACAGATATTGTTTGCAGAAGGTAGGTGACTCTCCTCATTTTGTATTCCCCTAGTCCGATTTTCAAAGTGCTGGGAAATTTTGTACAAAAATGTGTAAATTGTGAAAATAGAAATCTAGGGTTGGATAAGACAAAACATATGGATATTAAACCAAAATGTTTATAAATTGAACTTTAATTTTTAAAAACAACACTGCATTTTATCTTTTCAGTCAATAACAACATTGGCCACTTTTGAGATGATGTCGCGAGGCCGAAAAATATCAAAATGTTTCAAATTTATACTTTCCATTTAGATCAAATCAAGCGCTACAATTTTGTAGTTGAGAGTTTTTTGATATCTCTACGCATTTTCAAGATAAACATCTTCCAACTTAAATACCTCCCCCTCCTAGAGAGAGAGAGGGAGGGCGCAGAGAAGACATCCGCTCTCGCTTCTCTGCGTCTCTCGCACGCTTGCCGACGCTTATCTTTAAACACGTGTATCTTAAAAGTGGGCGGAGCTATCAAAAAGATGCCAACTACAAAAATGTAGCCTTGGTTTTGTTCTACAATTTTGTAATTGTTTGTGTTTTGTTTGCTCCTCCCACTTTTAAGACAAGCACTTTAAAAGATCAGCAATTTATTGGTCAATGTATTTTTGTTTGCGCCGATTCTAGCGCCGCACGCACCCCAGACAATTGTAGATAATCATTCTAGCTTCGCAGGCATGTCACGGCAGTTTTGCGCAGAAGGTGCGCCAGTTTATGGATTCTAGCGCTGCGGGCATCTTTAAAGATGCATATCCCAAAAGTGGGCGGAGCTATCAAAAAGTTGTCAACTACAAAAATAGAGGTCTAGGTTTGATCTACAAATTGAAGTAATTTTTGAAACAGTCAGATGATGTGAATTTGAGTTACACTGCCTTGAAGTCAAGTTCTATTTAAAATGGAAAATAAAGCACACCCCCTCCCAAAAAAATGGTCCCCTGAGGGGTGTCTCCTCATTATTTTTTATTCGATCTACCTCTTCAAGGTGTCTCCGAAAAAGAGCTCCGTCGAATAATTGTAGCTCTCTGTCCCCTTCCCGCCCCCACCTTTCGAAATCTGAGCATCTCGCTTTTCCCCTTTTTTGCTGACTTTTTTATACTACAAGGTCATTTTTCCTTTCCGCCACTGCTCTCCTGAGGAGCACATGAATGAGCAGAAAAACGAAGAGAAGAGCAAAGGGAATTAATTATTCGATTTGTGTATCTTCATGCTCTTCATGTCCCCATTTTTTCGATTCCATCATCTTCTCGTTTCCCTTTTTTGTGTCGACACGTGGTATTGGCATAGAAAAAGGAGGAAAATGGATAAAAGAGTTGTATAAAATATTCATAGAGACAAAATGGACTTTAGTATTAGATTCAGAACTTTTTTGTTGCGTTTTTGCAGATTCGGAAGCGTTCAAACTACAGAATCTATGAATTTTCAAAAATTGGAACTGTAGGTTTTGAAATTTTACGAAAAATTTCAAGTTTTCTTTCAAAATGTAGTTCAAATTATTTTGCCATTGCAAGTATGTGAATTCTAGGTTTGAGATGGATTCTAGATTTTGAAATGCAGAAGTTTGAAAAACGAGATTTTCAGATTTCCAAAAATCTAGTTTTAGGGATTCCGATAATTTGTAATATCGAAGATCCAGAGGTTTCCAGATAAATATAATTTCAAATATATTCATATTTTGAAGATTCTGAAAATTTCCTGAATCAGTCAAACTCCGGTTTTGTAGTTTTCTGGATTTCAAAGTTTTCAGAAACTTAAAATCTCAGAAAAAACGTTTTTTTCTTATTTCGCTATCTCCAGTTTTCTATATTCCTTCAGTATAGATTTTCTGAATTTATAGGATTATGAATTTATAGAATTTTGGAAATTTCGAATCATGAGAATTCAAAACTTTCTGATTTCAAAAATTATCAAAACAAATTCTGAAAATCTGATTCCCAGAAATCAAAAACTTTATAGAAATACCAGTTATAGGGAACTTAAACTTCTGGAGTTTCATCGTACAAATTTCAGAAATTTCAAAAATTCTAGAATATTAGTCATTCGGTACTCTTGAATTCGAGTTTATAGAATCTCAAAATCTTGGAAATTTCTGATTTTTGGAAATCCGAAAAATCTCGAATTTTTGCTGTGCAAAATCCATCCGTCCTCAAAATGCACTATTCTTTCACTAACCTTATTATCCGTTCACCTGATTCGTGTTCCCTTCGGAAATCTTGTTATCTCAATTTTATTGAAAAAAATGATTTAATAATCCGTTTTTCTACTCTTTCTAACCTGAAAACGGAGGGTTTTACTAATCCTAATCCCCCCGAAATCAATAACTCCAAGCTCCCTCTTTCTCTTGAATTCCAGTGTTTCCAGAAATTCCGAATTCTAAAATCCTTCCGTTTCAACCGTCATTCAATCAATAATTCCAGTCCCCTATCACATCGAATGGACTCTATTTCTCTGCTAGTTGGGCCAGCTCCAAACGCCTCTCGAGCACTGAATCAAGATGATTTCGACACGAGATACAACTTTGCAAAGTACCGGAAGAAGAAGACAAATACGGAATTAGTGAAACAGTTCGCAATCGGAGACAATTGGATTCTCTACCAGTCACCGAATTCATGGACACAGATTCTTCCGATCACTGGATGGATTAATAAGTATCATGTAAAAGTGAGTTATAGAAAAAGTTGTGATCTACATTTTTGCAGTTGACAACTTTTTGGTAGGTGCTGTGGGTTTTGAGATATGCGCCTTTAAAGTCAAGTGACTTGGCACAAGAGAGTTCGCAGAGAAATGGGAGCGTCAGACTTCTCTGCGTCCTTTATCTCTATCCAGTGTTATATAGAATACACGTCAAGCCTGATTAGGAGAATATGATAGAAAAAGTCGAAAAGCTCCAATTTTTGATAAGCAAAAGGTGTCCTCACGGAAACAGGCTGATGAGGGGTCTCTAACATTGAGGGAGTGTATCTCAAAAACTAAAAGAGCTATCAAAAAGTTATCAACTACAAAAATGAAACACTAGTTTTGATCTATGTAATGAGTATAAATATAAAACAATCGGATCATTATTGGCTCCGTTACGGTATTTCAAAGTTGGCTGATTGTTTACTGAAAATCACTGTATTTAGCTCCGTAGTTGGAACTTACACTGACAAAGTTACAGCGATTAAAAATGATTTTTCTCAAAATCTTGCTGATGTTGAAAATGTTGGGTGAAATCTTAACTAACCCATGCTGAATAAAAATGTTGATGGATTTTCAAAATATCAATGTTTCTAAACATCTGGTTTTGAAACGAAACGTCTCGGAGCCATTGCTTATTCTTTTTTATCAAATTCAAAGTTTCTAGCCGTCCGGTTCCAAATTTCAGAGCCCTACCCCCAAAATACCCATATTTCCAGGACACCCTAGGCAAAGATATCCTTGGAGCACTCTACCTTTCCCTGCTTCTGCTCCCTCAAGCCATCGGATTCGGTGTGGTGATAAACGACGTCTCGGCAGCAGTCTATTCTCTTTTCATTCCTCAAATCATCTACGCTTTCTTTGGTTCCGCCCAACACTCATCCCTTGGTGCCCTTTCATTCACCTCCATTATGATCTACTGTTCGATTGAATACTCGAATTCTCATCTCTCTTCGATCTCTCTTTGTTGTGCATTCATCCAGCTCATCCAGTTTTTGCTCCCTCTCGAATTCATCTTCTCCTACATTTCCACGTCGGCATTGTCTGGATTTTCAGGTAAATTTATATAGAATTCAATCAAAAATCCACTATTTCCAGTTGGTCTCTTCATCCGTACCGTTTTCCGTTTCCTCCCTCAATTCCTTGTTTTCCGTGGACATGACTGTAAAAGCACCACTGCTGTCGGTCTTCTACTCCCGAATACAACGAATGATGTGAAGAGAGTTTTGCAGTGTTTTTATGCGGCTGTTCCGTGTTTGAGGTGAGTGAAGATAGTGAGGGAAAAGGAGAGAGCGCAGACAACGAGACACTCTAGTTTCTCTGCGTTCTCTTTTAATATGCAAATGGAAAACCATTGATATCTCAACAGCTAGAAGAGCTAGAGAAAAGTTTTCAACTAACAAAATGTGTAGAATTCAATGATGATTATTTTGTTAGTTGACAACTTTTTGATAACTATTCTAGTTTTTGAGATATAAAGCTTCAAAGTTGACCACTTATAGCAGACATTGTGAAAGGAAGAAGGTGCAGACAGCGAGACACTCTAGCTTCTCTGTGCCTTGTACTCTCTCGCTCTCTTTACTGTGATGATCTAACATTTCCAGATCCGCCGACACAATCCTAATCATCGCAACCGTCGTCGCCGCCCTCGTCTTCCTAATCTTCAAATGGCGTCTCTCCCGTCTTCTCCAGTCGAAAATCGGGTTCAGTGCCCCTCATGAATTCTTCGTTCTTCTCACCGTAACCCTTATCATTTTCTTCTTCCAACCCGATGTCGCAGCTCAATCCACGTCCCGTATCGACCTCTCAATCCCAAAAATTGGGCTGTGGGCGTTTCCGTCATGGGCAACATTCGTGGATTCGTTTGCCATTTCGATCTATGCGATGACGTCACACATGCAAATAACCAAGTCGATCGCAGAGGAAAAGATGTATAAAGTACACCGGAAACAGGAATTATTCTGCTTCTCAATTATCTCTCTGCTCAGTTCTCTCTTCGGATTATTGCCCCCTTCGAGTAGTTATGGAAGCTCTCAAGTTAACATTGAGTCATCGAAATTCTCATTGGTTGCGAATGTTTTGTCGTTGATTCCGACTATGTTGATGGTTCATTTTGGTGCTCCACTTTTCAATTCTTTGCCGATCGTGAGTTAGAAGTTTTCAACTTACAAAGTTTGGCAGCGTGCCAAAAATAGTGCATTTGAAAAAATCTTCAATGATTTGGGTAGATCACAACTAGACCTTCATTTTTGCAGTTGACAACTTTTTAATAGCTTTTCTAGACTTTGAGATATGCACCTTTAATGCTAGATCACTGAAAGTAGGAGAGGGAGAGACGCAGAGAAACGAGAGCGACTGACTTCTCTGCGCGCACTCTCTCGTCACTTCTCTTTCGAGACGATTATCTCAAAAACTAGAAGAGCTATCAAAAAGTTGTCAACTAAGAAAATGTGTAAAATTTTATGTAGATTATTTTTGCAGTTGACAACTTTTTTGTAAAAATGTTCCCTACAAAGATATGGGCTAAAAACTAAATTACCCAGGTTTTCTTGCTTTACAAGCCTATATCTTTTTTGGTTGAGGTTTTACAAAAAAGTTGTCAACTACAAAAATGTAGCTCTTGACTTTTCCTATATATTCTCTTTAACTGTATGTCTTTTCCCGAACGCCTCGTTGAACTTGAACCATTTATTCCAGTGCGCCATTGGCATCATGATAATAACTTCATTCAATGGATGGTTCAGTGATCTCAAATCGATTCGGGAAATTTTTTATTCTTCTACTTGGGATGCAGTAAGCACAAATTCTGAATAACGAACTTTGACCTCCACCCCTCTTTAGGCAATCGCGATGGCTGCGTTGGTCAGTGCAGTGGTATTTCCAAATGTGTGTATCGGATTCATTTTTATGCTGTTCTGTTCCGTTTTCGCAGTTTCCTTGAAAGTTCAATTCCCGAGAATGGAGGTATTGGCGAAGTTGTCAGATTCACATTTTTCAGAGGAGAATCGGTGAGTCCCTGACCAAGTTTTGTCAGTGTCAGTGACGAAATTTCCTTTTTCAGATATGAAGGTGACTGCTTGGATACCCCTTTGCGAATCATTCGTCTTAGTGGCCCACTTCTCTCAGTCAATTGCGAAAGTGTTCGAGCGGAGCTTTTTAAGCAAGCAGTGGTTGTCAAGGGGTTGGTGGAGCAAATGATTGGTTTTTGATCTACTAGAAAATAAAAAAATTTAAGATTGATCGGAATAGGAATCGGCACCCGTACTGCTTCACTCCGGAGTCAATGTCCATCAGCAGTTGGGCCAAAAGTGAGTTCTAACCATTCGTCAGAGAAAGTGGTGGTCGAGTTGTGACTGTAGGTACAGTACCGTGCAGTAAAAAATACATACAATTTGGTATTTTTCTGTGAAAAATGACTAACTTTGAGAGGGTTTTCCGGTGTCACCTCATTGTCCGACATATTATATTTTATATGGTTAGACAGAGAAAATCATTTATTTAGTTAACATTTTTTGTAGGGACACTATCTTGGAAGTTACAGGTTGTCAAATTGAAAAACTCCAAAATTTCGCTATTATGCACTGAAATTCGTAGATTTCAGGGATACACTACTTTGATGATCTGTAACTTTCAAGATAGTGTCCCTACAAAAAAATGGTCAACTACAAAAATTATGTGATATTTTTGCTCTGTCCAACCCATACAAAATGAAGTTTGTCGGACAATCAGATGACACTGAAATACACTGTCAAAGTTGGCCATCTCCACTGAAAACTGCCAACGTTGATAATATTTGAACGATACTGTAGGTATATACCGTAACCCAAAAATAACAAAATGGAGCCGGCTCCAAGACCAGCGAGGTCGCTACTTTCCTGACGAATGGCGTCGCCCCTTTTAACCCAACCTCTGCGTGAACAATCCGCGTCCCTTTACAGTACTCAATTCAGGAAAGTGTGACCGCCCGTGAATCAGTAAACCTCTCCGCCAACATCACCATAATCCAAGAATGTGATGTATCAGTCGCCCTCCCACCATCAGAAGACACCCCTGCAATCGTGCGTTTCCTCGTGTTATCCATGAATGGGGTGACTGGAATCGATAAGGATATGTTGACATGTTTGTCGCAGGTAATGGCTTTTGTTTTCCGAAAAATTGTAGATAATTAAACGAAAAAGTTCAAATTCCAGATATACGGAGACTTGAGCAGTGAGAATATCAAAATATTGATGGCCGGTGTGCCCGCGTTCGTCAGAGATTCAATGGAGCTCCTCGGATTCTATAATACAGTCCCAAGGACTCAATTCTATCCGAATGTTCAGGAAGCACTGTTGGCTGCCAGGAATACGGTACTTCCGTTTCACATGAGGTACGGTTTTATTGTTGAAATTTACAGTGAACAAAATTGTCACTTTTGAGCCACGTTTCTAGGATGCCCTTTTCATAAGTCGTGATTTTTTAGTAAGGTTAGAAAGCTAAAAACGTGAACTTTTTGAATCTGTTTTTAAACTTTGTCCAGGACTAATCCTGAGTGAGTTACAATGTCTCAAACTAGAAATCATAGCAATTTCACGGCTAAAAGTTACAGCGACCAAAATTGTCACTGTAAACATTTTGAGCCATGTTTCGTGATTTTTTAGCTGAGCCACCCGAACCGAATCGGCAGCCCGTTCTGTTTCCCTTTTTAAACCCAATAGTTTTCAGTGTTTCCATGAACGGCTACCGTGACGTCATCGCCCTTTCATGTGCTCAATCAAACGCCGATCTGAATCGTCAACCGTCTCCAGAAGCAGTGTGATCTCTCAATTCTTCCCCTCCCATATCATTTTACCTCTTATCAGTCGGAAAATAAAAATCTAAAAATCAATAACTCACTGATCTGTTTTGTCGCTGAAAATTGTTGGAACAGACGGCTCTGAGTCATCAGGTTCTCCTCTTGACTATTTCCAGGGGATCCTAATTCAGGGACAGTCGGGAGACGGGATGGAGGTACTGATCTGGAATTTGAACAATGGAGAAAAGTGGGCGGAGTCTGTGTTACCTTCTTGTCATCTCATCAAGCTGCCTTCTGACTGGTGTAAAGTCGTAGTTGATCATACTTTGAGCCATTGGTGCCACTGGAGCAATCACTTGAGGGGCCATGGACCTGGAAATAACATGAGTATACCGGAATCGAAAAAACTACCGAAAAACAGAAAAATTTGAAATTCGAGTGAAAAATTGACGAAGATAACTTCATCAGGTTTATCCAAAATTTATAAAATCTAAAGTTTTTAGTAGATCAAATCTAGCTCTTCATTTTTGCAGTTGACAACTTTTTGATAACTTTTCTAGTTTTTGAGATATGACTCTTTAAAGATGGTAGCTGAAATGAAGGAGGTGAGAAACGAGAACGGCTGATTTCTCGGCGCACTCCCTCCCCACGTCACTTATCTTTAAAGGTGCTTATCTCGAAAACCTGAACAGCTATCAAAAAGTTGTTAACAACAAAAATGATCAGTATAAAATTTTACACATTTTCTTAGTTGACAACTTTTTGATAGCTCTTCTAAATCTCGAGGTAATCGTCCTGAAAAACAAGTGACAAGAGAGTACGCGCTGAGAAGTCAGCCACACTCATTTCTCTGCGTCTCTCATTGTTGCTCCGCAGCTACCATCTTTGAAGGGGTGTATCTCAAATACTAGAAGTGTTATCAAAAAGTTGTCACCTACTAAAATGAAGCCCTGATTGTGATCTACAATTTCATAACAATTTCAAAAGTATAGAACAGCCACCAAGCCCGTGACGGGCTCTTAAAGGTGGTTTATTTTTGGAAGGCGGCAAAATGCAAGTGCGCCCTAATCAATTTACAACTCACATGCTCATCATCTGATTAGTAATCTGCGCTGCTGCATTCGGTATCATCTGCTGTTGATTATTACCGTAACCCCCAGTGACCATGCCCACTCCTCTCAAACTATCGGGTCTCGACGTCTTCGCCAACTGACTCGATTCCATCATCTCGTCAATTAACAAACTCTGAGCCATCGCGTCTCCTTCTGCAATTGCAGTTCCCAAACAGAATCCGGCTGCAGTCGACTGAGACATCGGGTTGCCACGTGGCACCGAGGGGAACATTGAAGTGGTCAAATCGGCTGGTGGCAGCATGCTCATCGTCATTGATTGACTCATTTTTTCAGCGAATTTCAGTTTTGAACTGGGCACCAGGTTGTGGGGAAATTGACCGCCCGGTTTGATAGGTGTGGCCATGATGGTTTCGGTCCAAGGGGCTTCCAGTTTTGGTTTTCTGGAAATCAATACGATTTGCTCGACCTCGCTCTACCGTAATGTGCGCTTACCTGATATGCTCCACCCTCAATTCCAGCTGTTTCTGTTTGAATGGCATTGCGAATTGCTCTTTTCCTACCATTTCCAGCCAACAAACAAGGGATAAGTCAGTCGAACCGAGTTTTGGACGGAAGTTTAGGAGATCTGATGGCATTGGACCCGCTTCAATTCCTCGTTTGTCACCGATCGCCTGGAAAATTTTTGAAATATTGAATTTTGAGTGAAAAATTAACGAAGTTTGAACGTCAACTTTATCAGAATTTATCCAAAACTTTTGAAATCTAGTGTTTCTGGTAGATCAATTCTAGGTCTTCATTTTTGCAGTAAACAACTTTTTAATAGCTTTTCTAGATTTTGAGATACGCCCTTTCTAAGATGGTAGCTTCGGAGCAACAGGGAGAGACGCAGAGAAACGAGAGCGGCTGACTTCTCTGGTCGTACTCTCTCGTCACTTGTCTTTCAGCACGATTATCTCGAGATTTAGGAGAGCTATCAAAAAGTTGTCGACTAAGAAAATGTGTAAAATTTTATGTAGATCATTTTTGTAGTTGACAACTTTTTTGTGGAAATTCACCCGAAGAAGATATGGGTGGAAAACTAGCAGACCTTCTCATCTCTCAAAATAGTTGTCAACTAAAACAAATACAAATCCAGGTTTGATTTACATTGTCAATTTCAATAGGACCCGATTTTTCTACACCTGTCTCCATTACAACCTTCCAAAGTTAGCCAATCACAATTTTGTGAGTTTCCGGTTTCTAGCAATTCTTCTCTCTTTTGTTTTATAAAGTGATCTTACCTGCGCCTGACAGTAATCCACACATCCTTCATAAAATCTTCCTTTCGCCAATAGTCCACTCAACCGATCATTCGAACTATTCGACTCTTCTCCTCTATCTTTTTCTTTTCCGGTTGGAGGTAAGAGGTGTCCGCAGAGTTGGTGTACCTTAAAAAAAGACAAATTTGATATGGGAAGGGTCTGGCCCGTTAGCCCGAGGTTTCAAATTCAACAATTGTTTGACCTAAATTTTAAACGAAATTTGAACTTTTTTGAACTTTTTTCCCAAAGTGTCCAATTTTTACTATACCGCAGAATTCCATCAAAAGCTTGTTATGCATCAAGAAATCGGATTTTTTGGTGAAAATCCTTTTAGACATTCAAAAAATCCAGTTAAAAATAGGTATCTTTTCTTGAAGCCCAAAGGCCCGAAGGCCCGAGTAATTGGCGTGAAAATTCAAAAAATCAATTTTTTTTCGAATTTTTTGAACTTTTTCCGAAAATGTCGAACATTTGACTAAACTTCAGAATTCAATCAAAATCAAGTTATGCACCAAGAAATCGGATTTTTAAAATATAAAATTTTTTAAAAAATTCAAAAGGCTTGGTGAAAAATAGGCACCTTTTCTAAAAGGCCCCAAATTTGACAACGTGGACAACGTAGACAACGTAGAAAATGCTAGGCCACCAAGACACCCTCTTCCTCACCTTATGAAAACACTCGACCCTCGCTGAACTCGGATTCCAGTTCTTAAAATCTTCATGATCGGAAAGTTTTGGAAGTGTCAAAAGAGCACAGAGATGCCTATAATCTTCAGGAGACGGACAGATGTGTTCGAGGTCTTTCAGGCATTCCACGAGTTCCTGAATTACTTGGGTTACTGTAATTAGAAAGCTATGGGAGTTACTGTACCTCCACAGCAAAATCGTTATCGTGAAGGGGTCCTGGCTCGAGTTTTACGCAGAGCAACTCGAAAAATTTGTATTTTGTGATGTTATACCTGAAAGTACGGGTTTCTGGTGGTCAGGAAAAGCTAAGAATTTTGAAAAATTACCGAAAAGCCCCAAAATCGAATTCCTTAACTGGCTTCAGAGGCTCCACGAAATCTAGAGCATTATCCCATTGACCATCGAGAATTAATTGACGGAGGAATAGAAGATCGTCAGAAAATGC
This sequence comes from Caenorhabditis latens, assembly GCA_002259235.3. Classification (NCBI taxonomy): domain Eukaryota; kingdom Metazoa; phylum Nematoda; class Chromadorea; order Rhabditida; family Rhabditidae; genus Caenorhabditis; species Caenorhabditis latens. The sequence goes on along the minus strand of CM056092.1, from coordinate 12,634,923 downwards.
ACCATTGATCACACCGGCTTCGCGTTCCAAGGATAACTGAAAGCAATTCGATGAAGAGAGAGAGTGAGGAAATCGGAGAGATGCAGGGAAGTCAGACAGTCTAGCATCTCTGCGACGCCCACACTCTCCTTCCCTCTCGCTATTTAAAGGCGCATACATATCTGATAAACTAGAAGAGCTAGAGAAAAGTTGTTAACTGCAAAAATGATCTACATAAAATTTTACACACTTTTTTAGTTAACAATTTTTGATAGCTCTCCTCAATCTTGAGATAATCGTCCTGAAAGACAAGTAACGAGAGAGTAGAGTGGTCTACATAGCATTGAATGCGCATATCTCAAAAACTAGAAAAGCTGGAAAAAAGTTGTCAACTGCAAAACTAGTTAACTTGGTTTGCTCTATTCAAAAACCAAAATTCCACAACATTCATAAAATTTTGGGCGCTTTATGGCCCCTTAAAGTGGACTGATTTTCAAATACTGCCAAAAAATGCACAATCAAGGAAAATCCCCATTTTCAAACTTTTTTTCTCATTTTTTGAGCAAACATTCTGATTCAGGAATCCTAGAGGACTTAAAAAACTCGAATGAGCTAATTTTCCAAAAATTTGATTCCTAGGCCAACCAGTTGACCAATCGTCAAATTTTGAGAGTTTTCAATCTTTTTTTGACGGTTTGAGTGTATAAAACACTTAAATTTACGACTTTCAGGTTGATGGGGGACTAGTTCTCCAAATTTGGAGTTTTTTCGGCCTGAAAAATTGAAATTTTTGAAATTTTTTGAAAAAAGTATAGACTAAAAATTCAAAATTCAATCAAAATGCGAGTATGTATGACAACTTAAGCTCTTTTAGTTTGAATTTTCGAAACTATGGGGAATCGAGATTAATTAGGCTCCGCCCCTTTTTTTCTGAACAAAATAGGCCACACCTCTCCCACAACCTCACTGAATTCTCGGTGTTTTATCTACTTTTTTTAAAAATTTTTCTTCAATTTTTTCATATTTTTCTCAATTATAAATATACTCCACAAACCTGTGTAATATGAAGTCCTCGAATCTCCAAAAACTCCAAAATCGCCTTAATCACGTCTCGTTCGCGGATAGAAAACGGTATTCCGCTCGGCGTTTTCGGCGATTTCACAGATGAGGTCAACGCCGACGGGATCCGATTTTCCATTTTGACATTTGATTGCGAAATCTATGGGATGAACAGGATGGGAGAAAAATAATAGAGAATACCAATGGCTTATTTTAGAAGTAGTAGTAGGAGTACTGGTAGTGGGAGGAGGCAGCTTTAACTGGAAAAGAGACGCAGACAGTGAGAGGGATCGATGTGGGAGAAGAAGAAAGAAGAAGAAGGAGCAGAAGAAGGGAAAGCCCTTCTTCCATATAAAGGGAGCAGATGGTCAAATTGGGGAGAGAGTGTGCGAGTGGTGGAGACGCAGAGATTGGAGCATGAAAGGGACAGATGGTTGACATGAATGATACTATACGGTTTTGTTTGTGATACGATTAGTGGCGTCTTGGATTTTTTTTGGGTCTACGGAAATTGAAACCCAAACTACCGTAAGAAAATCCTGAAGAATTTTTTTTCAACATTTGAAAATTACCTATCTTTAAGAGAGTCCATTTTTGCTCCATCTGCTCAACTTTATAATTTTTGAATAGTTCAAACATAGAGCAACATTTTTGTAGTTGATAAGTTTTTGATAGCTCCGCCCACTTTTGAGATATGCGCCTTTAAAGATGAGAGGGGTGGGAGACGCAGAGAAGTCAGACACTCTAACTTCTCTGCGTCTCTTTCACTTTCTCTCACAATTGGTCTATCAAAAAGTTGAAAACTACAAAAAGGAAGATCTAAAACTGGTCAATTCAAAAAATGCTAATTTGAAATCGTAATATGTAATGTTCATACCGTAACGTACTCTCAAAGAGAGACTATTTGAACTCACTAGACGACAGAAAATTTGAATTATTCAGTATTTTTCGGAGATTTTCTTCTTGAAAAAGCAGCGAAGGAAAACACAGAAAACTTCAGAATGTCTCTGGTGTAAAAACCCGAATATATGAATAAAATTCCATATAGACAAATTTTTAGCGAATATTCTAGACTTTAGGTTGTAAAACTAGGATTTTGATATCTTTCTTTTTTTTTTCTAAAAAAGCATGTGAAAAGTTGAAAAAAAGCAAAAAAAAATCCCTTGTGGAGGAATCGAACCCAAGACTCTTTGCTTATCAGTCCAAAATGTTACCAACTGCGCCATTTGGCCATTTGGCCAACGTGACATCCCCGGGGTTGTGATAAAGTTGACACATGCCGCTAGCCAAATGCTAACCTCCGCCCTGTAGAAAATTCTCAAATTTTCAAAAAAAAACCAACAAACTAATAAATAAGAGAGAGTACTCCAATAAGCCAACTAAAACAAAGAATAAAAAGAAAGAAAAACAACTGTTCGCCACGAAAAAGAAGAGAACAGAAAGGTACGAAAATGATCGACGGCGGCTGGCTGGCTGAGCGGATAAAAATTGAAAGAGAACTGGATTTTTCTTCTCGAAAAAATGGTTTCTCTTTTTTTTTCCCAAAATTTATAAGAAAGTTGCCAAGTGAGTGAGGCGTAAAGAGCATCCATTGTAAATGCATCGACATGGCTTTTATTTGAGAGAGAGGGAGAGCTTCTGTGGGGGCTATTGTGTACTCGCTGGACACAACAAAAGACATTTTTTTGCAATTTTTAAAATAAATTTTCAGCAAATAACCAATAAATTAGTGGTGAGTACATGGAAGGTAAATGCAATCTCGAAATAACAAAAAATGTGGAATAATCCAAAATAAATAATAAAATAAAATTATTCAGGAGCTTCGACGTCTTCCGATTTGTCTCCAGATTCTTCTCCAACGCCTTCAGCATCCTCCAGTCTGATTTTCTTGGCTTCTGGCTCCTCCTCATGATGTCCTCTATCAATCACAAAACCATCGTCTCCGAAATCCACGTCATCTTGATTTGGTTTCGAATCCACGTCATCTGGCATCATGTAGTACGGAACGCCTACATATTCTGATGATTTCTCGATGAGCATTTGATTCAGATCTCGGATTCCCAACCATTGACAGAACTCTGCAGATTGAGGGTTACGGTAGTAGGCACTGGGTGGCACGTCATCAAGCGATTGTCCGGATTCCTGGAAATTTGGAAAATGAGGTGAAGAAATCCGCATTTTTTCAGTTTTTTTCGAGAAAAAAGCATCAGCTCCGGGACGTTTCGAAACCGAGACATTTTTCGAAAAAAAAAAGACAAAAAATAGCCTAATTTGAGAAATTTCAATTTCAGTGTAGATTTACGGGGGTGGATTTACGAGATTTTCAAAATTGGTTTTTTGATGGGAATATCGATTTCTAGAGTCAAAAATCACGAAGTTTTGCATAAAAACTTGCATACTCCTTTTCATACAATTTTCTTGAAAAACTCTTTTTTTTTTGACAGAATTGTTAGGTTTTTACATTAAAACTGAGTTTTTCAGCTGTTTTTGCATGTAATTTGTTCAAAAAACTGCGAAAAACTAGCGATAGGAACGATTTTTAGGTTGTTGTAGATTTACGAGGTGTCTCATGTCGATTTACGAACTCTGTTACCTGTTTCAACGGCGGCGCCGTGTGTCTGAAACTATCCGTTTTAATCGTCAAATCTCCCAATTTCTCAATTTCCGCCATCTCCTCTTCAGTCGGTCGGAAATCTTTCCGTTCATAAATACACGGTTCCCTTCCAACTCTATCCGGAAGTACTATTTTCACTTTGTCAGCTACAGTAAGCAAGTCAGTATTCTTGAGAATTGCCAGCCACTGGGGATCATATGACAACTCCATTTTCGCATCTTCTGCCACATTTATCTCGAGTGCTTGCATGAATTGTCTTCCAGGGATTGGTTTGTCGAGGGACAGGAATCTAGTCGGTTGTGGACGGTCTGTTCCAGTTCCTTTGTGTGGGACAAGGGCGGCGAAGGCGATGTGGAGATGGGCGGCCAGGTAGTAGCGGGGCCGACAGTCCTGGAAAATGGTCAGTTGCTAGAATAGGCTGGGGTGCCTGCGGCGCTAGAATCGCAAATTTCGGAGTTTCTGGATGTCAAAGCTGGCCTAAATAATGTGCCGAATTTTTTGAATTTTTTCGCCAAAAGTTAGATTCTCGGCTATCATTCAGAATTAGAAGAATTTAGAAATTCATTTTTTGAAGCCGGGCCTTCAAAAATTTAGAAAGTTGCGAAAAAATCCGGAAAACCCGAGTCAGATTTTTTTTTCAAAATGAAAATCTCCGACAAATACTGAATAATTCAAATTTTCCAGTCGTCTAGTGACTTCAATCGTCTCCCTTTGAGATCTCGTTACAGTACGAAAATTACTATTACGATTTCAAATTAGGATTTTTTTGAATAGTCCAGTTTTAGATCTTCCTTGTGTAGTTGATAACTTTCAGAATTTAGAAATTCATTTTTTGAAGCCGGGCCTTCAAAAATTTAGAAAGTTGCGAAAAAATTCGGAAAACCCGAGTCAGAATTTCGTTTTTCGCCGAAAAACCTGAATATTTCGAAAATTTTGCTGAAAAAACTTTTCAAAATGAAAAAAAAAACAGTTCAATTATTTCAAAAATCGCCTGAACCCTCTCTACAGAAACTTACAAAAAGCAACTTCATCGCGACTGGATTTCCCAATCTTCCGGCGTCATGATCGGCTTCGAATCGATCTTTTTTCTTGAAAAGCCAGTGTTTATTCCCATAATCCGGAATTCCTCCAGGCCAATCATGTGTCAACATGATATCGATTGGGTTCTAAAAACAACAAAAATGTGAATTTTTAAAATTTCGAAATAAATAACTAACAGAAGTTTTATCATCATTCGCTGGTTTCAGTTGTCTCAGACGGAACATATCGAC